>JAJHZJ010000447.1:3144886-3609886 GCA_023548195.1 Bettongia penicillata ogilbyi | reverse complement strand
GCACACTTCTTCCATGTTAGTAGAACAGAGCAAATCTTTCCCTCTATCTTTTGGATCCCCCTACCCTAGTATTTTGCAGATGTGAGTGAAGTAGAATCCTGGCTTCAGGAGCAGCAGTCCCTGTTGGCCAGTGAAGACTATGGGAAGGACGGGGCTGGTGTGGCGGTCCTGCTCCAGCGTCACCAACGACTGGAGCGAGAAGTGTGGGCCTATGGGCTGGAGGTGAGACGGCTGGAGGAGCAAGCACGGACTGCGGCCACCCACACCCCACTCATGGTAATCAAGTTGGCACTGTTGAGATGGGAAAAAAGGATGTATCGGGTCAAAGACTGGACCCTCACTGCCCAACCCCAGGGAGGATTGAGAAATGATCTCAGAGCTGCTGAATGTTCACAGTGGAGCAGTTGAATGGAATGCAAAGAACTGGGTTTAAAGTCAAAGATTGTTCTAGTTCAGTTGTTTCAGTCATATCCAACTCCTCATGGCCCCTTCTGGCGTTTTGTTGGCAAAGATACTAGAGTGGTTGGCAATTTCCTTCTCCAGCTCATTTTACAGATGAGGAAACTGAGGCAATAAAGTGTCTGAGGCTGGATTTGAACTCAGGAAGATGGGTCGTCCTGACTCAAGTCCAGCACTCTATCCACTGCACCACCTAGCTGCCCATGTGTATGGCCCATTTCCCCCAAAAGGTTTCTAAGTTCCTTGTGGGTCAGTACTATACTTTATACTCAAAGTCACAACTAGAAATTCTTATACCTGGAGCAAATTTTATTGGGGGACAACTGACCTTTGTGGCAGACAACCCAGAGGACAGTCTGAGCACTGCCCATTCCCTGAGAATTTGGCCCATGATTTCTCGGAGATAGCCCTAGGAGAGGGGCATCAAAGCACTAGGACCTCACTGGTCTAGGACCAATGGACTAAGAGCATGGATGGTCAGTAAAGAATTTCTAAGCAAGGCAGGAGGAGAAAGCGTTTGTTCCTCCCTGCTAGATGCCAGCACCTTGGCCCAGTTCTCTGTTTAAGTACTTAAATTATTATCCCAAAGTGTTCGACACCTTGTTAGGCACAGAGTAGATACAATATAACAGGATCAAAGATTTAGAGCTAAAAGGGACCTTTGAGGTTATTTTGTCTAAGCCCCTTTATCTTACAGATGAGGAAACTGAGGCTTGGACAAGTTAAGTGATTTTTCTAGGGTCACGTAGCTCATGTGTGACTCCCAGTCCACTAGGCCAAGTAGCTGCTCTGAGGGGTTTGGAGGTTTGTTTGGGGTTTTTTTGCCCAGTTACTTATAGTCTATAGCCCCTCACCTTGTTCAGAATCTTTGTACCACTAATCTTCTGGGTAAGGGATGGAGAGAGAGAGAGGGAGAGAGAGAGAGAGAGAGAGAGAATGGAAGAAGGAGAAGGAGGAGGAGGAGGGTGGGGGGAGAAGAGAGGCCTCTCCACAGGTTTCAGCCCAGGAGGAGGTGGCGAGTGACAAGAGGCCCATCTGGAGCTCTCATCGGAGCTATTCCCACCTCCAGATGGAGATCCAGGAAGGCTGGAGTCAGGTGGATGCGGATGGAGCTAGGAAGTCCCAGGGCTGGACACAGAACTCAGCAGCCTCAGCAGTGACTGGTCATCAGCTCTGGGTCAGGATGCGTTTCACATTCAGAGGTACCCAAGGTTAGGGAATGGGTCCTGAGGGTACTGTGGGCTCCTTCCCTATCTGATCAGAAAAGTATGGGTAGCAGCCTCCACTCAGACCCCTCTGCCTGACCCTACCTGAGACCCACATGTCTCTGCTGCCCCTGGAGCCTGGGGGAGGGTGGTGTGGGGATTGGGGTTAGACCTCTGGAGACTAGGAAAGTATGATGTTCCCATGGCTCCAATGAAGCTGATAACCCATCTCTCACACCACTCAGGGTAAAAACTTGACTGGGGTGTTTCCCCAGTCCTTAGAAATGCTCATCCTAACTTCCTTCAAGATTCCACTCAAGCACCACCTCTCATGAAGCCTATCACAATCTACACCCCACCCCCAGCTACTATCAATCAGTTAACATTGATTAAATGCCTACTCCAGGTGCTGTGGCAAGGGCTGGGATACTTTCCCCCAACTCAAATCATTTGGCATTTATTTTGCATTTTTTTTGGTAATACTCATATGTGTACATGTTGTTTCTCTGGCAGAATAGAAAGCCCCCCCACCCCCAGGGCAGTGAATATCTCATTTTTGTGTTCATATCCCCATTATTTAGCACAGTTTGTGGCACATAGTAGGTACTTAATATATTCTTTTTGTTTGCTTGATTGATTAATATCCACTACTCTCCCTCTATACCAGTTCGCCAGGGATAATCAGAGCCCTGGGCAATGGCAGACTGAGGCCACCAAAAGATCCCAACCCCTGACTAACAGAGACTAATCTCCAGGGCAAAAACTATATGCAACACTTGTACCACGTATGCGCACTTCAGCATCCAGTACTGTGCTAGTTACATCATCAGTGTTCAATAAATACTTATGGATTATTTGACTGATGAAAAAGAGGGTCTACTGACTCTCAGCTTCCCCTCCTCCCTCCACCCCTTGCTATGCTCAGAACTCTTCTCTCTACAGGGGAGAACCTCACCTGGACCCGGGGAGACATCCTGGAGCTGGTTGCCAAGACAGGTCCTTCCACCTGGAGACTCAAGGACCCAGAAGGTTACCAGGCAGAAGTACCAGTAAGCTACGTCACAGAGCTTGAACCTCCCCAGGTACAGCTTCAGAAACCGCATTCTGTACACTAATACTCATAGTCAAGCCAAACAAATTACCTTTTTGGTCATTTCTAGAAATGTATGTCTCACAGAACGAGCGTGGGAGGTTTTGTTTGTTTTTTGAGATTGGGTCTCCTTGTGTTGCTTATACTAGAGATGTAGGGGCCATTTAAGAGCTCATTCTGACTGCGATGGGCACCATAGCTTTGACGTGCTCCTCTCTTGTGACTCGTGCCCATACTGAGAGGCTGAGGCTGGTGGATCGTGCCCATACTGAGAGGCTGAGGCTGGTGGATCGTGCCCATACTGAGAGGCTGAGGCTGGTGGATCACTTGAGCTCAGGATTCTGAGCTGCAGCAGGGCTGAAGACCATCTGGTCAGTCCGCCCTAAGTCTGGCACCATTGTGGTGAGCCCTCAGGAGCCACGCCATCTGGCTGCTTGAGGACATGCCAATTAGCAGTCAGATTTAGGTCCGTGAATTCTGGTCTGGACCAGAGAAGGGGGTTCAGTCTCAAAAAACAAGGCAAAAAACCCAACCTCATTCTGCGAGACAAATTTCTAGATATGGCATAAGAGTTTGTTTGATTCTAGGTATTTATTTTCTTTTTTCCTTTTGTTCTGTTGGGAGAGAGGGATGGAAAGGACTGAGGGGGAAAGATAAAGGCTTGTTAATTGAAAACAAATTAATTTTAAAAAAAAGACTGGCATTCTATCTACTAAACACACACTCACACATGAAACTTCATTCTTCTGGGGAAGCTGGTCACTGGTCTCATTAGCCCTCTGTTATGACAGGTGGCATTGCTGATGAGCCCCTTATGTGAAAGACCAAGGAAGCAGGGTGCTAGGCAGATGCCCTCACGGCGATCTGTCCGCTGGGGCACCCAGGAGATCACCAATCCATTGGAGCAAGATCTTCATTTTGACCCTGAAACCATCCACAAGACCCAGGATCACCTGAACAAGAAGTACCAGGGCCTACAGGCCTTGGCACAGGTATTTGATTTATGTACCACCTCTGAAACAGTAGTCCTCAAAGCATGGGTCTCTGAGACACCTTCTGAGGAGCTATAAAGTCAAAGTTATTTTCAAAATAACACTAAAATATTTTCATTTCTAACATGGTAAATATCAATAGATATAAACCACATAACCAGACGAAAATCTCTGAAGAACTCTGTATTTTTTAAAATATTATTTTAATCTACTATTTATCTTTGATATTCTTTTTTAAAATTTTGAATTCCAAATTCTCTTCCCCCTTCCAGGCCTTCCCCCCTACTCATTGAGAAGGCAAGTGATAGGATATAAATTCAGCATATGAAATTATGCAAAACATAATTCCATATTAGCTGTGTTACAAAAAAAGTGAAGTGAGAAAATTATATTTTAATTTGCACTCAGTAATTTTTTAAGAGACCCTGACACCAAAATCTTTGGTCTAACACTCTGTGAATATCTCTCACTCTCATTTTTCATTATCTACAACCCTCAGACCATCAAGTTCTACCCAGTAGGAAGCCTGGGAAAGCAGGAAATTCTGGGGAAGGGGCAGGGGCCTTGACCCATAAGAGTCAAGGAGAAGTAGGGCTGAGGACTTGAGAAACAGCCGATGCCTCCCATCCGACCTTGACTCAGCTGCCTAAAAGGAGCTGGTTGTAGGGGATGCTTCTCAGTCCTCTGTGTTGGATGCCTCTGCTCTCATCCTGCGGCATCCCAGGTCTTTCTGCCTTTAGCATCGCAGGACTCGACTAGAAGAAATGTCCACCTTGTTCTGCTTCTATGACTCTTGTGGAGAACTCCAGTCCTGGCTAGAGGACCAAACGGTGTTGTTTCAGACCCTGAACCCCCAGCCTGAGAATGTGGAGGTTGACAGGAATAAATTTGAGGTATAACCATGGGCATGCTAGTAAACGTTTAACTACCAGCTTTACACACAGACACACACACATCTCAGTTCACATTTTCTAATTTAATCCGTGTTATTAGCATATTTTCCATCAGTTTCTTGAGTTTAGCTCAGAGGTATTAAAGTCACAGTTGGTGGGCCTCAAGTAGCTAGCAAAACTCCAGTGCAGCAGAACCAGAGTAAAATGCGATTGGGAAATGTTTAACAAAATACACGAAAATACATTACAACATAGATAATGTCAACTTGTGGTTTTCTAAGTTACTGTGAGGTCTACAGGAATCCCTTTCTGAGTCTGACGCCGCTTGTCTAGACAATCAACAAAACTATAAATCATGCCCTGATTTGTAGCTTCTGCCCATTTCCAAGGCATAAATGCTTAAACTGAAGATTTAACAGCTCTTCTTGGGACTGGCTCAAGTAGAGATCCACCCTGGAAGAAAGGGGCTCCTGAACATTTGAACACTGTCTCCTCTCCCCTCAATCCTTTTCACTTCCAGATTAAACCATTTGCCCAAAGTCAAATACACAAGGGGTTCAAATCCCAACTCTCTCTCTCTATCTCTCTGTCTCTCTATCTCTCTCTCTGTCTCTCTGTTTCTGTCTCTCTCTCCCCCTCTCTGTCTCTCTCTCTGTCTCTGTCTCTCTCTCCCCCTCTCTCTCTGTCTCTGTCTGTCTGTCTGTCTCTCTCTCTCCCTCTCCTTCTCTCTCTGCCTTTGTCTATCTCTGTCTCTCTCTTTCACTCTCTGTGTCTTTCTCTCTCTGTCTGTTTCTCTGTCTCTGTCTCTCTCTCTATTTCTCTGTCTCTCTGTCTTTCTCTCTGTCTCTGTCTCTCACACATACACACACACACACACACACACACACGCAGACCTTGGATTTGCTCCCAAGTCCTGTGAGTCCAAATTTAGTATTCTTTTCATTACATTTGAAGTTGGAGGACCTGGATTTCGATCCTAGTTTGGCTGCTCACTGCCCATGTGACCTCTAGCAAGGCCTCTATTTCACTATCTGTAAAATGAGGGGATTGGACTAGCCCAGTGGGGTCAAACTCAAATAGAAACAGATCTCTGTGGGCTCTGCGATTACTTAGAAAACCACAAATTAACATTATCTACATTGTATTGTATTGATTTTTTATTTATTTTGTTAAAAATTTCCCAAATTATATTTTAATCTGGTTGAGAGTACTGGGGAGCTATGGGTCCTGTGGGCACACTGGGTTTGACAGCTCTGGTAGCTGACTTCATGACCTCCTTGATCCAAATCTGAGAACCTCTGATTCTTCACCTTTAGTGCCAACATCCTGCAGGTTCATGTTGATGATTGTGGTCTTGAATAACCACAGATCTGGTTAACCTTCAGTCCATTCCCCTTACTCCTGCAGAGACCCAATTCTCTGGCTCTGGAACAATGTCTCTATCCTCTCCAGGAGGAGGTAGAATTAAAGTGGCAGTGGATGAAGTACCAGGCATGGAGTCAGGAGGACTCATCTTCCTGAGTTCAAATCTGGCCGCAGACACTTACTAGCTGTGCGACCTTGTTTACCATAATTTCTTCATGTGTAAAATGAACTGGAGAGGAAATGGCAAACCATTCCAGTATCTCTGCCAAGAAAATACCAAATGGGGTCACAAGAGTAGGACATGACTAAAGAGTGAAGGAACTGAAGGACAGAGGCATCCTGGAGAAGCAGAATTAGAAGTTCTCTGTTTTCCTGGGGCTATAGGGATGAGGATGGGAAAGAAGAACCCATTCACAATGCCTCCTCTCCCCTCACCTCTTGCTCTCCCCTCACTCAGAATTTCCTTACTGCTCTGGCTGTGGGGAAAGGACACTTGGCAGAGATCAGCAGCTCAGCAGAAAAACTGAGGCAGAGAATTCCTGATCACTCAGCCAAGATCCAGCAGTGGCAAGAGGAACTGGGCCAGAGGTGAGACAAGAGGGAGAATTCAGAGTGAGAAGGGGAAAGAAGCAGGTGTCTCTGTTTTGTTTACTGGGATGGGATAAAAGATCTGGAATGGAATCACAAAACTATGGAATTGGGACTGCCAAGCTTGGCCCTGGGTGAGATGAGAAAATGGAGAGGTGGGGGACTGTGGGTGTCCAATGTTGCATATGCTGTCAGATGAGGGTTAATGTAGGGTCATATGTGACCCTCTAGGTCCTCAAGTGCAGCCCTTTGACTGAATCCAAATTTAACAATCCTTAACAAAAGGATTTGTTCAGTCAAACACTGAATTAAGTCTCTTCCCTACATCAGAAAGGATTTATTGAAATCCCTGGGGGGAGGAGGGAAGCGCCAGTCTAAGGATTCATATTTGTTCTGTAAAATTTAGACTCAGTCAAAAAGCTGCACCCGAAGATCTAGAAGACCACATATGGCCCCCACAGGTTCCCCGCCCCCAGATTAATGCATCAGTTGGTTTTACTGAAGTTTTTTTTTTTTTAATTCTTTATTATGAGGCAATGTTTGCTGGGCAGGGGCTGTGGGGAGGGGCACATTTGGAAATGAATATGGTATAAAAACAAGGAATATCCACAAAACAGAGATAGAAGACAGAAAAACCCATGGATCAACAAGCTTTTTTCAAGTGCCTACTGTGGACCAGAGGCTGATATACAGACAAAAAGTGAAACTATATCAATGAAAGAGGTTCTAAGATTGAGACAGAATACAGGGCCCTTAGATTCAAAGTCTGAAGAGAGCCATGGTAAGCTGGAGCAAAGGATAGCCCTGAAGATTTGGGATAGGGGAAAAGTTGATCTAGAAGCCTCTGGGGAATGGGGCCTGTCCAGGAGGCAGGGAAGGACAAGGTGTCCCAGTTAGGCTGAGCCACTGGTCTCTGTTCCCTGGATAGATGGGAGCAGCTGGAGGCGCTGAAGGAGGAGAAGGGATCACATCTGGCAAACATGGCAGATGTGCACAGCTTCCTGCAGGAGTGTGGACCCACCCAGACCCAGCTTCAGGATATCATGGTGAAGCTAGAGTCTATGAGGCCAGCTGACTCAGTGGGCAGCTGTCGACGTTCCCTGCAGTCAACCCAACATGAGATCTTGGTGCTGGAGCGCAAAATCTGCTACCTCATCAGTGTGGTGACCAAGTAGGGTCTGGGCCCAGGAAGGTCCTGGAGGAGGAGTAAATAGTAGTGGGGTCTAGAAAAGGAGACGAAGAGACTGGTATAGTGGGTAGAGAATTGGCCATGGAGTCAGGAGGGCCTGCTTCTGAGACATACCATCTCCACATAAACTCCCAACAAGCCATTCAAACCATTAGTGCTTCAGGCAACTTACTAAAATGATCAATTACAGATAGATGATTGACTCATCCATTGGAGGAAGCTTCCCATATTGATAAAATGCCAGGTCCAGGCATAAATCAGATGTATAGAAAGGCTTCCTGGCATAGGGTGACATAGAGATAGAGTGCCACATTCTGAATCAGAAAAACTTGGGGCTCAAATCATACCTCTGATACATAACCAGCTGTGTGAGCCTGGACAAGTAATTTAACCTCTCCGTGCCCCAGGTAACTCTTTAAAATCCTAAGTGTGTGAGGAACTAGAGGGAGCCTTCTCACTGAAATCAGAATGCCAAAGGAATCACATGACCAATAAAAAAAGAAATAGGGAGACCAAAGTAGAAATGGGGTAGTTGGGGAAAAGATTGGGGAAGATTGGTGGGGAGTGAAGAGGTGACAGATTTATAGGGAATTTCTGCTGCCCCTACCCCAAGCATAATGAGGAATTCTTGGGAAAGACAGAGACAGAGAGAGAGACAGAGACACAGAGAGAGAAACAGAGACAGAGACACAGGGAGAGAGAGAGACATTCTTTTCTTGAGTAGACTCATCACCATAGACTTGACCAGAAAGGATTTAGGGATAGTAGTGCCAGCATATGTGTGTGTATGTGTGTTTGTGTGTGTGCGTGTGTTTGTGTATGAAAGGGGTGGGGTGAAGGGGAACAGTTGTACCCAGCAGAAAGTGGGGAGAGTGAAGATACTTAGCACCTGAGGTACTTCCAGTCCTTCCTAGGCAACCAGGCCACTCTGTGCCCCCAGGATTGAAGAGACAAGCCCTACGGAGAGCCTAATATTGAGGGAACGAGTGGAGACCCTGCAGGCCCTGCTGAAGCAAGTACAGGAACGGGCTGCCCAAACAGCTCAGGCCCAGACCCAAGCCCAGGCACAGCACAACTTCTTGAGGGAGAGTCGGCAGCTGCTGCTATGGGCAGAGGGCATTCAGTCCCAGCTAGAGAACAAAGAGATGGGTGTGGACGTGACTTCAGCCAAGCAGCTGCTGGAGGAGCACAGAGACCTGCTGGAAGAGATCCGTGCCCAACAAGAGAGGTAGGGGCAGCGTAGGGAAGGGGAGGGTGGCAGTGGAGAACAGAGGGAGTCTTCATAGGAGCTCAAAGGGGGCTGCTTCCCCAAGGCTGGCCAGTTTCATCTTTAAGGCTCAGATCATGCCCCCTGGGTTTCTGAAGACACTCAGTATGAGACCCCTGAAGGCAAAGTACATAGGGTGTCTGCTCTGGGCCTCCTGAGAGGTCGAAGGCACTCTGGTCTGAAGCAGCACTCTTAAGTCAAGGTATAACAATCCCATGGTAACCCCTCAGCTCTCCAAAGTCATCCTATGCTCCAAACTCAACCTCCAGGGTTTAAATGAACCATCCCATTGGCCTAGTGTATCCACCACTATAAATATAATAAAGCCTGCATATGCTTTAATTTGTTTAAGGGGTAGCATGGCAGATAGGGTGGACCCAGAATCATTGAGGCCCATGTTCAAATGCCAACTCTGACCCTTACTGTGAGATGATAGGTAGGTGGGTAGGCAGGAAGACTGACAGACAAAGGCAACGTAGATAGACTGAGGGAGGGTAGACAGACAAATAGTAGATAGACAGACGCTAAATAGATAAATAGTAGATAGACAGACAGACAGACAAAGGGAGGGTACTGGTAGGTGGCCTCACAAAAATCAAGAAGGAAAAGGACTTGGGAGATAAAGTTGAGGCAGTGAGTGAGGGGAATCATAGCTGGGGGTCTTTCCTAAAGTTTAGGTGGTCCCAGGAAGAAAGCCACCATTCAAGAGAACAGGGAAATGGGAGCCAGCCAATCATGCATAAGGACCAGGGGGCTGGATATCAACTTAGAAAACCCCATGTTAAAATTATCTATGCTCCATTGTATTATTATTGATTTGGCTAAATATTTCCCAATTGCACTTTAATCTGGTTGTGTCTGATTGGCCTATGGGCCACGTGGTCAACACTTCTGCATTAGAATATCAATCTAAAGAACACACATGATGATATCCTGAATCCTCCCTCCCTAGTGAAGGGTAACAAGATATTTCCGGTATCAAAGACATGAGAATTAATTAGATTGGGGAATAGGGGAGGACAGGAGCTGATTAGGGCATAACTCATTATTCCTTCTCCTGGGCAGGATGAGACAGCTGGAGGCCCAGGGCCAACAACTAGCCAGGTTGGAAGCCCAGGATTCCCAAGTCCTGGCCAACGCGCTGAAACAGTTGGGTCAGATGGCCCATAGGGTGGATGCAGCGTGGGACCAGTGCCATCGGCGGCTGCAGCAGGGGCTAGAACTACAGATGTTTGTCCGGGAAGCCAATGGCTTCAGTGCCACTTGTGCCAACCATGAAGCATTCCTTCGAATGGACAGCCTCGGGGTACATGATTGAGCCTGGGGCAAGCCACCTTGGGATATGGAGCTGGGGGGTGGGGTGCGTTGATTCTGAGAACCCTGGGATCGGAATCATAACTGCTCACATTTGTGATCTGAGAGGCACCGTGATATAGCAAATGGTATTATATGGTGAACTGGCTTTAGAGCCACAATTGTATGGGTTCATGCTGCCTCTGACCATGCTGGCTGTGTGATCCCAGGCAAGTTAATTAACTTCTCAGTGTTCTAAACAATTCTCTAAGATCATGGGTTGCAGAAAAGATGAAGCTCTGCATTCGGAGAAGAACTTTTTTCCTCTGGGAGTTCATTTATGCCAGTGAAATCACAGGTCCAGTACTGATCTACTGTTTAGGATTTTCACCATGCTCTAAGGGGTAGTTAGATGGCTCAGCGGATAGAACACCAGCCCTAGAGTCAGGAGGACTTGAGTTCAGATCTGCTGTCAAGATACTTATTAACTATGTGACCCTGGACAAGTCACTTAACCCCAATTGCCTCAAAAAAAAATGCTCTGGATAACTTTAATTTTATTCTCATAACAACCCCACAAGGAAGGCAGTGGGAGAAGTTTTCAGTCCCATTTTACAGATGAGAAAACTGAGGCCCAAAGAGGTTAAGTGACTTGTCCAAGGTAACACAACTAACTTGTGGCAGAGCAGGGGCTTGAACCCAAATTCTAGGTTGGAAACTGCAGCATCAACCTTCAGGAAAAAGAGATTCCTTGTGTTTGTTACTTAGAGGGATGGAGGGTAGAATTGGTGGAGAATGTTTCCTTTCCAGGGACCTGGAAATAGCATTATGTCTGTGTCCCCAGGAGGATGTGAGTGATGTACAGAACTTGTTGCAACAACACCAAGAATTTGACCAGGTCCTAGAGACCTTGGGTCCACGTGTGGAGAGCCTGAGGTTCCATGGGGAGAGGCTTACAGAGAACCAACACTTTGCTACCCATATGTAAGTTTGGGGTCTGGGCCTTTGGGGTCGGGGTACATGTATTCCTTGCCTTCTGTGCCATCTTGCCTAGGGTGTCTTGGTGGAGTTAGGGGAGAGAAAGGGGCCAGAAAGACAGTCAGGATTTCAATCAACAAGCATTTACTAAGCAACTGCTAGTATGTGTGCTATGGGGCAGCTAGGTGGTACAGTGGATAAAGCATGGGGCATGGAGTCAGGAAGACTTGAATTCAAATCTGGCACAGACTAACCATGTGACCCTAGGCGTCACTTAACCTTGTTTGCCTAAGTTTCCTTATCTGTAAAATGAGCTGGAGAAAGAAGTGACAAACTATGCCAGTATCTTTACCAAGAAAATCCCAAAAGGAGGCACAGAGAATCAGACAAAGTAATCGACTCAAGCCAACAACAGAGCGACAACAGTGGAGTGTATTTGAGCTCTAATTTGGGGGTGAGGACAGGGGCAGAATATAGCACTCACCCAGAATCCTCCATGCTCAGGATCAGAGAAAGGATAGCAAATAGCCAGCATCGATGGACCAAACTCCAAGGGATGAGTAAGCAAAGGAAAAAGCAGCTGCTGGCTTCCCTCCAGTTACAGGTGAGTCTGGGACCCTTGGCATGGGGTTGGTGGAACTCCATGTTGTTGGAAGAGGGGGAATCTCCAGAGACTAACCATAGAGGTGATCCTAGGGCAAATGGAACAGAATCATAGAGGATCTCAAACTTGTGGACGGGAATACAAAAGCCCTTTAATCCAACCCATACCTGAACACAAATCCACATCCCTAACACGTGATCATTCAGTCTCTGCGTGCAGTGAGGAGGAACCCACCACCCTAAAGCAGCCCATTCCACTTCGAGATAACTTAGCTGGAATGACTCTTAGCTGTGTGACCTTGGACAAGTCATTTAACCTGAAGACTATAGCCCAAGCTACCAGAAAATCACAGATTTCCATTTGTCTCCTTAAAGGAGACACAGGTTCAGAGTCAGCTCAAAATATTGGACAAACTAGAGTGCAAACAACCCCCTCCCACTGACCTCCCACCAGCCTAGTGGGGTTACACATTATCCCTGCCTATAGTAAGGAACTTCCTACTTTTATCTCCTGTGGAGACAAGAGGTTGGCAGAAGGTTTTATGGGTCTGGTTTTCAGTAAAAACAAAATTTCCTTACATTAAACTGATGTTTTCTCTGAATCTTCCACTCACTCTCTGCTCCTTAGTTCTTCTCTGCGGGGTAAATAGAGCTCTCTTCCATGAGGCAGCCCTTCAAATAGTCGAATCAAGTCAATAAATATTTTTAATTAAATTCATTTATTTGTTTTCAGTTTTCAACAATCACTTCCGTAAGTCTTAAATTTTCTCCCCCTCCCTCTCCCTTCCCTCCCCAAGACAGTGTGCAATCTTATATGGGTTCCACACATACATTCTTATTAAACACATTTTCACATTAGTCATCAACAAATATTTATTAAGCACCTACTATGTGCCAAACATTATACTAAGCACTAGGGATACAAAGAGAAACAAAAACAATCCCTACCCTCCAAGAGCTCATATTCGAATGCTGGAGACAACATACAAGTAACTATGTACATTACCAAATGTGTAGAGGGTAAGTCGCTAAATTGTATACAGGATAAATTCTCAGAGAAAAGGAGCCAGTATTGAGGACAATTGGAAGGTAGGAATTAGAAGAAAGCCAGAAACTAAAGACGAGAGGGGAAGCATGGAGTTTAGCCACTGTAAAGGCAAGGAGTCAGGAGATGGAGTGTCTTGTTCAAAGAACATTAAGAAAGCCAGTGTCACTGGACCATAGGGTATGTCAAAGGCAACGGCATGTAAGACTGGAAAGGTAGGAAAGGGCTTGCTTATGAAGAGCTTTAGAAACCAAACAGACAATTTCATATTTGATCCTGGAGGTAACAGCGGACCACTGGAGTTTATCAAGGAGAAGGGTGACAGAGACAGATGTGAGCTTTAGGAAAATCACTGTGGCAGCTGAATGGAGGATGGACTGGCATGGGAAGAGGCACGAGTCAGGGAGACCAGTGGTCCTACCATTACCCCGAAATATTCTCTTGTCCAGAATAAACATCCCCAGTTCCTTCAGTCTAGTATAACATGGCATGATCTCCAGCCCCCTCACCACCTCAAATACTTACAGCTTGTCAATGCCTTTCCTAAAGCGTGACATCCAGAACTGACCACAGTACTCCAGATATGCACCCACAACCCTCCTTCTGGACGCTATGCTTTGCTTCTCCATAGATCAGTAGATCACCTTGCTTTTTTTTGCCTTCTCCATCTTCCTCTTCCTCCTTCTCCTCCTCCTCCTTCTTCCTCTTTTCTTAAAGAGGACCAATAACTTCATGAAGGTGATGTCTTGACTTACAAGTGAATTGTATTTAAGTGAGGCAGAGCTGTGCAAGGTCACCAGCCTCACTCTCTCCAAGATATGTTCAAAGTCAAATATCAAGGTGCTTCCTTCCTCCTGGAGGTAGCTGGGTGGTGCAGTAGATAGAGTGCAGGGCCTGGAGTCAGGAAGATGAGTCTTACTGTGTTCAAATCTGGCCTCAGACACTTATTTAGTGTGTGACCTTCGGCAAGTCACCTAACCCTGTTTGCCTCAATTTCCTCATCTGTAAAATGACCTGGAGAAGGAAACGACAAACCATTCCAGCATCTTTGCCAAGAAAACCCCAAATGGGTCTCAAAGAGTCAGACAGAACAGAACAACAACCTTACTCCTCATAGTGGCTCCCCCCATGCCTCTTTGCCATCCGTCACAATGCCTCTGTCCTCAAGGAAAATACAATCCAACTGGAAAATAAAATACATGTAAAATAATCAAAGGGAATGTTTCTGACTTCAGACTACACCTTTTGCCAAAGGAGCTTAGAGAGAGGAGAGATTAGTGTGGGTAGGAATAGTGAGGAAAATAGTAGTGGGATTCTCCTTATCTTAGAGGCCTTAACAGGTGCTTTAAGGTCCAGCCCAGAGGAGTGGCCCTGCCTTTCTTTCATTCCCCCATTCTCTTCCCACTCCTGTTTTGTGGTATAGTAGATAAATGATGGATTTGGAGTTGAAGATTTGGTCCTGTTATAAACTATCTTTGTGGCCTTAACCAAACTTTTTAACCTCATTTATAAAATGAGGGAGTTGTATTATGTGGATTCTAGGGTCCCTTGCATTTCTAAATCTATGAAGCTATGAGCTCTCATGCTGTCTGCTTTTGCTCTGCAGGGCAGAACAAGGGCATCAGTCTTATTGGTACTGGGGCCTGTTCCCTTTCCCCAGCCTCTACACATGCAAAATAATCCCTTGGACCTTTCCCTTACCCAAGGATCACACACACACACACTCCTTGCACGTCTTCCAGCCTACCTGCCCTCACCTCTGGAGTCATGAGACTCATAGCTTCCCTGGTGGTTCCTTTGGGCAGGAGTGGAACCAGGATGTGGCTGAAATGATGTTGTGGATGGAGGAGAAATATTTGACTGCTGCAGATGAGTCATACAGAGAGCCTGGCATTGTTCTCCGCAAGCTCAAAAGACATGAGGCAGCTGAGAGTGAGGTTCTGGCAAACCAGCCAAGGGTCGCGCAGCTACAGCAGGTGGGAGAACAGGAAACTGAGTGAAGTCTCCCTGTGGGGGCTGAGCCATTGCCAATTTGTTTTCAAAAACTCAAATGAAATCTTAACGGAAACCCCCAAGGCACACACCCAGTGATTGGCCCACATCTCTCCAGTGAAGCCTCAGGACCTCTGAAATAGGCAAAATTCCAACCACCCCCAACTCCTACCCTAATCTCCTTCGGCCATTAATCTACCCTCCTGCCTCTGGAGAGGACTTGAAGTAGCTCATAAAAGTAGCTGTCATCTCTTTTATTAAAAAATAAATATTAACATCCCTGACTGATGTGTTCCAAATTCCTAATGCCACAGACCTGAAATTGCTCTAATGTCTGACCTAATACTTGCTAGAGCAGTCCTGAAGAGGTTGTGTGTCTTAAGTGAAAACATACTGGAGACCTGTGTTCAAATCCTGCCTCTGATCTTTAATCCACCCCATGGCCTGGGCAAGCAACTCAGAGCCTTATTTCCTTTATCTATAAAATGGTCGTAATAATGCTTATCATTATTATTGACCTCATAGAGTTGCTATGAGGAAAGCATTTGAAAAACTTTACCCTATATAAATACTATAAAAACTATATGAACATGAGTTATTGTAGCCCCCATCTTTAACTTTGCCTGATCTCCTCCCTCTCTGGACCACAGATTCAGAGAACAGCTACCCCAGCCTATGGAATAAGCTAAATTGCAGCAAGCTCAGATTCACAGATCTTCCCCAGCCTTCCCATCCTACAAACTTCCACCCTTCCTTGGGTGCTGCCCCCATTGAATCCTAAGAGTGCCCAGTGCTTGGCTACCAAGGATCTGAGGATCTGAGCTGACCCAGCTCAACAATAACTACCACTACCACCACCACCCTCCCATCTATCTGGGTCTTTTGCCTCTACTCCAGCTTGGAAACAAGCTTCTAGATACCAAGCATGATGCCCAGGATGACATACAAGCAAAGCTACGGGGCCTGGAGAAAAAGTGGAAGGAGCTGAATCACAAAATGGCAGAACGTGGAGCTAAGCTACGGCAGGCAGGACAACAGGAGCAGCTCATGGAGCTGCTGCAGGTCAGCCACAGCTGGGTGGGGAGGGAGTCAGAGAAAATAAGAAGCTGGAGAGGGGTAAGATAGGCTGCTTAGGAAGGAGTAGCCTAGCTGAAGCCTAAAAAGGACCATAGCCTATAGTAGGAGGGGTGTGGATGCCCTAAGCAAGTACAATATTTACTGAGCACTTATGTACATAACATTGTGCATAGCTCTAATTAGTTCGGTACCAGTCAAACACTCAGCCCTTTGCTGAGTAAGAATAGATTGAACTCGGCCAGGATCTCTCCTTCCATTCCTTGCATTTGTCTGTTCTGAGGAGGTACCTCTCCCCTGCTCATAGGAGGCCAAAGATAAAATGGAGCAGATGGAACGGGGGCTACAGAGCGCAGAGACGGGACAAGACCTCCGCTCCAGCCGAGAGCTACAAAAAAAGCACAAGAAATTAGAAAGTGAGAGCCAAGAGCTGGCGGATAAGATGAGCGCCATTGTTAGCCGTGCCCGAAGTGTTGCCACCAATCACTTTGACTCCCAGACCATCCTGGATGAGACACAGAAATATCTCCAAAGGTGGGCTTCCTGCAGGCTTTCCCCCTTCTCCCTGCTCCCCCAGACACCTGTTCTCTAACCCGATAGAATCCTAGATTTAGAGGCAGCGAGGTGGCATGGTGATTAGACTGTTGTACCTGGAATCAGAAAACCCCGAGTCTAAACTCTGCCTCAGATACTTCACTGTGTGACACTAAGCAAATCTCTTGCAGCCTTTATTTCCCCACCTGTTAAATGGGAATGATAATAGTGTCTACCTCCCAAGGTTGCTGCAAGGTTCAAATGAGATATTTGTAAAATGCTTCGCGAACCTTAATGTGCTGTATCAATGTGAGCTATTCTTATTAGAGCTAGAGGTCATTGAGTACAACCCCCTTCATTTCATAGTTGAGGAAAGTGAGGCCAAGAGACTTTCCCAAGGTAATATAATTGGACAGTATATGAGGTAGAATCTGAACTTGGGTTCCTGGCTCCAAGTCGAGCACTGTATTTCCCCACACTACAAAGGATTCTGAGTCTCACTCTTCCCAGAAAGGATAGGAAGGCATCACTAGCCTATACTCGAGTTAGTCCAAAACTCTTTCAGACCCGAGACAGACTCCTTAGATATGGAAGCCATTAGGGCTCCTATATGGGGGAACTGAGAGGAATAGTGCTCTCAGGCTATGGTTTAGAACTGGAATGGACCCTAGTGGCCACTGAGTCCAGCCTCCTCATTTTATTCATGGAGAAACTGAGACCCAGAGAAATTAAAGGACATGGCCAGGGTTACAAAACTAGTAAGTGTCTGAGGTGAGACTTGAACCAAAGTCTTCCTGACTCCAAGTCCAGTACCTCATCCACTAAGCCAACAATTCATATTTCTGCAACATATCAAGGTTTAAAACATAGTTTCTTTAAAACACCCCTATGAAGTAGATAATATAAGTATTATCACCCCTATTTTCCATATAAGGAAATAGAGGTACAGAGAGGTTAAGGGACTTTGCTAGGTTCACACAGCTCATAAGTGTCTGAAGAGAGATTTAAATCCAGGTCTTCCTGACTCCAAGTTCAGTGCCCTATCCACTATGCCATTATGGGGTGGGTGGCCCAGTGGTTAGATGATCAGACATGGAGTCGGGAAGAACTGAGTTCAGAACCCATCTCAGACACTTACTAGCTATGTGACTTTGAGCAAGTCACTTAGTCTCTGTTTATTTCAGTTTCCTCATCTGTAAAATGGACTTACCTGGGACGATCAAATGAGCTGATAATGGCAAAGTGTTTAGCACAGTGCCTGGTCCATAATAAGCCCTCTATAAATGTGAACTATTATCACTACCTTTATTATTATTCTATGAGTCAGGACTAGGCAGAAGCAGTCCAAAGCATGCCTACTACTGATTCATAGTGCCCAGCACCATCTTGGATCTTCATCCGTGTCCTGGTTTATTCTTGACCTTGCCAAGGGAAGAAAAGGGCCATTCATTCCCCTGTTCCCTCTCTCCATCCTTAACCCAGATTTCAGGCACTTCAGGGGCCACTGGCAGCACACAGGCAACAGCTGCAGTCTGCAGTCGAACTTCATCAATTTTACCACTTGCAAAGCCTGGAAATCACCTGGGTGAAGGAGCACATGCCCAGTGCCAGCTCCACTCTCTGTGGCAGGTCGCTGGATGCAGCCCAGAGGCTTCTATACAAGCACAAGGTGATGCCAATGCTGCCTCTCTCCCTCCTCAGCCCCTTGGATCCCTGCCTCCTCACTCCCCACACCACGGTGATCCTCTGCTCCCAGAGACCTACCCTGGTGGTTGGATCCTTCCAGCGTCCCCACTTCCAGTTGCTCTAATGCTGAGGTTCTGGGTGGCATGGTCACCTCCAACCACAATGGGAATGAGGCCAGCAAGATAGTATAGACGATAGTGCTGGACTTATAGTTAGAAAGACCTGAATTCAAATTCTGCCTCAGATACAGACTAGCTATGTGACCCTGGGCAAATTATTTATTCTGTTATCTCATCTGATAGCACCTACCTCCCAGGGTTACTATGATGATTAAATGAATTAACATATGGAAAGCACTTACACAGACCTTAAAGATTAGTGTAAATGCTGGTTGTTTATTATTGGGAAGACTAAATAGTAATAGTAATCATTATCCTTATCCCAGCTTCTGGGATTTAGCCCCAGAGGGTCCTTATTTTCTCCTTAAACCCATGTTTTGGTGCTATTCAAGGAGCTTCAGGCAGAGGTGAAGGCTCATGAGGCCCAAATGCAGAAGGTACTGGCATCTGGGCAAAGCATGTCAGCCTGCGGGCACCCTTCTGCACAGGACATCATGGAACGGTGCCAGAAGCTGGAGAGCTGCTGGCTAGAGCTGAATAAGGCCTGTGAGGGGAGAACCAGGCAGTTACAGCGCTCTATTACCTTCTATCAGGTATGAAGCAAGGAATGGGGGGGTAGGGGTGGGAAGGAGAAGGGGAGAACGGGTCACTCAAAGCCCAGGAACAGATCCCAAGAGAGGAGACATCAAAGAATTTGGAAGGGGTCAAGTGACTTCTCATGGCTTGTCCAATGGCAAAGAAGTGTCATGGCCAGGTTTTTCTAACTCCAAGTCCAGCACACTATCCGCTCTCCCATACTTCCCTTCACTAATTATTTAACCAGCAACAATAATGGTGAAGATAAGTAAACATGCTTTTTATGTCCTTTCATTCTTGGGGGAAGTGATGGTGTATGGAGAAAGTCTGTAGGGTTGGTGGAAGCTGGGCTTGCCTTTAGTAAAGATTCTGGATGGTATGGAGGTTTGTCGTTGTTCAATTCCCATCCCCACTGACTCTCCATGACCTCATTTTGGGTTTTCTTGGCAAAGATACTAAAGTGGTTTACCATTTCCTTTTCTGGTTCATTTATACAGATGAGAAAACTGAGGTAAACAGAGTTAAGTGACTGGCACAGGGTCATACAGCTAATAAGTGTCTGAGGTCGGATTTGAACCCACAAAGATGAGTCTTCCTGATTCCAAAGTCAGCACTCTATACCCACTGCACCCCTGACCTAATTTATTTACTAGCCAAGTGACACTGCTCAAGGCACTTAGTCTTTCTGCATCTTAATCTCTTCATTAACAAAATTGGGAGGAGATTAGAGGATACTTGCTCCTTAATGGCCTCTCAGGTTCCTTCCATCTCTAAATGTGAGATTCCATGACTCCTGAAAAGGTGGGAACAAGAAGTTCATAAGGATATAAAGATCATGAGCATCAGGGAATGGATGCCACTTGTAGGGGAAGACAGGCACCATGTTGGTGCTAGACACAAGAGAGAATGGAGAAGCAGCATTCTAGAACCAAAGCAGGATGGCACTCTGAGAGTACCCTAGCTGACCACATCTTTCCTGGCAGTACTTGCTCGATGTATCAGACTTGGAAAGCTGGTTGGGAGAGCGGCGGCCTTTAGTGAGCAGCCAAGACTATGGCAAGGATCAGATGGCCACCATCAGCTTCATCAAGAAACATAAGGTACTTTCCCCCAGGGAACTCACTAAGTACAACCCCAGAATATTTCTTGGGGTGCTGTAGCTGGGATGGTGAAGGAAGAGAACAGGGAATTTCATGCTCTTTTAAAATCCCATCACAGCAGGCCCCACTTTGCCAAGCCAGGGGAAGAAGGTTGCAGAGCAGTTGAGGTTTGAGCTCTCACCTTGCTGTTGCCAGTTCCTTCAGCTCCTGAAGCTGGTTTTGTAGCCATCCTGGAGGTGCAGAGATCTCATCAGGGGACCCGGGGCTGCTGGAGGTTTGTCCTGTCTGGACTAGCTCTGCTACAAAACTCCCATAGAGGGCTAGCTCCTGTTCTAGGACCTGCAGACATGGGGTCAGATGGTAATTGGTGTGTTAAATTCCATCTCTCCCCAGGGTTCTCTAGTACATTGGGGGCAAGCACCCATAATTATGTTCCTCCAATTTCAGGAGGGTGAGCACCCTAATCCCACTTAACTATTTATAGCCAGATTAACTTTTATAGAAGTTTGTTTACTTCAAAGCTACAAGAATCACATGGAAGTGGTTTGCCATTTCCTTCTCCATCCAGCTCATTTTACAGATCAGAAACTGAGGCAAACAGGGTTAAGTGACTTGCCCAGGGTCACACAGCTAATAAGTGTCTCAGGATGGGTTTGAACTCAGGTCATCCTGACCCCAGGCCCGGTTCTCTATCCAGTGTCCCACCTAGGTGTTCCCTTTATAATACCTCTATAATCCCACTATGTTCCAAGTCCAGACTTGGGGGACTTTTCTGCTTAGGCTGACTGCTGTAGCTGACCTGGGCTATAAGATTTCCATAGGTTTAGCTCCTGGGTCATTGGAGGCATCACTCCCTACACACAGAGGATCATTGTGCCTCTGTGCCTCCTTCAAGGAGATATAAAGGTGTGCCATAAGAAGTGACGAGCCCAAACATGGAAAGACTCACACAAAATAGTAAAATGAGCAGAACCAGGAGAACGTTGTATACAGTGACAGAAATAATGCTTTAAGAACAACTTTGAGCAAATAGTAATCTTGACTGTTATAAATACCTAAATTAATTACAAAGGACATATTAAGGAAGATTCTATCTACATGTAGAGAAAGAACTGATAAATAGAAGTATGTATAGAATAATTTTACAAACATATATGTATATGCCTATTTGTGTCTAATGGTGACCATCTCAAGGGTGGGGGGGAAGGAAGAAAAAAACTTTACATGACAACTTTATTATATATTTTAAAGGAATAGCAAGTTACACATAATAGATTTGCAGTTTCATTGAGATCATCTTTTTTATTATACTATGTTATGGAAATTCTTATTTTATTCAATAAATTAAAAAAAATTAAGAAAATAAGGATGCTAGCAGTTCTGGTTATACAACCAATGGAAAGAGACTACCCAACCATATGGATATCTTCTCCCAGGAGCAGGTCCCTAGAATTTCCTATATGGGTACTCAGTAAATGCTTGCTGAATGAATGAATGAATGGTCTTCCTACTCATCCCTTCCTAATTATCCAACCCTGTACTAACACAGGTTCTTACCATCTGACCCCATGTCTAGGTCCTAGAACAGGAGCTAGCCCTCTATGGGAGTTTTGTAGCAGAGCTCGTCCAGACAGGACAAACCTTCAGCAGCTCCGGCTCCCCTGATGAGATCCCTGCACCTCCAGGACGGCTACAAAACCAGTTTCAGGAGCTGAAGGAACTGGCAGCCACAAGGTGAGACCTCAAACCTCAACTGCTCTACAACCTTCTTCCCCCAGCTGGGCAAAGTGGGGCCTGCTTGGAGCAGCCCGTTCCTCTGGCAGTAGCAACACTAATAGTGAGCATTTACATAGTTACTTACTATGTGACAGGCACCAAGCGCTTTCCAATAATCATCTCCTTGATCTTCCCAGCCCAGGGAAGGTGCTGTTCTTGTCCCCATTCTACAGATGAAGAAGCTGAGACAGAGACTAAATGACTTGCCCAGGTTCACACAGCTAGTAGGAGTTTGAGACTGGATTTGAACTCAAGTCTTCCTGATGCCAAGCCTGGCGCTATATCCGCTGAACTACCTCGTAATACCACTTTGAACCATGGTCCCCTCCAGATATGTTGGGAAAGGGATAGGTCCCTGAAAGGTGCTCTTTTCCTCTTCTAATAGACACTGAGGGCAGGCACTGCCCAAGCAGAAACCTATTTGTGTCTTTCCTTCTTTCCTGCCATCCCCACTTATAGGGGGAGCCATTGTGGTACACGGGCTTCCAATCCTTCCTCTGCCACTTACAAAGCATGTGACTTTGGACAAATCACTTGACTTGTCCATGTCTCAGTTTCCTCATATGCAGAATGAGGAGGTTGGAGATGAAGATGACCTTTGGTGGTGTAGTAGATATAGTGCTGGACTTGGCATCAGGAAGATCTAGTTACTAATTTATCTGTGTGACCTTGGACAAGTCACTTAACCTGCCTCTCCTCATTGGTAAAATGGGGAGAAGATTAGCAGTTACCTCACAGAATTGTTATCAGAGTCAAATGAAATGATAGATAGATAGATGAATGGATGGAATATGAGAGAACACATGTAAAGTGTTGCAAACTCTAAAACATTATATAAATGCATTAGCCCTGGAGTCAAGAGGACTTGAGTTCAAATCTGACTTCTGACACTTACTGGCTGTGTGACCCTGGGCAAGTCACTTAACCCCAATTGCCTCCACCCACCAACTCATTATATAAATGCTATTATTATTGCTGTTGATGGTACATCTATTATGCTATGATACACAGTTCATCTGTATTCATACACACACACACACACACACACACACTCCTACTATATGCCCATATCTCAGCCATGTAGTTGTGAATGAGACAAGTGGAGTCCATACCTCCCTGGCTAAGACCATTTGGCCACTGTGGGGTTGACCTGTGATGGGGCTGGGTGTGTGTGTGTGTGTGTGTGTGTGTGTGTGACCACAGAGGCCATCGGCTGGAGGAGGAGCTGAGGCTGCACGAGTTCATCCAGGAGGCTGATGAGCTACAGGACTGGCTGGCCAGGCAGAAGCAGGTGGTCAGTAGTGAGGAAGACCCCGGAGAAGATTATGCACATGTGCTGGTGAGGAGAAGGGGAGTGACCAAGGTCAGGGGTTAACAAGGGAACCTTGGAGAGACGTGCCCTGGAAGGCTAGTGCTCCCCAGCTCTGCTATGTGGAGAAATACTGACCATGTCCTTTATGGAGAGGCTAGAGACATAGTAATCAGGGCACAGAAAGAAGAAGAAGTCAGCCAGCTTTGAGGGAGCCCCATTGCTTGGCCAGACTTCCCAACCTCACATGGAGCAGGAAGGACTCCCTATCTCCAGTCTCTGGTCTCCCAAGTTCTTGGCCTCCCCTTTAAGTAGTCATCCAAGGATCCTGAGAGGTTGCATGGACTATGCCGACTTCCTAATTTGGGACCTGAGGATGCATTTAAGGAGGGCAGTGTGGCACAGTGGAGAGAGCCCTGGTCCATTTCCTCATTTGTAAAATGAAGGGGTTGGATTTGGTATCCTTTAAGATGCCTCCCAGTTCTAAATTGCTAACCTCATAAACGGAAGGTGACCTTCTCTTTCCACCTATCCTTCCACACCTCAGCACCTCCGGGCCAAGTATGAGCTGTTTCAGCACCAGGTGGAGACAGGTGGAAGGCAAGTGGCATCCTGCCAACAGCTAGCAGAAACCCTGCAGGAGGGCCGGCACAGTGCCACCCAAGAGATCCGCCAGAGGCAGCAGGAACTACAGTGAGTAGCCAGTTGGCCAGGGCTGAGAAACAGGCGGACCTGCAGGCACTGGGCAATCCTTACAATGAGTGAGAGAGTGGGCCCAGAGTGCTGGCAATACTTCGAGCACCAGCCATCCTCACTGGCTACCCAATAAGCTTCTGGGAGAACAGAGGTACCTTGAGGCTGTCCTATCAGGGCTGAGGACTGTCACTCATGGGGATGGTGTTAAAGCTGGGGGCATGGAGGTTAGGAGCCTCAGGATTCAGAGATAGTCTGGAGAAAGAAGATACTGCTTTACACTTTTCATAGACTCTGCTGTTTTCATCCAGCATTTAGCTATGTCCTACTCTTTGTGAACTCCATATGGCAAAGGTACTGGAGTGGTTTGCCATTTCCTTCTCCAGTGCACATAACACTGTACTAGGGGCACTGGAAAATGATCAAAGAAATTGGTATGGTGGAATCTGACACTCGAATCAGGGGAGTCAGGTTCAGATCCTGCCTCTGATGGTTGGGTGACTTGCCTGGGCCTCAGTTTCCTTATCTGTAAAATGACCTTCTTGGACTAGATGATGTGGCCTCGGGGGTCCCTTCCAGCTTTAGAGCTATGATCTGTTTTTCAAAATAGAAGGTATTTCCTCAAAAATATTTACAATCTAATTGGCAGACTATGAAAAATATATTTAAAAAGATCTAATAAACATAGGCAACCATAGGAACACTTTCATAGCAAACCATTGCCAAGTACTATGGGACGCTGCAAAGGGAACTTGATTTGGAGTCCTATAACCTGGGTTCATATCCTGACTCGACTATTTACTTCCTGTATGACCATGGGCAAATCACTTAACCTCTGTGGGCTTCAGCTTCTCCTTGGCAGGTTTGGACCAAATGATATCTAAGTAGCAGCTCTAAATTACGTGCTCCTATGAACTCAAGAGACAATAAACATCATGGAAGGCTTGGAGCAAAGGGGAAGAGAGAAGAGAGGAGAGGAGGGCAATGTGATGATGGAAGCCTGGAGCGAGGGCTGGCAGGGACTTCAGAGCCCCATTAGCCCATTCCCTTCATTTTCATTTAGTTATTTTTCAGACATGTCTGATTCTTCATAACCCCTTTTGGGAGTTTTCTTGGCAAAGATACTGAAGCAGTTTGCCATTTCTTTCTACAGTTCATTTTTTTTAACAGATGAGGAAACTGAGGCAAACAGGTTTAAGTGACTTGCCCAGGGTCACTTGCCCAGTAAGTCTCTGCAGCTGGATTTAAATTCAAGTCAGTTTAGCACTCTCTCTGTTGCACCACCCAGTTGCCCTTCATTTTACAAGTGAGCAAACTTAGGTTAAGATCACTTAGTTGGATTTGAATCCAGGTGTCCTGACTGTAAGGTCAGGGTAAAAGTTTGGGGTGAGTTTTGATGAGGTTTGGAAAGAAGGTGAGCTGGTCTGGACTAGGGGATCAGTGAGTCATAAGGATGGTTACACAACCCTTGTGTTCCCATCACAGGACTGCGTGGGCAGAGCTGTGGGGGCTGACCCAAGCACGGGGCCAGTCACTCAGGGATGCAGAGACAGTGCTCAAGATACACCAGGACCTCACTGATGCCCTCACCCACATACAGGTATGATCTAGGGAGAGTTTTCTTTTTGGGGTAGAGTCCCTCTCCCATTCTTGGTCCTTCTTCCCTAAGATAGGTGGCACCTTGGATAGCGCTCTAGAGTCAGGAACGCCTAAATCCAAAGCTTGCCTCATTCATTAGCTGCATAACCCTGGGCAAGTCATTTAATTTCTCTCTGCCTCAATTTCCTCATATGTAAAATGGACATCATAGCACCTACCTCCGAGGGTTGTTGTTAGAATCAAATGAGCTTATACATGTAAAGCACCTTGCAAACATTAAAGAATTGTATAAATGCTTGTGATAATTACTGAAACAATTCTTTTTTCCCAGGAGAAAGCCACAAGCCTTCCTGATGATGTGGCACAAGACAGGCACAGGGTCCAAGCTCAGCTCCGGCGGCATGAGGAGCTAGAACATGAGCTCTCGGGCACTGAGCGGCAAGTAAGCCAGATGCTGCTTTTGCCCAAGAACACTGGCCCCTGCTGTGCCTTCAAATTACCCGGATGCCCTGAGAACCTAGAGAGATGGCATGATGTAGGAGGTCAAGTGTCGGACCCAGAGCTAGGAAACACTGGGTTCCAATCCCACCTCTGACACTTTCTAACTGGGTGACTCTGGGCAAATCGCTTCACCTCCCTGAACCTCAGTGTCCTCATTTGTCAAAATGAGATTGTATGCTTAGACTAGATCAGCTTCTAAGGTCACTTCCAGCACTAACTAGATCTATCATTCTGTGAATTCTGGGGATTCCCAAGACTGGCTCTGATATGTATGAATATGGACCTGGGTAGGCTTGTACACCTTAGCTATGCTTATGTGAAAGCAGGTTGAGTCAGCAAATGTGTATTAAGAGCTTACTGTGTGCCTGGCATTGTGTTATATATCGGAAATACAAATACAAGCAGAATGAAAGACTTTTCTTTCTGACCTTGAGTTGCTTAGAAAGCTGAAAAGGTGAAGGGGGAAGGGAGGGAGAGTACTTAGGGTGGGAGTTCATGGTAGAGAAAGTCACCAGTATAGCCTGCAGAGGCATGAAAACAAGACTGGATAGTCTCCTGAAAATGGAGGTTCTTGGAGGAATCAGCCCATCCGGGAGCTTTGGCTCCGGAAGCAGAAGGTAGTTCCATTGTATATAAGTCCATGAGTGGAGGGACCAGGGAGAAGAGGCTTCTGGGGCATTGTAGAAAAACGTCTTGGAGAGCCAGGATTGTAATCTGAAGAGGAATGAGAAAACTGGTCCCTTCTCTCTTTATGATCCCATGTACCCCCTAGGAACAGCCATGGGTTCCTTCTTCCCTCGGATAGGCATGGCTACTTCTCTTTCAGAGAGGTTTTTTTCTTCCTAAAGTTGGCGTCCCAAGGTGAGTGGGAGAGGAGAGGTGTCATTAGGTTGGGTCCCCTTTGCTTCCATGTGCCTGTGGGGCCCCACAGCCCCCAACATCTCCAGAGAGCTGACCCCTGCCCTTCCTCAGCTGCAGGAGCTATTGGACACAGCTGATGAGATGCAGAAGCTGTGCTCAGGAGTCCAGGCTGCAGCCCTGCAGAGCCAGCAGGAAGCTGTGGTGCAGAGCTGGGAGTCGCTGAGGCTTCTGGTGGAAAGGCGCCGTGCAGAGCTGGAGCGGGCCTGCGTGCTTGCAGGCTTCCATACTGTGGTGAGAAATTCCCAGAGTGCTTTGGAAGAAAAGACATTGGGACATGGAGGGGCGGGGTAGAGAATGGAAACTCCTCGAAAGTGGGAGTGATTTTATCTTTAACTTTGCAACCCAGCAAAGGGGACGCAAACCTTCTATACTTGTTTTGGACTAAACCTGGTTTGGACTTGAAGGGATGGAGTATAGATTATAAGCTCCTTGAGGGTAGGGGCTATTTTGTATTTTAACTTTGCATTCCCAGCACCTAAATACTTGTTTTGGATCAGACTGCGGGGGTAGAGGACAAATCCTTTCATTAAAGGGATTTGTTCCGTGAAACTTAGATTGGGTCAAAGGACTGCACTTGAGGACATAGAGAGCCACATGTGGTCTTGAGGCCACAGGTTCCCCACTCCTGGACCATAATTTTATTGATATAGGAACTCCAGGTAAACATGCTCCCCCTATCAGTGCTGATCTGCAACTCAGCACCTTAGAGAGGTTTCTGAGGCACTGAGAAGTAAATGACTTGCCCAGGGTCACACAGTAAATTCATGTCTTCCCAATTCTGAGGCTGACTTTCTGTCTGTGACACCACACTGTCTCTCAAATGGAATTAAGGGTATTGTGTACACAGCACAAAACAGAATATAGATGTGAGCGATACATAGGACCAGTCTTAGAATGCTTGTAGGCAGACAATTATAAGTACAACATGGGAGGCAAGATCTGTGAGAAGGGAAGCAAAGAGGTGCTCATCTGGGGAGCCAGCTGGTGTCAAGACCAGTAAGTACAGTCCAAGGGACCCAAAAGCGGTGAACAAATTACCGTCCTCCTGTGTCCTCCAGATTAAGGTCTTACTACAATTGGTACTAGGCTGGGTGCCGTGACAGATGCAGAAGGGCAAGACATGATCCCTGCCCTCAAGAAGCTCATAATGTACTTAAGGAGATAGGAATAGAATGCTTGAAATAGTTGATGGACAATGGAAATTGTCAGACTTGTCAGACTGAGTCCTGTTGAGTTCAGAGAAAAGAAGGCAGAGAAGGCTTCCTTGAGTAGGTAGGGAAGGCTTCAGGCAGGAAGCAGCACTTCCTGGAGGGGAGCCATGAAGGAAGAGAGAGGAGAGGGTGTTCCAAACAGGGGGAGGAAAGCCACGGGAAAAGAGGGCAAGGTAGGAAGAAGCATACCTTGTTGAGGGACAGTGATGGAAGTGAGCTGGCTGGAGAACAGTGAGGATTTAATGCTGGAAAGTAGTAGATGATAAGGGTGACTGTAGACAGGAAGCCAGCTTGTGGACAGCCCCCTCAGTCTCACACCACAGGCTGCCCACATCTGGAGAATCAGGGGGCATCTGAACCAGCTGGTATCTGAAAGGAGTGGTGTGAGGCAGCATGGTACAGTGGAAAGAATGCCATATTTGGAATCATAGGACATGAGTTCAAATTCAGGCTCTGCTCCCTGACTCTCTGTGTGACCAAGGAATTTAACATCTCTGGGCCTCAGTTTCCACACCTGTAAGATGAGGTGGTTGGATGAAGTAATTTCTAAGGTCTTATTCCGTGACTTATAGGAGCCTCCAAACTAGCTCTGATATCTATACATACGTGTATCTTGGTAGGTTTACTGGGGGAGCACCCCAGAGTTCTACTTATGTGAGAACTGATTCTCTGCCTTCCAGCTCCTGGCTGATTTCCTCTTTGTTCTCTCTGTGGGGTCCAGGTACAGGAGTATTCAACATGGGCTACTGGAGTTCAGAGGGAGCTGCAGGCAAAGGAGACCTCCCGGGACGCCAGCAGCAGCCACTTACAGCTTAGCGATCACCAGGACATCCGGGCCAAGCTGGAAGCCCAGGAGGAGGTGTACCAGCGGGCGGTACAGCTAGGACAGGGGCTGCTCCTTGAGGAGGGAGCCCCCATTGGAGAGGTAGCTTTCTGCTCCAGGCTCACCCCAAGGCCTCAATGTGAATGCGTTTTCTTCTCTTTCCCATTTCACCCCTCTCTTGCCTTATCTAACCCTTCCCCTACTCTAACAATATCCTAGTCAAGACCTGGGAACACAAAAGGGGCTTGCCCTGATACAGACAAGAGCCTAGGAATATCACTCTAGAGTTGGGTGAGGCCTGCTAGTCCAACTCTCCCCATATTTTATAAATGAGGAAACTGGGATCAGGGGAGTCTAATTGCCTTGTCCAGGGTTACAAGGTAGTTAATGAGAGATGGGGGATTTGAACCCAGGACCTCTGACTCCAGAGTCAGTATTATTTCCATTGTACTGTACTACACAAGGGGAGAGGGGAAGAGACAAGAGATAGTTGAAGGTGGGGATATTGAGTCACAAGAATCATCCATCATTAGAGCTGGAAAGAGCATTTAGGGACTCCTAAACTTGAGATCTGTTGAATGCACACACACACACACACACACACACACACACATACATATAGAGGTATTCCTTCCACCACGGGAGGTTAGAGGCGCAATTGTCTGCAATCTGGAAAATCCCCTTACAATGTTTTGGCCCTTTGTACAAGAGAAGAAGTCTGATTTTTTTTTTGTTTTGTTTTATGGAGTGTTTACAATACCTTATTATAAAATTTGGGTTAAATATTTGGCCACAGGCTCTGTGTTGTCTGCTGGCCTTCACATGTCATCTGTGGCTTCTGCAAAACTCCCCCAAAATTCCCATTTCATTTCTTATGCCAACCCACAATATATCAGAACCTGCAATGGGGAAGGAATGACTAAATGTGTGTATACAATATATACATTGACAGGTGCACACTCATGTGTATGTTGTATACATACATGTATACATGTGATATATATAGAATATATACAATATATATGTATATCAACATCTACATGTATACTCATACATATTCTGATATTTGTATTTTCATAAAATTGACTCCTTTTGTAATCCTAAGTATTTTATTTTATACATTTAAAAACATTATTCTGGGAAAGGATCCATATACTTCACCAGCCTACCAAAGAGGTCCATGACACAGAAAAGGTTAATTAGTCCTATGCTAGATATCCTCTAGTCTAGACTCCTTCTTCTACAGATGAGGAAACTGAAACCTTGAGAAGTCAAGTAATTTGCCCAAGATCCTACTGTTTATAGCAGAACAAGTCCTTGAATCCTGACCACCCACCTCCTAGTACAGGGTGGGGAATCTTCAGCCTCTAGGCCACATATGGCCTTCCAGACCCTCAAGTGTCACCCTTTGACTGAATCCAAATCTCACAGAACAAATCCTCTTAATAAAAGGATTTGTTTAGGCCATGTATGGCCTTGAGGATGCAGGTTCTCCATCCCTGTGGTAGTCTGAGGTTCTTTCCACGTACTGCTTGTTCTAAGTCTTCACTGGTGATTCTGCACAGCACCCCCACAAACACCTTTCTCAGACGACCCTATCCCTACCCCAGCCCAAACTTTCTGTGTGCTCCAGATCCAGAAGAAACTGGGAGCCCTCCGGGAACAGCGACTGAAGGTGTTCCAGGCTTGGGAAGGGAAGCAGGAACAGCTGATGACCATCCACCTTGGACAGCTCTTCAGCAGAGACTGTGCCCACTTCAATAAGATCCTCACTGCCCAGGAGGTAGTTACCACTCACCCCCCCCTCCTCAGGCCCTTGCTTTCCAGCATGCTCCATTATCTTTTCCCCCTATCAGTTTCCCCTCCCTCCCTTTCTTCACATTTATACACATGTACACACACACACTCACACACACACACACACACACACATTTATCTGTGTTCCTATTCTTTCCCACCTGTTTTAGAAGCAGGAAATATGGGAACTTGATCCAATTCAGTGAATAAGTTGATGAAAAATGTCAGAGTCCCAACCCTCCAGGAGTTTACATAATATGTATGTGTGTGTGTGTGTGTGTGTGTGTGTGTGTGTGTAAAGAGATAGATTACAATAAACAAAATATTCTAAGAAAAATGAGAAAATTGTAATGAGGCTAAAATCCAGGGTGGACACCCTCTGATTCCTTCACCAGCTGAAGCCTGGACTCAGTTTAGAGCTGTAGGAGAACTCAGAGGTCAGTTAGACAACCCCTTCTTTTTTCAGATAAGGAAACTGAGACTCTATGAGGTTAAACAACACATGCACTCATCCTTCTGCTTTATGTCCAAGTCAAGGTGGTTCTTCATTCTTCTCTTTGGCCCTCATCATGGGTTGGTCTAGGTCTATCTAAAAACCAGTACCTTGGAAAGTTCAGTGGAGGGACTGGAGAGGTTGATCCGAAAGCATGAAGCTTTCCAGAAGATTCTGGCTGCCCAGGATGAGAAGGTGAGGGGCTCAGAGGGAAGCTGGGATGTTCTGGTTAGTCTCCACCTGGAGTCGGGCATGGAGGAGCATTTCCCCCAAAGAGTAGGAAAAATGAGTCAAGATGCTATGAGTTATATATGGGGTACAGGAAATAGACAGGGTGGGTGAGGCACCAACATAAAGTTAATACAGAGAGGCCAAATGTTGAGCTATATTGGCTTCTCCCAACACCCTAGAGATCAATTTGGGATTATAAGATCATTATTTTAAATTTGTCAGGTACCTTTGAGGCTACTCTTTCCACCCTTATTTGACAGATGAGAAAGCTGAGGCTCAGACAGGTCAAGATCCCTGCCAAAACATCACACAGCTAGGAAGTATCTGGAGCAAGATTTGAACCCAGGGCATGTAAAATCCAAGTATGACCCTGTCCACTGTGCCATCCTGTCTCCTAGCTATCCATTACTCAGTCCAACATGGGCAATGTGGTATATTTGAAAAAAAAAAGTACTGGTGTCAGAGACAGGAAGAAACTACTCTCTAAACAGTAGCTTAGACAAATATTAGCTGTGGCCCTGGAAAAAGTGATTTTTGCCTCTCTGAGTCTCAGTTTCTTCATGTGTAAAATGGGGATTATAATATCGTACTAGCTACTTCACAAGGTGTTGTAAAGAAAACATGTTGGGCTTTCTTTGAGTGCTATAGCAATGTCAGTGGTTGGCGTTGTGGATAGGGCGCTGGAGCTGGAGTCAGGAAGACTTGAGTTCAAATCCTGCCTTAGATACTTCCTCACTGGGCAAAGTTTGGCTCTTAAACTCCCTGCTGTGTGACCCTGGTCAAGTCACTTAACTCAATGTTGGTTTCTTTTTCTATAAAATGAAGATGATAATGATAGCACCTACCTCAATAGGTTGTTGTGATTATTAAATGAGATAAAATATGTAAAATGCTTTGTAAAGCTTGAAATGCTATATGTTATTATTGGTATATGTTATATATCACATGTTCTAAAGGTTATTATTCTATTCTATGAATATTATATTTTATATGTAAGTATAATTATATATGTTTATCATTATTATTGCCATCATTCCTGGGTTGTATCATCACCACCACCATCATCATCCTTATTAATTAATGCTGTCCTCATTCCGGGGCTGAAGCACCTTGGGATGGGTCTGCTCTACAAGGAATGAAAGGCTCTGTTTTGTATCTGCCAATCTCCCAGGGTATTAGGGGTAGAGCTCATGAGGGCGGTAGGTTAATTACTCTTTTACCTGGTCTGCTTTCTGTCCTCACTTGGGGTGGTGGCATGCAGAACTAGGGATGTGCAGCAAGACTCTGAGCCTAGGGGGCTCAAGCAACAAGCAGCAAGTGTCTTCTCCCCTCCCACAGGAGGCAGCCCTACAGGAACAGGTCAAGCATCTCAAGGGAGCCGGGGTACATGAATTACTGAATTTGGTGCAGGAGCGACGAAGACGAGTAAAGGAACAGGCCCATACCCACGGAGAAGCCCTGCATACCACCCTGTTGCTGGCAAGTTTCACCAGGGACGTGGCTGAGGTCAGTACCAGGGTTGAACCATCAGGGCAGTAACAGACAGCACAACTCAACTGAACAAAGCAGGCCCCAATAGACTGGGGGCTCTGAGCCCCCGGCCAACTCCAGAACCCCTAAGACCTCACCTTGAGAGTTAGATGGCACCTTCTGTGTCTCCTCCCCTCTGACCCTCTCTCTCAATGACAACAAGCATTAGCTGAGCCTTTAAGGAACTTCTGCCTGGTTGGCCAGTGATACCAGCTTAGCATACCAGCAGAACTGCCCTACCAGGAACCTCCCAGGTATCACCCTAGGCCCAGATCATGAGTCTAATTCATTATTCAACAAACCCTTAGTAAGTGATTACTATGTGCCAGGCACTGTCTGAAGAGCTGGGACATAAAGAGAAGCAAAAACATGTGATCCCTGCCCTCAGGGAACCCATGTTCTAATGAAAGAGACAACCTACAGATAGCTATATATAGTCAAGATGTATGTGTATGTATACATATATATTTATATATGTGTGTATATGTGTATGTGTATATAAGTATGTGTGTGTGTGTGTGTGTGTGTGTGTGTGTGTATATAGGCAGCCCTGTGTGTGTGTATGTATATGTGTGTGTGTATATATATATATACACATAGATACATATATAGAGATATGTATAGAAATAGATAGTAAATGGAAGGGAAGAAGACACTGGGGTGGAGGAGGGCAGAAAGGGGAAGGTCCTGGGTGGGGGTGGGGGGACAGGTGTTAGGAGAGGCTCCTAATTCCACCAACCAATACACTTGATCTGCACCCAGGGAATGATTTGTATAGCGTCTGCATAGGCTGTCCCATATGATGTTCATTGGGGGTGGCACACAAAACTAGGAATGTGCAGCTAGGCTCTGGGTCCAGGGAATGATAAAAGTCAAGTTAATTATAACTAACCCTAACCCTACCTTGTCACCCGTGTGTCCAGGCCAAAGACTGGATCCAAGAGAGAACTCACCAACTAGAAGAACCAAGCCCATGGGGTTCTGGTGACCTGAAGGACAAGCTGAAGTGCTTACAGAAACATCAGGTCTTTGAGGCTGAGGTCCAGGCCCATGAGGAGGTTATAACCCATGTCATCAAGGTAACAGCAAATAGCTCTCAAGGGACTTCACACTCTAATTGGTGAAGATGATACTTTCAAGCAGTTTTTCTTGTTACTGAGGCATTTCAGTCATGTCTGACCCCTTTCGGGGTTTTCTGTGGACAAAGATACTGGAGTGGTGTTACCATTTCCTTCTCTAACCCATTTTACAGATGAGGAAACTGAGGCAAACAGGGGTTAAGTGACTTGCCCAGGGACACACAATTAGTAAGTGTCTAAGGTCAGATTTGAACTCAGGAAGATGAACCTCCCTGATCCCAAGCCCAGCGCTGCATCCGTTGAGCCGCCTAGCTGCCTAAGCAGTGCTGTGTTGGTAAATGTTTAACAACCTACTCACTGAAGAGAAAAATGTGCCCACGACAGACTTTTAAGCTTAATCTGCATTATTGACATTTTTCTGTCTTTCTCTAAAATCTAAGCAATCAAGAAAACAAAAAAATCGAGCTCTGATTTATAGCACTTGCTGATTTCTGGAGTGTTTAACATGTGGCTCTTGTCAGTCTATAGGAACTGCTTCCAGCACCCTCTGCCTTTAGGAGCATTCACTTGTAGAATGAATAGAAAGCTCTGGGTTGACTGAGAGAGCGGCTACAGAGCAGATGGCAAGAACCAGGAGTTCTTAGGCTAAATCAGGCCTCAGGAGTGACCCACTGGCACTGGGAAGGGCAGGAAGTGGACCCAAGGGTTGGAGTGGAAAGGGGATTCTGGGTTCCCTCCAGCAAGGTTAAAGATGGGGGAGGGTGCTCAGTGTCCAGCCAGGAAGAAAAGAAAATGGCGTTATCAGGAGGGCTGAGGGTGGGAGACAGTACTTTAGGGACAAGGGACCAAGAAGATGAAATCTCCTGTTGCCTGGCCTTCCTTGCAGAAGGGAGAAGCTCTCCTGGCCCAGAGGCATCCTCAGGCTAGAGAGATCCTAGAGAAACAGCAGAGGCTTCAGGATGACTGGCACAAGCTGAGACAGGCCATGGTCTCCAGGGGCAGGGGCCTGGAGGATAAACGGGATTTCTTAGAGTTTCTACAGCGTGTGGATCAAGTAGAGGCCTGGATCAGGGAGAAGGTAGGAATGATTTCATATATACCTATGAATCTATGTATTATGTATCTATATACAGACATATGCATATATACACACATATCTATACATACATATATATACAAATATACTCTATATTATATCATTGTTACTACCTTATATATTTTCTGTATCTATATAGATTTCTCTATAGATATTGATATATAACAATACATTCTATATTTGTATATCTTGTATGATATCATTATTGTATCTTTTATATCTATAAATATATTCATAAAAATATATCCTATATCATTATATGTTTATATATCTATAAATATATTGATTTCTATATATATGCATACACAGATATATTGTTTATCTGTATGTTGTACTATATATAATGCTATTATATTTTTATATATATGCATACATAGATATATTGTATATCTATATGTTATATATAACACTATTATATTTTTACATATCTAGAGATGTATCTATATATACACATATAAAAATATCAATTTTATATATGCATATACCGATATATTATGTATCTGTTGTATTATATTGCTGTATTATATATAACACTATTGTATTTTTATATATCTATAGATATATCTATATATACACACATAAAATATATCATTTATGTATATGCATATACAGATATATTGTATGTCTGTATTTCGTATTATATATAATACTATTATATTATATTTTTATATATCTATATATCCACATATAAATATATTGATTTTTATATATGTATTTATATACAGATATATTGTGTATCTGTATGTTGTATTATATGGAATACTTATATTTTTGCATATCTATAGCTACACATATAAATATATTGTATTTTGTATACATATCTCTATATAAATATATGTAGTTTGATCCAGACCTGTGATTATGCCATTTCAGAAGACTTCCATTGTGGAAATTCTCTCTGCCAAAGTAGATCAGCAACCTGTTTATCAGTCAACTTATAGTATGAATGAATGAATATGAATGAATGAAAAGACATGAATGAATGAAAAAACTTTTAAGTGCCAGGCATATAACTCCCTCTTTCCTCCCAGGAAGTGATGGTGAATATTGGAGACTTGGGGCAAGATTATGAACACTGTCTACAACTCAGCAGACGGCTGAGTGAGTTCCGAGGCGCTGCCTTATGGGTGAGAGGCGTGAGAGTTTTAAGGGATGTCTGGTAGGGAGTCGGAGGTGCTTATGAATCAGGGGTTGTAAGGTACCTATGTACAATAGCTTCTATACCTTAGACCTGGCTGCATTCTCCTCTTTTCTAGACTGAAACACCCACATTCCAAACACAGCTGACCCAAGGGGAAATTGTGAGGCCAGCCAAAATCATCTGAATCCTCAGACTTTTCTTTCTATGACCTTTCCCTCCACTTTTTTTTTCAGTACTTCTCTTATCATATTCCCTGACTTTACCCTCTAGCTGTCAAGAAAATTAATCTAAATAAAGTATTTCCAGTCAGATAGTAGTAAGTTATTACTTAACCCATTTTGTGATATTTGCATTCTAAAAGAAGATTTAGGAGAGGGATAGTTAACATAAATGAATGAATTTCTAATGGCAAAATCACAGGAATTGTGACAGCGGGGTAGGAAGGTTATTTTTGGACATAGAAGCTTCACATAAGTATACTGTGTAAAGCAGTGATGTCAAACTCAAATAGAAACGAGGCCACTTCAAATCCGGCTTCAGATACTTGCTAGCTGTGTGACCCTGGGCAAGTCATTTCACCCAGATGGTCTCAAATGATACTAATAGTAATAAAAATCATGGAAATGTGGCCACTAAACCTTACCTACTCTGGCATAAACTGATGTTGAAAACCACATTTTAACATTATCTATGTTCTTTTATTTTTCTTTTGTAAAATATTTCCCAATTATGTTTTAATTTGATTCTGGGTCAATACCTCTGATGTAGAGGACCACTTAATTAGACCAACCTAAATCCAAACATGGAAACTAGTCAGCTTCCTGGAGGGGAAAGAACATGGACTCGAGGATCAGAGGCCCTGGGTTCATATCTCATCTCTGAACCTACCCGTGGGACCTTAGACAAGTCACTTCACTAACCTGTGTCTCAGCTTCTTCATTTGTGAAATGAGAGGGTGAGAGTAAGTGGTCTCTGAGGTCCCTTCCAGTGCCAGACCTATGTTTGACCCTGTGATCAAAAGACATCCCTAGAACTAAAACATTTCCAAAGGACTCATGATGCAAAATACCATCCGCATCCAGAGAAAGAACTATGGAGTTGGAACACAGAATGAAGCAGACTATTTTCCCTTTTGTTATGTTTGGTTTTGTTTAGTTTTACTCATACTTTCTCCCATTTGTTTTAATTCTTCTATGCAACGTGACAAATGTGAAAATATGTTTAATAAGAATATATGTATAGAGCCCATATAAGACTGCATGCCATCTTGGAGAGGAAAGGGAGAGGGAGGGGGAGAAAATTTAAAGTTTATGGAAGTGATTGTTGAAAACTGAAAAATAAATTAATTCTAAAAAAAGAAAAGAAAATGAAACATAAAAAAAGAAATAGTAAGAAGAGGAGATGAATGAAAACCCAAGAGACAAAGTTTCTGGATAATTAATACTTTATCAATTAGGCTAGCAAATAATTAACAAAGGGATGGTCATTGGTCTCTCAGTAACCAAAGACAAAGATGGAGATCGTGGAAAGCTTAAATATCTTTGGAGAAGTGGATGTCCCTGACAGGTGGAGATCCACTCTGACTGGTGAACCATCAACGAGGGAGTAAACATATCAATGAGGAGTTAGACTAAAAGTCTTTAGCTCCTGCTGCTTGATCTTGAGATGGAGCTGTCCATCTCCACCCAGACCACTCTCATTGAACAGCGTGGGGTTTCAAGAGCCTGAGCCTAATGCTTTTAGGGCTGGAATTCATCTAGAATTGATTTCTCTTTACACTTTGATAAAAAATAAGCTCTCCTAGTTGGGTGGTGCCTGCCCAAGATTGAGGAGAATGGCTCCTGGAAGATGATAGCAATCTCATCAGCTTTGTCCTTCAGAAAATGACTGACCTACAAAGAATGGTCCTTGGATGAGGAAAATAGAAAGGAAAAAAAAAAACTTCAATCCTAATTTGGTTATTAACATAAGAGAAAAATAATCATTTTTCTCAAAATACAATCTTGTCAGATCACAGAGGACAGGAAGGGAGTAATCTATATAACAAGGTTGGAATGGTACATGGGAGCCAGATTGTGAGGGCTTTAAAAGTCAAAGAGAAGAGTTTCTATGTCTCAGTTATGTGCTCTCAGATAAGTCATGCCGGGGTCTCATTTTCCCAGCTATAACATAATGACCTCAAAAGTCCTTTTCAGCTCTAAATCTCTGGTTCTGTGGTTCTCGCCCCTGCCCTTCACCACCCGCCTGGTACGCCTTTCTGAGTAATAATTTTTCTGACTTCTGAGAAGATTGTATTGATGGGGATGGGATCTGAACCCCTAAAAGGAAAAGATTTTGGGGATCTGGGCTCCCAAAAGGGAAAAGCCCCTGGACTTTGCCACACAGCCCAGTCCCTGATATTCACCTGAGGCATTGCCCTCTCAGTCAATAATCCTTTTAACTGCTCTTTCATTGTGGTCCTCATTGTCTGCACATGGCCCACCCCAGGCCACTTGCCACTCCTAGATCCATCCAGATTTTCCCACAGTCTTTCTGTATAAAAGTGTCCATCTGTTCCCCATCAAATTGCTCAGATTCTTAAAATTTGGCATCACAAATAGACTCACTAGGAATCTCACCCACTCCAACCAGTGTTTTAATAAATAAACTACTTAGACTCAAAAAAGGCTTGAGTGGTCAAATTCTTTTGAGGCAGACCCATGTCCTTTGCCTTTGCATTGTGGGGTTCCCAAGACCCCTAGACCACAACAGCATGGCTGGAAGATTCCCCAGACAGCTACAGGATGTAAGGTGAGGAAATCCAGTGCCCACAGCCTCTTGTACCTTCCTGTGGCCCCTCAGATCTGACTCTTTCTATGCCAGCCCCAGGGAATAGTGTCTACTTTCTCCTCTGGGCCTGAGTTCACATATTGATTCTCTCCCCGTTGCCAGGATACAGTAGATGATACCCACATCAAGGCCATTAATGCCATGTCCCTTCAGCTCAAGAGTCGAGACCCAGAAGAGGTCAAGATCACCTACCAGCGGCGACATCAACTCAACGAGAGGCCAGTCCTGAGGGGGGATGGTGGGAAGAGAATGGGTGGGAGTGGGAGGACACCAACAAACTCAGAAAGTGGACATGTTGTAGTTATGGGCCCAGACTGAATCTAGCCCCATTAATACCTATCTTCCTGCTTCTCCACTCTGGCAGATGGAATAATTTCCATGGCAACCTGCTCCGTTACCAGCGACAGCTAGAGGGTGCCTTGGAGATGCATGCACTGGTCCAGGAGCTGGACAATATCATGGAGAGGATTGGAGAGAAGGTAAGGGATACATAGAGACCAGAGTTATAGATTTCAGGCAAAAGTCATGGGGAGAAGGAGGCAGGGCCCTGTTTGAAGGGGGAACAAACTCAGTCCTGAGGGCCTCCTTGGCTCCCCATTTGCCTGTCTCTTCTAGATCATTCCAGGGTCTGTGCTACCAGGGTTTCCTTTGGCCACCCTGGAACAAAGCCATCTTATTTGACTTTGTTTTCTTATCCAAACCTGTGATTTCATGGGTGCAAGGAGATCTTGGTAAGGAAATTCCTTCTACCAAAGCAGGTTGGCATCCTGAAATCTGTAGTCTTAAATGGTTGGCTAGAGTCAACTTGCCAGCAGTCACATGGCCAATGTGTATCAAAGGCAAGACTTGAATCTTGGTCTTCCTGACTCCAAGCCAGCCTGCTCTGGAATGGAGCAGCCTAGGAATGACCAGGGGAAACCTGAGGATCAGAGAGAATCTAATGTGGTATTTGAAACCCGAGCAGGGAGCCTGAGGGCTCTGAAAGAAATGGGAGCAGGGAGGCAGGGGTCCTGGGGAATGAGATCAGGGGAAGGGGCAGACACCACAGTGCCGGAGGAAAGGGGAAAGGGGGTCCGTAAAGGCTAATACATTGAACCCTGAGTTCCTTTCTCCCTCAAGTTTCTCCCCATGTCAATCTATCATCTATTAAGATGACTCTAGACCCAGTACTCTATCCACTGTGCCACACTGTCATAGTAAGACTTTCTCTTTTCCTTCACAGAGTGCCCTGCTACAGGCCCCCAACTGTGGAAAAGACCTGGGGGATGTAGAGAGGCTGCTGAGGAAGCATGAAAAAGTGGATCAGGAAATCAGTGTCATCCAGGCCCAGATGGAGGTACAAATGGGGCTGGGTCAAGAAAGTGCCACAGGCTCTATTTGATTAGCTTCACACATTACCTTCCACAGTGCTCCAGGCGGGATGGGTAGTGTAATGGAGGAGGACATCAGACATAGGACAGTTCAGCTATAGGTGGATGGAAAACCCTGGAGATCCTAAAGGTGCAGCTACTGGGCAGATGACAAATCGCAGGAGACCTTAGGATGCTGCCACTACTTAGCACATGACTGGCATAGAGCAGGTGCTTAATAAGTGAGTGTTGACTGAATGAATAAGTGCCCTACAACAGATGTTCAGTCGTTTTTCAGTTGTGTCAGACTCTTCATGATCCCATTTGGGGTTTTCTTGGCAAAGATATTAGAGTGGTTTGCCATTTCCTTCTCTAGCTCATGTTACAGATGAGGAACTGAGGCACACAGGATTAAGTGACTTGCACAGGGTCACACAGCTAGTAAGTGTGTGAGGCTGGATTTGAAGTCACAAAGATGAGTCTTCCTGACTTCCAGCCTGACACTCTATCCACTCATTGGAAAGTAATAGGACCCTGACTGAGAAGCAAGCATTTTTTCCACCTGTCCCCCTACCGAGTTGTAAAATTAGCCCCAGTGCCTTACTCCATATGCGGGTATCTCCTGAGCATCAATACCTGCGTCCAGTCAGGGGTAGGGCACCACTCTGCCCTCTCTTTTCCTACAGACCCTGGAGCAGGAGGTGAGTCAGTTCTGTCAGAGTAGCCCCGGGGCAGCCCAAGCCCTCATCAACAAACAGCGGGAGCTGAACAACAGCTGGCAGAGGCTGCAGGCCCAGGCCAAGCAGAGGTACGAATTTTTGTACTAGCCCTCCTCTCCTTTCAGCTTCTCAGAATCTCCATGCCCCTGGTCTCAGCATTTTCCCATTCTCACTCACCTCTGGGCAGTATGACCCAGCCCATCTGGTTCTCCTAGACCCCTGTATTGCTACCCCTGATCTATGGCCCCAAAGGACATTTTTACATTTTTAGTAGTGACTGCCTGTGTTAAAGAAAGACATTGCAGGAGAGAAGGTATAAGAAAGAAGAGCAGGACGGAGGAGTGGGCAATTTCAGGAGGAATAATCCAGGGCAATTTCAACTGAGTGATAAAGGACAATGAACAAAGATTCCAGGACACACCAAGTTTAGTACACAGATAATCTGATCTGATCAGACACGTTTAAGCCAGTATTAGGGAATCGGGGGTGAGAAGGCAGAACCCAGGAAAAGGAATGTGATGGTCTGGGGAGTGACCAGGGCTAGGCAACCGTCTTCTCCTTTATGCTCACAGACATTAGTGGGGGGAGGGAGGAAGATCCACCACCTCCAAGTTTCACAGTCTCCTATAGGACCTGCCTCCTCCCCTCACACAACTACCCTGGGAAAGAAGCATTATCCCAGTTCGGTGCTTTGGGGCAACACCCCATGACCCTGTGTTAGCTACCCCTTTGACTGGGGCTGACTGCTCATCCCTGTGGGCAGGAGGGAGAAACTGGATTCTTCCTACCAAGTACAGAAGTTACACACCATGCTGCGAGAACTGCTAGGCTGGGCACAAGGGCTGAAGACTAAGATGGAGATGGTAGGCTCTCCCAGCAGTCCTGCTGAGGCCAGGCATCTGATAGAGGAGCACCAGGAACTCAAGGTCAGTGGGCACCAGTGCCAGCTTTTTCTCTCTCATCTCAGTTTCTCGACTTCCCATATACTTAACCGCTGGCCCCAGCTTGGAATCATAGATCTGGAGGTAGAAGGGACCTCAGATACCATCTAAACCAACTCCTTCATTTTACAAATGAGGAAACTGAGGTCCAGTAAAGTTAAATGATTCATCCAACGTCACATAGGTAAAAAGTGTCAGAAGTGGAATTTGAATCCAACTCTTCTGATTTTGTGAGGGGGGTGGGCACTTGGGTGATGCAATGGATACAATGCTGGGCCTGGAGTCAGGAAGACTCATCTTCATGAATTCAAATCCAGCCTCAGACACTTACTAGCTGTGGGATCCTGGGCAAGTCATTTAACTAGGTTTGCTTCAGTTTTCTTATCTGTAAAATGAAATGGAGAAGGAGATGGTAAACCACTCCAGTATCTTTGCCAAGAAAAGCCCAAGTGGGGTCAGTCAGATGTGACTGAAATGATTAAACTGAGCTAATTTTTGACTCTTGAGCCAATCCCATCCCCCTATTTCTCTAAATCCTCTATCCCCAGGTCTCCTTATTCATACCTCCCTCCCAGCTGCCATTCATTTTATTTCCCATACCCCACCATCATCATAGACACAATCTAAGACATTTTACTTTTTTTGACAAGGAGAAATAATTGGACCACCCTAATTTTATATGGCACGCCATTATGATTTTTTAAATTTTAATTAACTAATTCATTTTTACAAGCATTTACCATCTCTCCCTCTACTGCCTCCTTCCCCATTGAACAACAATGAAAAATAAAATCCTCATAGCTCAGCAAAACAAAATCTCACATTGGCCGTGTCTCATTCTGCATTTTAAGCTCATCAACTCTCCGGAAGGAAGTGGGTAGTGTGGTTCATCTTTAGCCCTATGGACTTGTTGCCCTATATTTTGCCTGGACCCCTCTCCACTTGTCCTTTCTGCCCACCATGAATTCCTGAGGGTCTGAACTCTGCTGTGTTACAGGCAGAATTATCAGCCAGGACAGAGAATATCAACTTGATACGAAGTACTGGGAAACAGCTGCTTGGTGCCCCAGATATATGCCAAGCCCTGGCCAGTTTTGAGCATGAATTAACTGGGCTGGAGGAGAGCTGGCAGGAACATCAACTGAGGCTGCAGCAGGCCTTGGATTTGCAGGTGGGTGTAACCAGCCTCCACGCCCATCTCTTCCCTGGCCTCTACCTTCCCATTCCCACCAGGCCCTGCACCTATCGGTGCTCCTCTATCCTGCCTCACTTTGGTGGAAAGGGAAGCCAAATAGTCTCCTTTGCCAAAGATTCTGTCAGTGGTTATCAACTGTTATAATCAGCACCCTTTAATTTTGTTTTGCCTCACCCAAAGGCAACTGACCTAGTTATCAGGCCTACCCTTGGCACAGACCTGCAACCCATTCATGTGGGTTGGATAAGACTTCACTGAATCTTTGCTACAACCAATTTACCTCTCCCGAGATGCCAGGCTAGAAACTAGAATTCCAGGCTTTTGTTCTGTCCACTTCTGACTTGCTCTGTGGCTAGAGTCCAGTCCCTAGGCCTTCATTCCCCTACCTGTGCCATAGGAAGTGTGATCCTACTGACAGTGACTGGACCCTCTGCCAAAATGCCACCGCCGTTCCCTCCCTTCTCCACTCCCATAGGTGTTCCTGAGCTCTGTGGAGCAGATTGAAAGTTGGCTCAACAACAAAGAAGCGTTCCTGGCAAACGAAGAATTGGGCGTAGGTACCCAGGCAGGGAACAAGGGCACAGAGAAGCTAAACCAGTGTTGGAAATCAAATCAAAACAAGTCAGTAAATGTTACTCAACCAATCTTTATTGAGATAAATAAAGCATTTATTACCACTTACTGGGTACCAAGCATATGGGAGCTTTGACTTGTGGACCGAGACCTGGAAATACAAAGACAAGTGACTAAAAAATTAATTTCGAAGCACTTTTAAGTATGTGCTATGCGCCAAGTACAGCGTTAGGTCCTGCAGATACAAATGCCACATCAAAAAATGCAGAAATTTGTATTCTAAAGGGAAAAATAATACATTTCAGGGATTGGTGGAAAGTGAAGATCACTTTGGTTTGGAAAATTGTTAGGATGGTAAGACCTTGGGGGGAGCAGATCAATATGCTTTATTTGGGAACAACGGCAGTTATTAAGTTCATCTGATTTTTTAAAACTCTTTTAAAATTTGTTTTCATTTAATAAATTTTCTCTTCTTCCTACTTTCCCCCCCTACCCCCGTGAAAGAGAAAAAGAAAAAAAAGTTCTCGTCACAAACATACCTGGTCAAGTAAAGTAAGTTTACTCATTGGCCGTGTCCAAAAATGTACATCTCGTTCTGCATTTTGAGCCCATAGTTTTTCGATGAGGAGATGGAGAGTGTATTGTGTCATGGGTCTTCTGGTACTAATAATTCATCATTGTACTGATCAGCTTTCTGGATCTCTCAAAACTGACAAACATATATTCCTATACTTCTTAATTTAAGGTCCTCAACATTAGGAACTATTTTTACCATTGTATTTATACTCCTAAGATAGCTTAGTGGTTAGAATATAGCAAGTGCTTAATAAATGCTTTATCTGGTTTCATGGTTCCAGAACTGAATCCCACCCCCACCCTTGCTCCCTCCAAGGAAAGCAGTTGGGGAGGGAATTGGTCTCCAAGGAATGAATATTCTACTGGGAAGGAAAGGAAGGATCCTTTACAGTGGCTTCACAGGAGAGGAGCCTGTACAATGAGACTTGGAAGAAGGATTCTGAGGGTCAGAAATGAGAAAAGAAATGCATTTCAGGTTTGGGGGTTGGAGTGAACAGCCTGAAAGGTGGACCACTGGGTAAGGAGAATGACTGGCTGTCTAGTTTGACCAGAACTTGGAGTATGTGAAGACCAGAAATCAATCACCAAGCATTTATTAAGTGCTTATTGTGGACCAGGCATCATGCTAAGCTCTGGGGTCACAAAGAAAGGCAATCTCAGAAGCCCAGAGTTAGACGGGACTTCTAGTTCAACCCATACCTCAGGGCAATTACATGGCACAGTGGATAGAGTAGAAAGATATGAATTCAAATCTCACCTCAGACACTTACTAGGAGTGGGATCTGGGGCAAGTCACTTAACCTCAATTCACCTCAGTTTCCTCATCTGTAAAATGGAGTTGATAATAGCACCTACTTCAGGGTTGTCATAAGGATCGAATGAGATAATTGTAAAGTGCTTCACACGGTGCCCAACATGTAGTAAGCACCATATAAATATTAGCTATTACTATTATTGCCATTGTATATATCCAACAAAAGATTATCCAGCCTTTGCTTGAAGACGTCCAGGAAGGGACCACCTGCTATCTCCCAAGTCGGTTCTGTTGGGAAGCCCTAATTAGTGAGGAGTTCTTCCTACCATCAAGCCAGATCATTGTCATTTATCTAGCTATTTGTGGTTTGTAGAACATTTTACATGTTGTCTCATTCGATGCTCCCAACAACCCAATGAGAGAAGTACTTTATTTTTATAAGCCCAGACCAATGGTTTCATCAGCGTAGGGAGTTTCAGATAAAGAATTTCCCCAGCCTGTGTAGACAGGCAATTTCTCTGCTATTCATCTCTTAAACAATTGTTTGGAGAATTGAGAAATGAAGGGACATTCCCAGAGTCCCATAGCCAGTTTGTGTATGAGACAAAATCTAAATCTAGACCTTCCTATGCTATACTATATATTCCTATACTATACTATACATACTCTAGGTATTATTATCATCCTATTTTATAAATGAGAATACTGAGGGTCAGAGATAAATATAGCTAGTAAATGTCAGAGGTGGCATTTGAAAGCAGCAGGAGGTGCACCTGGGAGCTTGGTGAGGTAGATACAGTCCTAAGGGGATGAAGTAGAGAGAGATGCCCAGTTACTAGTACCAACAAAACAACCTTTCCACCCTTACCCTTAAATCCAATGAAGCCAAGTCAACAAATTCAATTCCAAAAAAGCACCTACTATATGCAAGACACTTGACCCGGAAATGGGAATATAAAGGGAGGAAAAAAATAGGCCAGCTGTGTTCTCAAGGACCTTATCTTGAAGGGAGAAAGGAATATAATACTTAGAGAGATAAGTAAATATAAGATAACTGGAGAAGGGAGAAAGTTTTAACAAGTGGGGAAATTATGGAAGACTTTTACGGAGCATAAATATTTGAGGAATGGAGCCTAAGATTTAGAGGCCAGATTTCTCCGGGCAGGATAGCTGCACTGAGTGAGGACCGTTCAGTAGGATGGATGCTAGCTGGGCAGGTAAAAAAAGGCAGGTACATTGGACTAAATCTGGATATTCTCAACCATCCCTCCTAGAATTCCTTGGCCACCGTGGAGACCTTACAGTGGAAATATGAACAGTTTGAGAAGGGGCTAGAGACCCAACTGGAGAAGATCAAGGCTATGGAAATCATGGCACTCAACCTGAACCAGAGTCAACATCCCGAGACCCAGTGTATCACTAGCAAGTGCCAACTGGTGCTTTCAAGGTACCTCTTAGGTCCAGTGGGTGGGATAACAGAGAGTTCTGGGATGGCGATAGTCAGAAACCTGGGCACTATGGTTCCACAGGTTGGATTTGTGTGGGTGTTAGAGCATGTGAAGGAGAACCCTAGGCAGGAATGATTGGCATCCTGTCCTTGGTGACCCCCTTTGAACTTCATTTCTCCAGCTGTCTGTCATTAGTCATTCCCCAGAAATGTATTATCCACTGCTACATTGATTGATACACCTTTGAAAAATAATTATACATGGGGCAGCTTGATCATGCAGCGGTTAGAGCACCAGCCCTGGAGTCAAAAGAACCTGAGTTCAAATCCAGGCCTAAGACACTTAGTAACTGTGTGACCCTGGGCAAATCACTTAACCACAATTGCCTTCAAAAGGGAAAAAATAAAAAGAATAAAATGTGTATGTCACTCAACTAGCATTTATTAAATACTTATTATATGGCACTGAGAATATTCCATTCTAATGGAAAACTCAACATGCAAATAACTATGTACTTACAAATATGTACAGGAAGGTGCTTTCAAAGGGAGCACAGCTTGGGCAGAGGGTTGAGGAGGGGCCAGAAAAGGCCTCCTATGGAAGGTGGGATCTGAACTGAGTCTTTAAGGAAGCCAGAGAAACTAAGGGGCCCAAGTGGGCAGAGGAGAGGAGAGCATCCCATGCATGGAGGACAGCCAGTGCAGATACACAGGGACACAAGGTGAATTGTTGTATCTGAGGACCTGTTAGCAAGTCAGCGTAGATGGATTTTGGAGTGGTGTAGATAGTGTGACTAGATTTCAGGGTATCTTAGAGGGGTGGAGGAGAGCATGTGTAAAACCCTTTAAAGAACCTATAAAGAAGGAAGTAGGGGAGGGAGGGAGGAGAATAAGCATTTATATTACAAATATTATAAGGGCACACAGGGTTAAGTGACTTACTCAGGGTCACAAAGCTAGTAAGTAAGTGTCTGAGGCTGGATTTGAACTCACAAAGATGAATCTTCCTGACTCCATGTCCAGTGCTCTGTGCTAACTGCCCCACAGGAAGGGATTACACTGTGATTTCTAAGGTCCCTGTACAAGTGCTCTGTCTCTTCCCCTTCAAGAAGGCAGTATAGTCCCAGGCTCCTTGTTTCTCTTTTGCAGCCTAGAGAGAGAAGGACGCATGCCAGGGTGCTGATGATGGGTAGTTGTGACATGTAATGGCAGGCTGGTACATGCACAGTCTAGTACATGTACTTGCTCAGATGGCATTTCCAGATGAAGTATACAAGGCAGCATTTGTGAATGTGCCTGACCCCTATGATGGATTTACAAAAGATTGAATTAAAGATTTATTTATTCAGAGAAAATCCGAAAAAGAGGTTTTGACAGGCTAGGTATTAGTCAGCATCTAAGAAAGTGAAATTTAGTAGAGCAGGGAAAACAGTTTACATGATGCCTACAACAAGGTAAATGGAAAGAATGAAGGAGAAGGGGAGCCCCAAACTGAACATGCGGTTACAATGACCAAGCTTGGCCTGAAGAAAGGATGAGAAAACGTTCCTTCCTCCCTTGTCTGCAGAGGTGGGAGTCACATACGCTGTCATATTTATTTGCTGCATGTTTCCTTCCCTCTTTGATCCTTTGTTACAAGGAATGGCTCATTGGGTAAGGGATAGAGAAACATTCAGAAATTAAGATGATGTTAAAATAAAGGCTATCAATAAAATGAGCCTTTTTATTTAAAAAGAAATTGAATTAGGATAAATGTGCAATTTCCTCAGTATGGGTTGGACTCAATGATTCCAACTCTGAAATTCTGATTCCAGGGTTAGCAACTTGCTTTGTTTTTCACAAAGAAAAGCTATCCAAGGCATTTCTTCACAGGGAGGCCAGAGGGCAGTTCTCTTATACAATATAGTGCAGACCACTGCCCTTCCCAACCCTGCGTTCATCCACCCAATGTGCCTTCCTTCACAGGAAGGAGAAGCTGCTGGAGAGAATCCAGGGCCGGCGGCATCAGCTAGAGGAATTCCAGCAGTTACAGAGATTCCTGCAAGACTGCTGTGAGGTTCGGTGATTCTTCTCCCCATGTAGAGTAGTCAAGTCTGGGCCCTGCCGGGCTCTGGGGGGCAGTGGGAGGGAGATACAGGGAGGAAACTACCTCACTGAGAAACCTGGAATATGGTGGAAAGAACACTGGCTCTGGGTTCACATCCCACCTCTGCTGCTTTACTGCCTGCCTGACCTTGGGCAAGTCAGCCTGCCTGGGTCTCAGTTTCCTTCTCTGCAAAATGAAGAGGTTAGCCTGGAGGGCTTATTCTAGATCTGTATTATCTGAATCTATGAATCTAATTCTTGTAAGATTATTCTAGGTCTACAAAAATCTAATTCTAATTCTTCTAACTCCATTCTATGAATCTAACTCTAATTCTTCTAACCTCATTCTAGATCAATGAATCCCCCCACAGGACAGGATCCTCTGTTTAAGGGCAGACACAGAGATCTCTGTTAGAAAGCAGGGAAGGAGAATAGGAACAGGTCCCTGAAGCTCCTTGTTCATTCTCCTCTCCAGCTGTCCATGTGGCTGGGTGAGAAGAACCTCGTGGCCTTGGATGAGGGTTGGAGGGACCCTAGCACCCTACAGGCCCAGCTGCAGAAGCACCAGAGCTTTCAGGCAGAGCTGGATGCCAATGCAATCCAACTTCAGAAGCTGCAAACGGTAAGGGCTCCTGGGAAAAGGATACCTGTATTGGTGAGGATGGGATACCAGCAGATGACAGGCTGCCAGAGCTATGGGAGCCCCATAGACCTGCCCTGGACTGCCTGTTGAACGTCTCTAATAAGACCTGCTAGAGGCTTATCAAACATAGCATGTCCAAAATGATGTTTTAAACAGGTGGAGCAGGGGTAGAATGATAGATTTGGGAGTCAGAAAGACCTGAGTTTAAACTCTGCCTCAGACACTCAGTAACTGTGCGACTTGGGACAAGTTATTTAACATCTATATAATCTCAGTTTCCTCATTTGTAAAATGTTAGATTTTGGCCTTGGTGGTTTCTTTCAGCTCTAAATCTATGATCACCTATGATGTCCCCCCCAGAATGCAGTTGCTTCCTAACTTCCCTTTTCTGTTGAGTGCACTCCCATCCTTTCGCTTCCCCAGATTCACAGTCTCAGAGTCATCTCCTCACTCTCCCCCATCAGTCATTTCAGTTGTGTCCAATTCTTCGTGACTCCATTTGAAATTTTCTTGGCAGAGATACTAGAGTGATTTGCCATTTCCTTCTCCAGCTCATTTTACAGATGAGGAAACTGAGACAAACAGGGTAAAATGACTTGCCTAGGGTCACCTAGTTAGTAAGTGTCTAAGGACAGTTTTGAACTCAGGTCTTCCTGACTCCAGGCTCACTGCCTACCTAGCTGCTCCTCCATATCTAATCAGTTCTGTATCTGTTCAACAAGTCCCATTGATTCCAACTCCGATTCTAATTCTGCAATGTCTCTCACATCCATCCTCTTCTCCCACTCACACCACCACTACCCCACCTAGTTCAGGGACTATACAATAACTGCTAGTCTTTCTCCCTCTTCAATGCATATTTTTTTAGGCCATTGGGGTTAAATGACTTGCCCAGGGTCACACAACTGGTAAGTATCTGAGGCTAGATTTGAATTCAGGTCATCCAGACTCCAAACCTGGTGCTCTATCCACAACACCACCTAGCTGCCCCTCCAATGCATTTTCTCTGCAGGTGCCAAATAAATATTCCTAAAACTTAGGCCTGACTGTCACTGCTACCCTCTCAAGAAGCTCAGATGTGATCTCCCTGATCTAGGGAATCCCTCCTCCCTCTCCCAAGGTAGACTGGCACCTTCTTTGCGACTTAGTCTTAGAGACTCATCAATGGAGCTGAGCAGTTAAGTGAATGACTCAGGGTTACATGCCAATAGGTGTCAGAGTCAGGACTTGATCTCAGGTCTTCCTGGCTCCAAAACCAGTTCTGTCTACACTCTACGCCACCTCTCTGCTCTTTTGTGTGTCAATGAACCTCAGGCAAAAGGAAACAGGATGGTTAGACAGTATTGGAGAGAGGTTACGGGGGAGGGGAATAGAGAAGGGTGTCCTAGGGGGCCTCAACTCAATATCTATGAAGATGCATTAATAGGGGATAAGGGGGAAGGGAACCAGTACTTTTTAAATGCCTACTATGTGCATGGTACTGTGCTAAGCCCTTTACAAGTAGTATGTCATTTGATGATCCATGCAGAACTTCCAGAGGCGCAAATTCCCTTTACCAAATGCAGATCTGTGCCTTCTTTGCAACCCACAGTAGTAGGAAGTTGCCTGGGACAGTGAAAGGCTAGGTGACTTACCCAGGGTCATGTAGCTGATATATGTAAGAGGCAGATTTTGTACCTGGGTCATTGTGAATTTAAGGCCCACTTTTTAAGTCATAACACCTAAAGACTTTCACAGTCTATCTTTGACCTACCTCATTTCACATTATTCGTCTTACACACTCTTCATTTCAACCAAACAGTTTATCTGAGATTCTTTTACATAATATTCCTTTTCCTCTCTCCATATATTTGTCCAGGCCATGTCCCCCACCATCCACCTTCGGAATCTCTAGTTTCCTTCAAGGCTCAGCTCAAGACCACATCCCATACCTTTCCTCACCTCCACCCCAAGTTATCATTGCCCCCATCTTAAAAATTCACTTTGCGTATATTTTGTTTTGACTTATCTATGTACATGTTGTTTGTTCCTAGTACAATACAAGCCCTGCAAGGACAAGGACTGTTTCCTTTTATCCTTTGTCTCCCCAGGGTAGATCCAGAGCTACTCCATTTTAAGAATTACTGTATTTGGTTCACACATATATGTCTCCCCATACTAAGTCCACACCTGGTATAGTGCCTAGCTAGCCTACAGTAAACACTTAATAAATGCTTGTTGGATGAATGAAGCAATACCACTCAAGAAGAGATTCGGGATCATTGATCAAAGAGGGTGCCAGGAGTCAGTCACCTAATCAATGGTATTTATTAAGCTGTGGATAGAGTGCTGAGCCTAGAGTCAGAAGGACCTGAATTCAAATCCAGCCCCAGACATCTACTAGCTGTGTGACCTGGGCAAGTCATTTCATCCTGTTTGTCTCAGTTTCTTCAACTGTAAAATGAGTTGAAGAAAGAAATGGTAAACCATTTCAGTATCTTTGCTAAGAAAACTCCAAATGGGGTCATGAAGAATCAGACATAACTGAACAACAAAATTTATGAAGAACCTACTATGTGCTGGAGATACAAAGAAAGGCAAAAGCAGCCTTCCAAGAGCCCACATTCCACTGGGGGAGGCAGCACATAAAAAATTAGGTTCGTGTAGGATTCATACAGGGTGGGTAGATGGCAACCTTAGAAGGGAAGTCAAGCAGCAAGGGGAGACCTGCGGGAGGTGTCATTGGAGCCGAGTCTTGAAGAAGGCTGAGGATGCCAGGAGGCGAGGACACAGAGGTGAGGGAGAAGAGCATTCCAGGTTTCAGCCAGGGAAAAGACAGAGGCCGACTGAGACCTCACCGAGGAGAGGTGTGTCAACCAGCTCTTAGGGTTAACTCTAACTCTCTGCCACCTAACGGTGGATAAACTCTTCTTTTTGGCTTCAGGAAGGGGAGAAACTGCTGAAGGGGGCGCATCCTGCCCGGGAGACCATTCAGGAGCGGCTACAAGAGATAGGAGCTCTCTGGAGTCAGCTACAGGCTAACTGCCTCAAGAAGGAAACCAAATTACAGGATGCTTATAAGGTGCTAATGGGTCATGGAGGTGGAGGTGGGGGCCATGGGCTACAACCAGAAGGGATGGTAGAAGGGGACCTCTTCCCCTTCTTCTCATACTCCATTTACACTCTCCTCTCCCCCAAGGCCCTGCATTTCCAAAGGAAAGCAGAAGAGGTGGAAAGGTGGCTGGAGACCATGGAGAAGGAGCTTCGGGCTCCTGTGTGTGGACAGGACTTAGCATATGTGAAGAAGCTGCTGGCAACCCAGGGAGAGCTGGAGGCAGACATGGAGGGCCAGGAGGGATCAGTGCAGGCGCTGATGGACCAGGCCCATGCCTTTGGCTGTGAAAATCACTTCCTAGCTGTGGAGATGGAGGAGCAGGCTCAGCAGCTGCTCCAGAGGTAGGCAGCTTCTCCCACCTGTATCCTATGTCTCTTGTGTTCTAGGTTTCCCTTATCGCCTCACCCTCATCCTTTTCAGCTTCTACTTTTTCCTTTCCCAAAGGGAATGTCTTAAGAGAACCCCGTCTTAGGCTTTATCTACCTCAGGCCCCCTTTTACCTCTCTTTTTAGATGCCATCTCTCATTTGATCAGTTAACAAGCATGTATTAAACACTTACTGTAGACCAGGCACTGTATGAGGCACTGGGGATACAAAGAAAGACAAAAATAGAGTCCCTGCCCTCAAGGACTTTATATTCTAATGGGAGAGAAAATTTGAAGAAAAAAAGTTTACACACAAGATAAGTACAGGGTCAGTGGAAAATAATCTCAAAGGGAAGGAACTGGGGGGTGAAGGGAGGACCAGGAAATCTTCCTGCTTAGAAGGTGACCCCAAGAAAGCCAAGGCAGTCAGGAGGCAGGCACAATGAAGAAGAGCCTTTCCAGGTTTGGGGGACAGCCAGCGTACAGGTACATTCAGGAGATGGAATGACTTATGGGAAGAAGAGTAGAAAGGCTTTGTCACCAAAAAGTGTAACAGGTAGAGAGGGATTATGGATGGAAGACCGATAAAGTAGGAAGGGGCCAGTGTGAAGAGCTTTAAATACCAGAGTGGACTTTCTATTTGGCCCTGGAGGTCATGGGGAGCCAGGAGAGTCTTCCGAGTAGAGGCCTGGATGAGCATAGCCAGCCGCGTTCTTTACAATAATCCCTTTGGCAACAGAGTGGACAATGGATTGGAATGGAGAGAGACTTGTAGCAGGGACAGCCGAAAGCTTGAACAGTAGTCCAGGAGGGCAGTGTTGAGGGTCTGCACCAGCATGATGGTTATATGAGTGGTGGGAAAGCATGCCAGAGGTATTGTGAAGGTGAAATTATAATGGTGTATGTGTGGTGACTGTAAGTGACGAGTTTGAGGATGATACACCAAAGTTTCAAGCCTAGGGAACTGGAAGGTTGGTAGCGCCCTTGAGAAAAATAGGGAAGTTCCCAAGAAGGATTTGTGGAGGATAATTTTTGAGGGAAGTTGAGTTTGAATGTTTCTTTTTCCAACCTTGCAGCTCTTCTGCTATCTCTCCTTTCCTCACCCCCATTACCCTTGGTGACTGTCCCATGCCAGGTACACAAACCTGAGAGAGCCCCTCCAGGAGCGCCGGGAATCCCTGGAGGCCAAGAGCCTTCTGTACCAGTTCTTCCAGGATGTAGAGGATGAGCTGACTTGGGTGCAAGAGAAGCTGCCCTTGGCCACAGCCCAAGATTATGGACAGACTTTGAGTGCTACTCAGCAGCTCCAAGAGAAGCACCAGGTAGGCCACAACGTCTCTGGGGAATGAAGAGTATGTGTGTGTTGAGGAAAGGATGTGGGGGATATTTGATCTCCAGAGCTAGGTTCAAGCTCTAAGGTGAGTTCATAGCATCCTAGAGTTAGGGCCTGAAGGGATTATGAAGATCAGTCCAGGTCTCTTTTTATAGATGGAAAAACTGAGACCCAGAGAGGCTGAATTGCCCAAGGTCATCGGTAAGATGTAAGCTCCTTGAGGGCAGGGAATGTTTTCATTTTGTCTTTTCTTCCCAAGTATCTGGCACATAGTGGGTAGGGGGCTTAAAGAATGTTTGTTGAATTTGATTGACCCACTCAGCTCTTCTGCTATCACCTTCCTTCACACTTATCTCATATCACCCCACCTCACTGTCAGTGGTGGCATTGGAGACCCAGGATTCAAGTCTAAGTTTCTGTAAATTCAAACTCTTTCTCTTATACCATCTTATCTCTCATGCTACACTATGGGGGAGCAATATGAGACAGAGACTGGAGCTATAATTTTATTGGTAGAGGGAACTCCCAGGTGAGGAAACTCCCTTTATCAATGTAGGTTGACACCTTCTCTGTAGGTCACAGTCACAGTTGCTTAGAGCACTAAAAAGTTAAGTGACGTGCCCAAGGTGGCACAACTCTGCTTTTAGAAGTAGCATTTGAACACAGGTCTTCCTTATTTCATGGTCAGCTTTCTGTCAACCATGCCATGCTGCCTCTAATGGAATAGGATGAGGAATTCTTAACATCTCTGTTTAGGTGTGACAAAGTGTTTGGGGATATATCTGTGGGTGCTTTTATGTTGGGGAGCTATGAGGGTTCATGGACCTCTAGGGTCACCTTCTTTTGAACTTTCAGAACTTGGAAGATGAGATCAGCAGCCACGAAGCTCTGGCTCAGGTGGTCCTGGACACAGGTCACAAGCTGGTGCAGGGGGGGCATTTTGCTGCCAGAGAGGTGACTGCCCGGCTTCAGCGGCTGAAAACTGCCATGGGCAGACTTAGGGGTGAGGCAGAGCAGAGACGATGGAGGCTTCAGCAAATCCATGAGGCCCAGCAATTTCTGACAGAGGTGAGAAGGAATTAGGGTGAACCCAGTAGTTGGAGATAAAACACATTAGGTTATAGGATCATAAGTTTAGAGCCAGAAGGGAACGCTAACCCCCTCATTTACTCAGGAGCCCTCCTTTACAACTGCTTGGCATGCTTACCAAAGATTTAATTGTTCAGTTATGTCCTGACCCCATCTGGGGTTTTCTCAGCAGTGGTTTGCCATTCTTTCTCTAGTTCATTTTACAGATAAGGAAACTGAGGCAAACAGGATTAAGTAATTTACCCAGGGTCACATAGCTAGGAAGTGTCTGATACCGGATTTGAACTCAGGAGCATGAGTTCCACGCCCACTATTCTATTCGCTGGACACCTGGCTCCCCTCCTCAGAAATGAGGATATACCTATTTCTTTTCTCCCTTTGAATTTTCTTCTGGCAGAAATCCCTAAGAACAAACTTCGGGAGAGAGATGGGGTGATGATCTAATCTCGCTCAATTACTCTCCAGCTCCTAGAGGCAGAATCCTGGCTGTCAGAACGAGGCCTGCTCCTGGACGATAAAGAGCTGGGGCAGAACGAGGAGACCGCCAGGGCCATGCTGCAGAGGCTGGAGGCCACAAGGAAGGACCTGGAAGGATTCCACACTCGGCTTGAGAAGCTGCAGGAGACTGGCTCCCACCTAGAGGGCAGACCCAACCCAGAGAGGTAAGCAAGATAGCAGAGAGGAGAAGGGTGAGTAAATACAACTCAAGAAGAAATCGGACTAAGAAATCGGACCCAGCCTACAGAGGTCATCGTGGAATTGTAGGATCAGAACCTGCGAACCTGAAAGGGCTTAGAGGTCATTTAGGTCAATGAATCTTTCATTTTACAAATTAAGAAACTGAGGCCCAGGGACTCAGAAGCCCAAAGTCACATGGGTAGTAAGCATCCAAGGCAAGTATTAAAGGAAGGATGCCAGGGGCAGGTAAGTGGTCCAGTAGATAGAGCACCGGCCCTGGAGTCAGGAGGACCTGAGTCCAAATTCGACCTCAGATACTTACTAGCTGCAGGACCCTGGGCAAGTCACTTAACTCCAATTTTATCCACAAAACAAAAAAAGAAAGGCTTCTCTCTTCAAGATGACCCTCTTCTTATTCCTAGCCTTAAGGCACTGACCCATCTACAAACTCTGAGGGAGACCCATAAGGGGTTGCTGCAAAAGGCCAAGAGCCAGGGGCAATGCCTTCAAGAACAGCAGTCCCTTTTTCAACTGGAGCGGGAGGCCCAGCTTCTGGATACCTGGTTGTCAGGCAAACGGGCCACGGCTGAGTCCCAAGACTATGGGCAGGACCTGGAGGATGTCAAGGTGACTTCTGTGACAAAGTACTATCCCCATGGGAAATGAAAAGGGGAGGGTGACTGTATGGTGAGAAAGGAAGTCAGGAGGTAGGAAGGGACCCCAGGATGTGGGGAGGGAATTCCTGGGCTCTGCATGCTGTGTGTTCTAGGGACAGGGCTGATCAATTAGTGAAGGGATGGGCAGGCCCAGCCAAGCTTCTCTTATGCCCTGGCCTGCAAGTACGGTGGGAATACCATGGGGTAGGGAGGGATGTCCTTCCCTCAATCGATCATAGGATCACTCGGTCCTGAAATATATCTTTAAGGCCCGGCTCAGTGCTAGACAAAAGTAAACAGCCCGTGCTTGAGGATCTGGCAAACCAGCCAGGGAAACATTCTTAAATAAACTATATGCAAAACACATTTTAAAAAAAAATTTAAATGGTATTTAATTTTTTCAATTACATGTAAAGGTAATTTTTAATATTTATTTTTTAATAAAATTTTGAGTTGCAAATTTTCTTCTTCCCTCCATTTCCTCCCCCCGTCTTATGATGGTAAACAATTTGATATGGGTTATGTATATAGAAGCAAAACAGATACAGGTGATTTGTGAGGTGAGGGTACTCGAAACCAGAGTGCATATCCCAGCTCTGATAAGTTACTACCTCTCTGGGTCCCAGTTTCATCACCTATAAAGTAAAAGGATTACACTAGATGTCAAGCCAGCCAATAAACATTTATTCTGTGCCTACTGAATGTAAAAGACAGTCCCTGCTTTCCAGGAATTCAACTGTAGAGATTAAGAGTCTAATGTTCAAGGTGACATTAAACCTTGAACTGAGCCTCAAAGGAAACCAGAGGTTCTAAGAGGCAGAGGGGAGGAGGGAGTACGTTCTAGGCAGGGCTAAGGTAAAGGGTTGGCAACCAGAATTCTGGGTCCCACACTTACAGGTGCTGGAAGAGAAGTTCCATACTTTCCAAAAGGAAGTGCAGACGTTGGGGCCACCCAAGATTCAGGGGTTTCGCGAGTTGGCTGGCAACCTGGAACAGGCAGCCCCCAGGTGCTACCCCAAGATCCAAGCTCAAAGGAGCCGCATCGAGGACTCCTGGGAGCAGCTGAACAAAGCAATGAGGACCCGCACAGAGGTACAAGCCAAACAGACCTGCCAGAGAGGGGCAGATGGGCCATGCATGGTAGGGGCTAGGTGAGCAGGAAGATCTGAGTTAAAATCCCGTCTCAGACACTTGTTAGCTGTGTGACCTTGGGCAAGTCACTTTTTAAAAAAATCTCTATTTGTTTCAGTTTCCCCATCTGTAAAACAGGTAAAAAAAAAATAGCATCTTTTTCACAGGGTTGTTGTGAAGATAGAACATAGAACAAGTAAAGGACTTTGCAAACTTTAAGTTGTTACGTCAGGGCTAGCTATTACTATCATCATTTCTGTGGCCCAGTCCTCCTATGCTCTGGCTCCTCAGTGTACTGTTGGTTATTCATGATATGCCACCTTGAGAGTGAGGTCAATTGGTTGTCAGCCCCTAAAAGGATTCTGGAGCTTAAGTTTGAGAGGGAAGTCCCAGACTCTACCAGATCTGGAGCTGGTGATGCCCCTACCAAACAGGCCCTCCCCCAGATTAGGCCTGACCATGGCCTTTTCATTCATGAAAATGCTCCTTTTGACCAACTCCCACTGTGAAATTCAAGCTTCATCCTACATTTTTTTTAAGTACTCACCAAACCCTTATCCCATTAGTATCTGTGGGATGGGTGCTGTAATCGTCCATGGCGATGTGAAAGGGACTGACCAGTGGTGTTCTGGAACCAGCTCATACCAGAGATGACTATTACATTTTCAGCATGAGCATTTACCTCTGAAATATGCAAAAACTACAAATTGGGACTATATTGTTCTGCTCCTTGTCTAGACCAGAAGTGTCCAAATTGAGGTAGCACCTGCTTCCCTGTAAAACTCACTAGTTGTCTCCTAATCAAATTAAAATATAACTGGGAAATTTTTAATAAAATGAATAAAGCATAGATAATGCTGATCTGTGGTTTTCTAAGTCAATATGCTGCCCTATCTATTTCTATTTGAATTTGATACTACCTAGATTCAAGAAAGTGATGGAGAAAGTGCTAATAGTACGCATTAAGCTTAAGTGTGTCTTACATACATTTTTTTTCCTAGAGAGCTGAGACCCTGTATCCCTGAATGAATTCCTTCACCTTACCAGGCCTAAGTTTCCCTATGGGTAAAATAAGGGCTTTGGACCAGATAGCCACTACAGTGTTTTCAGCTCTAAATCCTATCATTTCATCCAACAAACATTTCTTTGTTGAGTGTCTGTGATGGGCAAGGCATTGGTGACACATACAGGAGAGGAAGTGGAGTAGTTTATTGTATTTGAAGTCAGAAATACGTAGATGCAAATCCTACATGAAATACTGGCGACATGACCCTGGTCAAGCCATTTAACCACTCTGAGCCTCAGTTTCCTCACCCATAAAATGGTTATACTACTGGAACCGCCATATAGGTGAGGCTCAAATGGTATAGTGGATAGGGTGCCATGCCTAAAATCAGAAAGACCTGAATTCAAATCTGGCCTTAGACACTTCCTAGTTGTGTGACCCTGGGAAAGTCATTTAATCTTGTTTGCCTCAGTTTCCTCCTCTGTAAAATGAGCAGGAGAAGGATATGGCAGACCACTGAAGTATCTTTATTTATTGCCTTCCCAGAACCTGGCTGCTGCCAGAGAGGTCCACAGTTTTGATCAGGCAGCAGCTGAGTTATGGAGCTGGATACAGGAAAAGACCACTGTGCTGGGTCAAGGGGACCAGGGCCATAACTTGTCATCTGTGCAGGCCCTTCAGCGACAGCAGAGGAACCTGGAGGTAGGTGAGGGTGCCTTAGATCTGGGAGAGCCAGACAGCAGATTCTCCTTCCCACAGGCCTGAGTTAGCACAACCTTCTGGGCTCTATAACTAGGTCTAAGGGAGAGACAGAGATAGAGAGACTGAGAAAGAGACAGAGAGAAAGAGGAGAGAGAGGAAAGGAGAGGGAGGAGTCTAGGGGTGAGGATATGAAAAATGGGAGAAAGAGAGGGAGTGTAAATGAGAGGGGAAAAGAGAGGAGAAGAGAGAGGAGAGGGAGGGGATAAAGGGCAGGAGGTCCCCGCACAAATCCCAGGGGAGTGTGGCCCCCTGATGTGCTTTGGTTGCAGCGGGAGCTGGCAGCCATGGAGAAGGAAGTGGGCCGGGTTCGGGCTGAAGCTGGATGGCTGGGCCGACTGTACCCGGCTGTTCAGGAAAGCCTGGCCGAGAGACTGGCAGAGGTGCAGGAATCCTGGGGTGCCCTGGACAGAAAGGCCCAGAATCGAGGCCAATGGCTGCGACAAGCTGAACATGGCCACCTCTTCATAAGCCGCTGCAGAGAACTGCTGTGAGTGGGGCCCAGGCCTAGCTGCTCCCCATCCTTCACAGGGGCTTGTCTGGAGCATGCCACAGGCCGGTCTGCTGTGCTCTGACCTGGTCAGACCCCATTGGTCTGGGTGGGGTATGGGCTGGGGAGACATTCTGGGAAGGAGACTTAGATCAGTTGGAGAATATGCCAAGGAAGGCAATCAGCATGGTGAAGGGCTTTGAGATCATGCCCTCTAGGAGTTAGCTGAAGCAGCTAGAAAAGAGAAAACTCAGCAGGGACCTAACAGAAGGGCTGTCAGATGTGAGAGGAATCAGGCCCCTCAGGGGAGGAGACCTAGGAACACTGGGTAGAAGTGGCAAAGAGCCCAACTTAAGCTTGATGCCAAGAAAAATAAAGGCGGTAAGTTCCTCCCCACTGATGGTCTTCAAACAAAGGCTGAAAGATATTTTTAACATTTTCTCCACCACTTTCTTAGGTCTGGACAATCAAGAGAACAATAAATTGAAGCCTGATTTGTGGAGTTTGCAGATTTCCTAGGTGTAAATGCTCACAGTCAGTTCTCGGGAGCCTGGCTCTAGCTAGACCCTGCTAGACCCAACAGTGCCAAGGGGCTTTCCTCACTTTCTCCAAATGTGACCCACAGGAGATGTTCATTGGTGGTCCTTTGCTCTCACCAAATGTAGAGCTCATTTTGTTTTTCACACATCGAATTGATGATTATAGCTCTTAAGGACTCAAGAGGCCACTAATATAACCCAGACTTCATTTATACAGATGAGGAAACTGAGGCCCGGAGAAGTAAAGTACTTGCCCAAGGTTATACAGATAATAAGCATCAGGGTTAAGATTTGAACCCAGGTTCTCTGACTCCAGAGCTAGTGGTCTTTCCAGGACCACCCTGTCTCCTTTGGGGAAGAGGACAAGAGAGTATGCCCTTGTGATGATGACTCCCTTGTGCTCCAGGATCTAAATCTCCTATTCCTCCCAATCTGAACCAAGTCTGTCCACCCCACAGAGGCCTGACCCAAGAGATGCAGAGGCTGGTAACATTGGAAGAACCGTCTGGGGACATGACCGGGGCAGAACAACAGTTACTACAGCATGAAAGGCTCCAGCAGGACATTGAGGAACACCGGCTTCTGGTGCAGGATGCCCAGCGAGAGGGAGAGCAGCTGGCAGACAGTGGACATTTTATGGCCCAAGAGGTCAGTGGAGGAGAACAGATGGGAGCAGGAGCCAAGGACAGGATGGCTTTGGGAGGGTGCCCCAGCAAGGAGAGGGAAATCTAGGAGTGAGAATGTGGAAGAATGGGAACTCAGAGTGTGGGAGGAGCTCCAAACCCAAGGCCTCTCTCTTATGGATGGTCTATCCTTGCACCATCTGGCCAACATGGACCCATCCTCTGTCCTCTGAAGCATCTTGGTGGCAGAGTAGATAGGGCATCAGGTTTGGCATCATAAAACCTTGAGCTCAAATCCTGTCCCATACACTTGGTAGTGGGGTTACCTTGTCCAAATCACTTAACCACTCTGTGCCTCAGTTTCCCCATCTGAAGAATGGAGGTAAATAATACCATCTGCCTCACAGGGTTACTGTAAGGCTCAGATGAGATAACACTTTGCAAACCTTATCATCATCATCATCATCCAGGTGAAGGAGTGGCTCCAGGAACTAGGAGACCAGCTGCAGGAATTGCAGGAAAAGTGGGCACGCCGTCATGAGCTGTACAAAGAGAACTGGGAGCTGCAGATGCTCCGACAAGAGCTAGAGAAGGCTGACGCTTGGCTGAGCTCAAGAGAGGGCCTCCTCCTGGACCCCAACGTTGGGGTGAGTCAGCCTCCTGTCCCCCAACCCTCTCCTGCTTCTCTAACTCACTGGTAGGTTCTGGAGCCTCTGCCCAAACAGGACTGATGAGGAGGCAAGTGAAGACAGGCCATCAGTCAAGGAATTTGATTCAACAAAATAATTCAGTAAATATTTATTTTTTTTCTTATGTAAAAGGCAAAACTTTTGCTCCTTTCAAAATAAAAAAAGGGCCAAAGATAAAAATTTTCTTAAAAGACTACTTCTCTGTAAAGGCGATTTTAGACCGTATCATTTGTCCAATTCTCACCTTTTGTTGCTAATCCAACCAAATATGCCCCTTATCTTTTCTTATTTTTTAAAAGCACCTACTATGTGCTAGGCACTGAGATACAAAGACGAAAGTGAAACAATCTCTGTTCCCAAGTAGTTTATATTCTACAGGGGAGGGGGTAGGGTATTGAGGACATATACAAATATAAGTGTGGTATAGGATAAATACAAAATATTTGGAGCAGGTTGGGGAGGCGAAAGCCCTGGGGGATGGGGATAAGGTTCCATGTAGGAGGGAACACTTTAAGGTCTGAAGGAAACCAGGGATCCTAAGGGGTAGTGGTAAAAGAGAAAGAGGGAGAGGTATGGGTCACAGCTTGTAAAAAGGTACGGAGGTGGGAGATGGAATGTTGTATGCTGGTACAGTGATGGGTACTGGGAACACAAGAATGAAAAATAATGCAGAGCTTATAGTATGGGAATGGAGCCTATGACATGTGTGTATGTATGTATAATCTGTAGAACATGATGGAAACTAGGAAAGATCATAGAGTGCTGGGAAAATCTGAAAAGGGAAGAGAACATTTTATGCCTTGGAGGTTAGATCAAGGGTGGCTTCATGTAAGAGGTGGCACTTGTGTAGAGCCTTGAAAGAAGATGAAGAGCAGACTTGGGAATTCCAAGCCCCTGGGCCAACTGGTGAAGGTGGAAGATGGCAGGTCAAGTTCAGGGAAACCGTTTGTCCAGAACACAGAGGGTATAAAGAGAAGTAATGGCAACAATCAATTTATTAAGTGCCCTCTGTGTGCCAGGCACCATGCTAGGTGCTGGGGATACAAAAAGAGACAAAAGATAATAGCTGCTCTCAAGGAACTTACAGTCTAGACAAGGCTGGGAAGATGGAGGCTGGCACAAGGTGGGCATCTGGGTCTCATTTCAGCCCTGTTTCTTTCCAGAGCTCAGTGTCTGAAGTAGAAGAGCTATTCAGAAAGCACCAGGACCTTGAGAAGACACTGGCATCTCAGGAAGAGAAGTTTGGCCAGCTGCAGAGGAATACTGAGGCATGGGGGCAAGGGGCAGAAAGGAGAAAACAAGGACCCAAGGCAGAATGAGATACTCTAGTTACAAGTGGGGGCAGGGGGGAAGCTATCTTCTTGGTATCATATTGTGACTCAGAATCCCTCCAAGCCCTTACCTCTTTTTTTTTAACCCCCCTGCTTCAGTTTCCATTCCCATCTGGTACTGCCCCTGTATCTAATCAGTGTTTGTTGAATGAAGTGCTATTGTAAAGGGGTGGGAGACAGGGGAGGAACTTCCTGATATCAGGGGCAAGATCAGAGCCACAGAGAATCAGTAGTTCTTTAGAGGATTGGGTTTGGAAGAAGTTTGGGAAAGGAAGGAGACATGGGTAGACTATCTCAGCTCGGATCCCACAGGTCAGTGGCTCAGTCTGACCCCAGTCTCTGTGCTGGGCCCACAGATTGACCAGAAGCTGCTGGAGCAGGTAGAAGTAGAAGACTTAAGGTCCAAGACCATGGAAAAGAGTAGACGAATCCCATCCCTCAGGAAGAGCCTGGGGGCAGAAGCAAAGTTGGCTGATAGGAGAAACCTGCAGAAAAGGATTCCCTTCCAGCTCTGGCCTCCTTTCACCACCATCTTCTCCCCATTGCAAATAATCAAGCAGAACATCCCCTGGCAACAGAGCGAGTCAAGTGGGGAGCAACCCTTGGGAACAAGGGAGACCAATTCTGCTCCCTTCCTATCCCCTGGAACCATATTAGTAAGTAATGACCAGGGGACCTGGGATTTGAGAGACACTGGGGCAGTGAGTGAGCGATGTGATGTATTGAAAAGAACCATGGATTTGGAGTCAGAGGAACTGAGTTTGAATCCCAACTTGGCTATTTACACCTGCATGACTTCACTTCTCTGAGTGAATATGCATGAATAAAGCATTCATTAAGTGCCTACTATGTGCTAAATGCTGGGCTTACCCATAGAAAGGAAGACTGGCCCCAGATCTGGTGTTCCAACCTCTCATTTCTCACCATGGGGGTCCTTGGCTTTCAGGATCTAAAGGATCCTCTATCCCTGGAGGGGTTAAAAACACTGAAGGAAAAACAACAGTTCCAGCCTTCAGGGAGACAGGTGAGTCCCAAGAAATGAGGTTCCTTCTCCTGTCTTTATTCTTCTCTCCTCCCACAGCAGTAGGACTAGATTCCTTCAAGTCCTCAGGATGAATGGAGGGTCGGGACAGTAAGTAGCATTATCTGGACCAGCACAAATGACTTTCTGTGGTCTGGGTGTATATAAGCCACTTCTGTTGGGGGACCCTGCCCCGCCCCCAGGATGCTGCAGCTTCTGCAAGACTGGTCCCAGCCACAACCCATAAGTGCTGTAAGGAGCAACAGAGCCCCTAAACCAGGGGTGGGGAACCTGTGGCCTCAAGGCCCCATATGGCCATCTAGATCATCAAGTGTGACCCTCTCAGTCAAAGGGCAGTACTTGAAAACTTAGAGGGTTACATGTGGCCTCAAGGCCTCAGGTTTCCCACCCCTGCCCTGGGTTGTTCTTCAGAATCCTAAGGAAGGAAGGCTCTGCCTTGGGTTGACAGTCATCCCTTTTCCCTGCCATATTGAAGAAGCCCCAAAGATACCCATTTCTTAAATCACTACAGGTTTAGAAGGAAGAAAAAGTCAAGGGGGTGGGGTGGAGGGAGGGATGGAAAACCACTCCCAGTGCCCATGGTTTGTCTCTGCAGTTGGGTGGGAATCCCTGGAAGAAGTATGATGGGGCATTGCAGTGGGACCTACCGAGGCTGAATCCAGACAAGAGAAAATTACTTGTGGTACATGGGGCAAAGCCCAGAAGATTAAGGAGGGAAGGAGGAAAGGTGGAGTGGGTGGCTGAGGAGAAGATTAGGGAAGGAAGAGGGAAAGGTGGAGTGAGTGGCTGAGGAGAGCCCAAAGAGGAGAGAGGGTTCAAAGGTGAGGAAAAGCTGAGAAATGGCAGCAAAGACAAGAGGTGAGTGTTGATATCTACTTTTTGCGTTTTCTCAGGAGGTCACTTCCTCGGCCCCATACAACCTTACAGGAGCCCAGTGCAGAAAGTCGAGTGGCTGCCTTGAAATGGAGGCTACTTTCTACTTGAGGTGAGAGGCCCTTGAGCCTTGGGGGAAGATACATCCAGGACATAAGAAATAATCAGATACCTGGCTTCTGGGATGCAGAGATACTCAATACAGCTCACTCTGGAATGGTTACTTCTTTGGTGGTAAGAGATAAGAGGTTCTGATGGTTAAAAAGTTCCCATAAAAGGACTGTGGGAAGGAGGAAAAGAAGAAAATTGGAACAGTTAAAAATGATGTCCTGCCTGTGCTTGGTTTGTTTGCTGCTCAGGAGAGAAGCAGTTTCATTTCCTAGAAATGCTTATACTACTCCATGTGAAAACCTAGGACTTTGGGGAAAGAAAAGACAGAAGAGAAAAGAAGAAAAGTAGTTTGTTCGATGATTATGATTAGCAACTGGTATTTTTGTAGCATTCTAAAGTCTACAAAGACCATTGTATAAGTTATCTCATTTAAACCTCACAACTCTGAGAGGGAGGTACTATGACTTGCCCAAGGTCACATAACTAGTATCTGAGGCAGGATTTTGAAGTCAGGCAGCTAGGTAGCACTGAAGAGGGGTGGAAAAAGGTGAGGGTGGATTTAGGGGCCCTCCCACCCCAAACACCAGAGTACAGGGGAGGGCCATCTGGAGCGAATTCACGGACTCAAGCATTCTTGAAGTCAAGGTGGTAAAGATTTATTGTTACACTTTTCAATGGGCAAAAGTTCTTAGGGAACTTGTGATTTGAAAGAGGTACAGGTAAAGTTTATATGGGTTAAACTATAGTATATGTGCCAAATATGCTAACTAGGTGATTCAGGGTGGGATTAGGGAGTGGTTAAGGAGTGGTTAGTTCTTAAAGGATCATGTACTTTTAGTATCTACTGTGTAGGTATTTTATCCAGAATTCACTGGGAAATAACCCAAGGTGGGGCTACAGGGAGGTGTGGTTTTAGGCCTGAAATATCACTTCGTCAACTAATGGTCAGAGCTGATTGAGAAATTCCCAGGCTGCCCCCATCAATGTCTTATTAGACAAGATAAATGTAAGGGAGTATACGTATGTCTAAGTCTAGGATACATATGATTGGTCAGTGAGTAGCAAATTTCTTTATGACCTGGTACATAGCCATTTCAGTCAGTACACAGTTGGTTCAAAGAAATAAATTCTATAGGTGCAGCTGGCTACCGTGTTAGAAAGAGAGATAATGGTTTTGCTAGAGCATGCTGTCCTCAGGCAGGGGAGAAACTGCCAAGGGACAGTGTTTTGAAGTTAGGGAGAAATGTGATTTTAAAAGTGGAGTCCAAGCACAGGCACCCAAACCCATCAGCATCACAGTGCACAAAATGCCAGGCTGGAGTTAGGAAAACTAATCTTCGTGAGTTCAAATCTGGCCTCAGACCCTTATGAGCTTTGTGACCCTGGGCAAGTCACTTAACCCTGTTTACCTCAGTTTCCTCATCTGTAAAATGAGTTGGAGAAGGAAATGGCAAACCACTCCAGTATCTTTGTCAAGAAAACCCCAAATGGGGTCATGAAGAGTATGATTCAACTTCCTGAATCTCTCCAGCTCTCTGTCTCTCCACCATACCACCTTGATGCCAGAAAAGAATGGGCACACAGCAGAGGCAGCAGACAGCAGAAGTGATGGTGGATGTTAGAAATAGCTGCTGCAGTTTAAGAGATTAGAAGTGGTGACAACTGATAACAGACACCATGATGGTAGAAAGGAAGAAAACCAGGAGCACCCAGACTGATTACAAAACAGCCCCACAGTCACAGAGACAGATGCCTAAGTTTCAGAGTACCCCAGCTAAACAATCACCAAGTATTTATTAAGAGTCCACCATGTGCCAGGCACTGTGCCACATTATCTCTGCTCTCAAAGAACTTAGATTCTTTTGGGGAAAAACAACAGGTCTACACATAAGCATATTACACAAAGTAACTACAAGGTACTTAAAAATTTGTTGTTATTCAGGCATATCCAACTTTTTGTGACCCTTGCCATGGATCATACTGTCATGGAGTTTTCTTGGCAGAGATACTGGAATGGTTTGCCATTTTCTTCTCCAGTTCATTTTACAGATGAGGACACTGAGGCAAACAGCATTAAGAGTCTTGCCCAGGGTCACACAGCTAGAAAGTGTCTGAGGTCATATCTGAACTCAGGTCCTCCTGAATCCAGGTCCAGTGCTCTATCCACTAGTTTCGGAGGGAAGGTTATAGCCCCTGGAAGATAAGGAAAGGCTTTATGTAGAAGGTAAAGTTTGAGCAACATTGAAGGAAAGGGATTCTGCGAGCCAAAGGTGAGGAGGAAGGGCATTTCAGGAATGGGGCATAGGCAGTGCAACAGAGAGAGGACAGAGAATGTGAGAAGAGAAAAGTCCTGTTTGTCTGAATCATAGAGCCCAGGAGGAGCCATGTACAAAGAGGTTGGGAAGATGGGTTGGGACCATGTTGTGGAGGGCTTTAATTCAAGAGAACTTTATAATTGTTCATATGTTTACAGCTATTATCAGATCTCATGTGATCTTTACTCTGGGGGGACAAATAAAGACAAAAGACAGCCCCAGCCTTTGAGGATCTCACAACCTTAGTGAAAGGAATTCAGTGGTTCCCTCATTTCCAGCCCCATGCTGATTGAAAAAGCAAAACGTTACAATGACCCAATTCAGCTGACTGATCTACATGTGTTTTTTGATGGATGGTCTTGGTATTTTGAAGCAAGAAGCAGCGCTAGAAAATGAGTTGTAACTAGTAGAATGGATCCAGGAAATCAGGAAGCTACAGGATATATTTGTTTTAGAGAGAACTCATTTCTGAGCACAGACTCTTCCCTGAACGGTTTTACAATGCCTGTGAAACTGATCTTAATGCCGACAATGCTAGTGAATCAAGAGCCCCCTATTACAAACAAAGACAAGCATCTTGTCTTTGCATGTGCTAAAGTTGAGTTCTGACATGGTCAGGGATGTTCCCACAAAAATAGAACTTTCAGGGATTTGAAAATGTGTAATTGCCTTTCCAAAGGCACTACCCAGTTTTGTTGTTCGATGCCTTTTCCTGATCCCATTTGGGGCTTTCTTGGCAAAGACACTGGAGTGGTTTGCCATTCCTTCTCTGGCTCATTTTATAGATGAAGAAACTGAGGCAAATGGGGTTAAATGACTTGTCCAGGGTCATACAGCTAGTAAGTGTCTGAGACCAGATTTGAGCTCTTATTGCTAACTAAATGTAAAGTAATAGTACAAGAAAGGGCTTTTTTCTGATTGCTTCTATCATCTTTTTGCACCTCAACTGAAGGATCACTGGGTTACTAGGTGATACTCTAAGGTCCTTCCGGTTTTAAAAGTCCATAATCATGTCATTCTGATGGTTTGATCTTCTCCCTGTTTGTGGCACAGTAACAGTTCTGATATCCTGCTTCCAACATCACCAGAAGGACAGGCTGGTCTCTCTCTGCAAGTCCTGAGCAGCAGTGCTGGTAGGTTCCATGGGAAACCCAGGGCAAAGGAAGCTGGGACGATCTGAATCCCGAGGTTTTACTGGCTGTCATCTGCCCAGCTCTTATCACTCATATTTGTGTTGTACTCTATTTACTTAATTTTGTCTTTTTTTAAAAGCCCCTTTCCTTCCATTATCTTCTCTGAACCTCATAATTACCCGGTGACAGAGATAGAGTATCTCTCCATTCTATGGAAGAGCTTGGGAGTGAGCCCCAGAGAGGCTGAATAACTTGTCCCAGGTCACAGTGACAGTTAATGGCGGATGTGGGACAAAAACCTAGGTCTCCCAACTCGCCTTCTACTCTATCACATGACAGCTACTTCCTGGGGTCTTCCCCCAGACTTGGACCTTTTGTAATCCTCTGGGAACTTTTGCTTCTACTTTCTCTGTAGGTCAGGTATCCCTCTCCTCCTCACTCCTCCCCCACCCCCACAAAGAGCCATCCTATATGATAAATAACATATTTTTAGAGAGGAATAAAAATTAGCACAATTGATCAATGTTGAAAAAGTCCTAAACCTTGTGTAGCATGTCTCCTCCATGAAGAGGTTGATTGAGAGTACCTTCTTATATCTTCATTCAGGTTCCTCTGGCAGTGGTTCTAGGAATTCCCTTTCCCAGAACTGTAATTGGGAATTCCAGCAAATGGGAGTGGGGAGGGGCAGAGATCCTGCTAGACCCTCACAGTACATTGCAATCACTGCTAATCTGGGGTGTCTACCAGTGATAGAGGTCCCCAGACAGTCTGAGAAAGTCCACCTTGGTTGGGGGTGGCCAAGTATTAGTTATAGTCACAGGGCCGTTGTGGGGAGATGGGGCAAGAGATGTTGGCTTATCATCAGAAAAGGAAGGAGACATACTTTCTTCCCAAGAATAACATTGGTGGTGGAGGAGTGGGGCCACTGTCTATGAGAGTCCTCCTTACCTCATCCACTGGCCTAGTGATAATCAAAGCCCCAATGGCCCCAAGCTAGATGTGGTTCTGTCCTTTCTTCTTTCAGCTGCATCTGAAAAATCTCTTGGGTTTTTATTTATGTTGTTTTATTTTTGCCTCTGAGAATCTCCCATAGCCTCAGTCCCTCTACAATAGGGGTTCTTTTTTTTAATGTTTTTATTTTTATTTTCTGTTTTTTACATAGCTAGGTCAGGTATCCCTCTCCTCCCCTCCCACAAAGAACCATCCCATATGATAAACATTTTTGGAGAGGAAGAAAAGTTAGCATAACTGATCGATACTGAAAAAGACCCTAAACTTGCACAACGGGTAACACCCATAGACCTCCTGCCTCCTCCATGAAGGGGTGGGAGTGTCTTCTCAACTCTCTTTATTCAAGTCCTGCTGGATCTTTATAATTTCACTGTTCACTTTAGATTTTTTTGGTACGTGATTTTTCTTTCCATTCACATTGTCTTAGCTATTGTTTGTGGCAAGGCGCTTCCTTCATTCTGCATCAATTCATATAGATCTTTCCGATTCTCTGTATTCATCACGCATCATTTCTTACAGCACAGTAATTTTCCATCACATTCATGTATCATGATTTGTTTAGCCATCCCCCAATCAGTTCCTAGCTATCACAAGAAGTGCTATTACGTATATTTTGGAGTATATGGAGGATTTTCTTCTTCTCAGTGGCTTCCTTGATAATGGAATTTCGGGTTCAAAAGATATGGATACTTTAGTCACTTTATTTGTATAATTCCAAACTACTTTCCAAAATGGTTGTACCATTTCACAGCTCCAAACAATGTATTAGGGTCCCTATCTTCCTTCAACCCCTCCGATGTTGACTGTGGCTACTTTTTGTCATATTTGACAATTTGCAGGGTTGCAGTGAAACCTCCGGGTTGTTTTGATTTGCATGTATCTTATTATTAGTGATTTGAAGCATTTTTCATGTGGTTTTGAATACTTGGCAATTCTTCTCTTGAGAACTGTTTGTTCATGTCCTGTGTTTGTATTTCCAAGCTAAGGATAGGGATTCTTAAACCTTTTTTGTGTCATTGGACCCCTTCTCAGAATAATGTTTTTAAATAATTGAAAGGAATTCAAATTTTCAATTAGAGTTCAGTAAAAATAAAGATGTATTTTTTTCCCCATCTGAGTTCACAGGTGCCTCTACTCTATCTGCAGACCCTTGGGGGTCCATGGACCCTGGGTTAAGAACTTTGATCTAGTATAATTCCTGCCTTGGTTCCTACAGAATCACCTTTAGTTTGAATCTCCTGAGTTCAGACTTTCATAGAATTCCTCTTTTAATGGCAAGGCAGAGAAACTCCACAGCCTTTGACACAATGTTGGGCATATCAGGAAGGGTCAATTAATAATTATTGCTTGAAGAGTTCCATCCAGACACTCTGGATCTCAGAGGAGAGCATGAAGCCGAGAAAGGGAGGCCTTTCTGGAGAAGACCATCGAACCCGGGCCTGACTTCTGATCTGATCTTGCCCCCTAGTGCTTCCTGAGACCCAAGGATTAAGCCTAGAACCCAGAGCCAGACCCCTCAGCTCTTTCAGTGGGAACCCTGCTGAGCAACTGCCTAGCAAGATCATCCTACCCAGGTAGGAGACCAGAGGAAGGAGGGTGTGCTCTCCTTAGTGGAAGAGATGATATTCTTTAAGCTTAATCAGCTTTTTAGGAGATGAGCTCCATGTCTCTGGATGTCCTCAGCTACCTTAGAAGACAGAGCTTGGTACCCTGGGACTCTGAGCCCTCAAAGTCAGCACTGCCCTGTTTCCCCCTGTGCCAATGTGAACCATGAGAGACAGCCAGATGTTTTTGTGTCACAGGCTGCCTGGGTTTCCCTAGATCCTGCCTGTGCACTCTCTCATCACACGCGTGCCCTGTCCTAGATCAGCCGTCTGCTGCCCCACTCTGAGAGAAAGGATGTTGTATGTTCACAGGAGGACGCCTTCCTTTAAGCTGCAGAGGAAGGCTGGACTTTCAGAGAGAGCTACACAAGATCTCATGCGGCTACCAGTTCCTGCCCGTGTCATTGGTAAGGGGCATCCTGCGTGTCTCCTTCCATGTGCAGTGAATAATTTTCCAAAGAACATTTCTAGAATAAGCCAGGAGCTGAGGCTGTCTAATTTGGGCAAACCTATTCCTTACATTGTCAGTCTTTTCTCCTAATTTCCCCTTTACTTATACAGACCATATTTACTCTCCTTTCCTATATCTGGCCTCTACTTTCCTCTCTGCCTTATACCTCTCCTCCATCTTTGACTGGCCCACACTTTCTGGTCCCTTCTACTTAGGGAAGAAAGGAATCCCAATCTCTCTGTCACACTTAAGAGCTGGGAAGTCAAAGTTGGGTGATTTCTACAAAATGCCCAGTATTTGTCTCCTCAACAAGAATCCTTCGAGGTTGAGAGACCTGATCAAGAGCTTGGCATGTCTGTGGGTCTACTGAGGGCAAAAAGGGCAAGAAGAACAGGTCTGAGCCCCTAACTTTCTGAAATAATAGTCATAGCTAACATTTACATAAGGCTTTAAAGTTTACAAAGCAGCATTACTAACCGCTCTTTTCAGTCATCCCACTTTGGACCCTAAACCATGGGTGCAGAAACTTCATGGGGATGGGAGGGCATCCCACGATGCTGGGCACAGATGACCATCATTCTGCTTATTTATCCTCTCTTACAGACTTTTCCCCCTTCCCGTGGTCTCTCCCTTGTCCAGTCTTTCCCCCACTTCCATTCCCAGGTCCACTTGGGTCCTACATGGGGAGGCAGGAGTACTTACAGTTAGAGGGGAACATATGTGATACATGCAGAGCAAGAACACACAAGAGTGAATGGACTATATTCTCATAATATGCCAAATGGACACAGCAGTCTGACGTGTAGGGATTTCTTTCACCAAGCTGTCTACACCACTGCTTAGCACTGTCCACACCATCACCTAGCCTAGAACCTTCTCCCTGAGCAGAGAGATGCCCTGAGAAAAACCAGCTCTGTGATTCCCTTCAGCCTCATGGCCCCCCCTATATATAATTTAACAATAATAACATGGAAAGCAGCCTGGCTTTGGAGTCAGAAAGACCTGGGCTCAAGTGCTGCCTCTGACACAGACGGGCAAGGCAAGCAAATCAGTTTAGCTCTCAGGGCCCTAGGCAAGGCTATAATTTACAACCTTCTTGTTAGAGGCCATTTCCATACCAGGAATTCTCCACACCACTGAAATTACAGGTCCCATCCTCCTAGGGATAATTGACATTTTACATGCTGTTTAACATTTGCAAATTGCTTTACAGACTAATTTGAGCCTCTCAGAAACCCCAGAGGTAACTAGGACAAGACTGACATCTCAGTTGTGGTGGTGCAGTGTTCAATAGTTGTCGTTTGTATCTGACTCTTTGTGACCCCATTTGAGGTTTTCTTGGCAAAGCTGCTGGAGTGATTTGCCATTTCCTTCTCTTGCCGATTTTACAGGTAAGGAAACTGAGGCAAACAGGGTTACATGACTTGCCCAGGGTCACATAACTAGTCAGTGTGTGAGGCTAGTTTTGACCTCTGGTCCTCAGGACTTCAGGGTCAGGCACTCTATCCATAGATTCACCTGGTCGCTCGGTTTTACAGATGTGCAAATCTCTGCACAGGTGTCACACTTTCCACAGGTGGGTGACTTGCCCGTGATCACACAGTAGCTTGTAAGAGTTCAAGGCATGTGTCAAATCCAGGACTTCGAGTCCAGTGTTGTTTGCACTCTGACACATTGCCTCTGTGTATAGAACAGTCAGTCAACAAGCTGTTTAAAAAACATTACAGAGACATAGCAAGTGAGTCATAGGGCCGTCATGGTAAAGTTAGGTTTTAGACCTGGAGTCAGAAAGACATGGGGTCTAGAGTGACTTCTGACTCGCTCAGAGACCCTGGACAAGGCATTTAACCCATCTGCCTCAGTTTCCTCATTTGTAAAACAGTAGTGTCTACCTCCAAGGGTTGTTATGGAGATGAGATATTTGTAAGGTACTTCATAAATCATAAAACGCTATATAAATGCTAGCTGTTATCACCATAGTGGTAGGGGGGGTGTTGTTATAACCCTGGCCATTTCTGAAGACTTGCCTGTTCCCAACAATTCTATAAAGGGGGAGACTGGAGTTGTAGAGAAGGCCAGAGAGTTAAAAAGGATCAGTTTGGGGAGCGGGGGAAATAACCAAGCCACCAGACCAATCATCCCCCTGCTCCCTGATGAACCCAGACTCCCTATTCTCCTGCAGGACCCGGGACTGCAGATGAGACCGCGAGGGCTCCCAACCTCAGCTGGAGGGAAAAGCAGAAGTTCTAGAAACACCTTCTGGAGGAACTGTGGTTCAGAAGGAGTGGACACAGGAAGGAAAAGGACACTGTGCTCTGTTTCTCCAGAGTAGAGTCCTACACCCCAGCCCCACAGATTTTCCCAAAACTTTAAGAAACCCCAACAAATATCTCCCTTTATCCTCACAAGGTTCTGTGGCTCAGAGCAGGGCAGAGATGAGGACAGTGACAAGGCTGTTTCCACCTGCAATTAAGCTGCTTCTGTAGCTCTTCTTTTGGTTTAATCAGTCCATGACAGGGTTGTGTCCAGATCTCAAGGTTAAGGCAGTGTGGTACAGTGGAAAGAGCCTTGGAGCCTAAGGACCTGGATTCATATCCTGCTTCTGATGCTTATGACCTTGGGTAAGTCACAGTCTGCCTAGGCCTCAGTTTACTTATCTGTAAAATGAGGTGGTTGGATTAGATTCCAGCTTTAGACTGATGATCTTAGGATCGTAGGATCTGAATTCAAATCCTGCCTTTGTGACTTATTATCTGTATGACCTTGGGAAAGTTGCTTAAACTCCCTGGGCCTCAGTTTCCTTTTTTGTAAAATGAGGCATGAGACCAGGAGGCCTCTATGGTTCCTTCCAGCTCTAGATCAGTGACTCCTAAAATGGAAGGAGCGCTAGGAGTCAGAAGGCCTAGACTTTCATCCTGGCTTGAGCAGTAACCAATGACCCATGTGGCCCTGGATGTCTCACCTAAGTCTCTAAAACCTATTTCTCCATCTACAAGAATGAAAGGATTGGTGCAGATGATCCTTCTTGAGTGGAATGAAGGGGTTCTTTGACTGTTTTCTCTGTTTGACCATGGGAATCATTTGGGACTAGACAAAGCTTTCTAGAAGGTCAGGGATGATGGAAGGAACTCTTAACAGAATAAGAAAAAAGACCCAGGTGGAAGACAAGGGAGAAAAACCCAAAGGGAACCCAATTCATGGGCACAGGAGGGTCAAGAGGTGGAAAGGTACAAGAAAGTGAGGCTGAAGATCTCGGAGCATTTGGAGATATGGATGGGAACCAGTGCTACCCTAGGAAGCAGCTAGAAGGCATCTCCAGTGATGGTGAAGCCCTGGGGGAGCAGGGGATTGAAGGACTTGGAGGCGCAGCTGGTATTTTCATCACTGTTACCAATGAAAGTAGGGACCTTAAAAGAGAAGAGAGAATGTGGGAAGTGACTAGCAGGTTAAGAGGGTGGTGTCCAAGATGCCATCATGCCATCGCATGAGATATAAGAAGGGCAGGTTTTGGCTAGAAATAATACACACAGAATGAAAGAATTGATGTGAGAGGAGAGGACCTGAGAAAGAAAAGGGCCCAGGCAGGGAAGTCCAACACAGAGTTGGGGGGAACTCACAGGAGACAATAATGAGGAAGCGGGGCAGATGTCATGCACATGCATTAAGTATATGTCATGAACTTGAGAGGTAAATCTGATCCACAGAGATCATTCATTCTTAATGGGGGATGTGATTCGTGACTGGTATATGCCTCATTTATAAGAACATATTTGACACAAAGGTCAGTGGGGTAGCACTGCACATCAAGACATTCATCTGTGTGGAAATCCCAATGAGAAAGGAAAGGGACAAAGGACTCAAAGGAGGAAGGTGAATCAAAGGGACTGTCATAATACACGAAGCATTACCAGGCCAGCTGATGGCGTCCTCCCAGATTACAAAGGTAGCATGGAAGCAGGTTAGATTTGTGACAGGAAATGTTTAACAAGTCAGCTATCTGCTGGAAGACTCTCTCTGCTAAAAGCAGAGCAGCTGGCAAATTCTTGATTGACCTCATTGATAATGTCACCTTTCAAAAGACGCAGGAAACAAAAAGAAAGGCATATGGCTCGTGTGGCCCTGGGTTCTTTTTCTTTTAAAATTTTTTTTTCAATTAACAATTATATATTCTCTCTCCTTTGTAATTTTTAATAAAATCCTTGTAATAAATACACAGTCAAGCAAAATAAATTCCCATATTGCTGGCTCTTGTTCTGACTCACAGGGGAAATAGTAAAGCAGTAATGAAGGAAAGCTTGAGAGATAGTGGCTGTGTGCTCTTGGTTTGTGATGATAGATAAGGAGGGGCGTTCCCAGTGTTATCAGAAGTGCTTGTAGGACCTTAGGAAAGCAGTCCTGGGAGTGTCTAGGGAGCATCCAAGGTTGGAAGGCAATTACAAGGGAAGGTTGGTCAAAAGGCTCCCAAGAATGAAATATCAATTGTATAGTCAGAACCAGTTTGGAAAAGAAAAAAGGAGGTATTTAACAGGATTACATGGCTGAATAGGGAGAGCACCAATGAATTCAGATTTAGAAACTACAAATACAAGAGATAGAAACACAGGCAAGTAACTACAGACACATAACAAAAGAATGGCGACAGTGGGAGGAAATTTGGTTGTTTCTTCTTTTACAACACGACTAATGTGGAAATATGTTGACATGATTGCACATGTATAACCCATATCAGATGGTTTGCCATCTTGGGAAAGGGGGATGGGAGGGAGGGAAGGAGAAAGACATTTGAAACTCAAAATCTTATTAAAAATGAATGAAGATTATCTTTATATGTAATCGGAAAAAATAAAAATCCTATTTACAAAAAAAGAAAAAGAGTAAGAAGAAAATGAAAGCCCTACCTGTGCTTTGGGGAAATGCTAAAGACAATGAAGGAGGGAACTTTTAGTAATGAGGAAGCAAGGGGAAGACCAAAGAAGGAATAAGCCCCCTACTTGGCGTGAATGGGGAGATAAATGATGGAAAGGAGGCAGAATAGTCAACTCCTTTTTTGGTTTCTATTTTCTCTACTAAGAAGAATTATTTTCAGAATGGGCTGGAGAGAACAAAACTCTTTATTAAGGAATTAGAAACCATGGTGCAGCTGATGTTTCTTCGTTTGGTCATCTTGACTCTGTAGCCCCATGGAACCCATAAGGAAGAGCTGTGGTGAGTCCCTACCTGCCCTTAATGAGGTCAGGTACTTGGCCCAGACGTCCTGCATCCTAGGCTGCTGAAAGAAATCATTGGTGTGACTGTTGGATTGTTAGTGAAATGCTCTTTCAAAAACGGAAAACATTGGATACTTGAAGCCATAAAGTCATAGGACTTAGAGATAAAGAGTCCTTAGCAATCATCTAGTACAATTCCTATGTTTTATAGATGAGGCAGCTGGGCCCAGAGAAGTGGCCACCAAAGGTAGCAGAACAGGAAAGCCAGGATTTGGATGAGGTCCCATGACTTCAAGGTCAGCACCTTTTCCCCATCCCAAGCTAATAAAAGCTGATCAAGTGCTTCACACGCCTTCTCATTTAGTGCTGACAATGACCACCAGAGACCACAGGGATCTTGGTACTCATTCTACCAGCTCCTAGCTAGTGAACTTGAGATTAATTCTTGGTTTAAAAAGAAAAAAACAACTTAAAACAGATCATTAAAATAGTCATTTGTAAGTATTTTGAAAGGGAGGAGCCAACCTAGATTCATCATCCAGAAGAGATCATTCTACCCACAGTAAGTGGCTAGACTAGTGGGTTAGAAGTAGTAACAGCTGGTATGCACATGGTACTTACTCTGTGCCAGGCGCTGTGCTGAGCACTTTACAGTCATTACCTCATACCAACTCAGGGAGATAAGTGCTATTATTACCCCATTTTACTGATGAGGAAACTGAAACCTACAGGGTTAAGTCCAAGATCACACAGCTAGTAACTGTCTGAGGCTGGATTTGAACTCAGGTCCTCCTGACTCCAGGTGCAGTGCTCTATCCACTGACATAGGATACCTGGATTTAGGCCAGGCAGTAAAGATAGTTTCTTCTGATGAACATGTAGGCAAAATGAAGAGATATGAACTGTTTTATAAAGTGGATTCAGAGCTGGTTGACTGCACCAGAAAGAGTTCTGATGCATAACTCAGTGTCTCCTACCACAATTACCCTAGGCCTCTATCTTTACGACCATCCTGGTTAGTCTTCAAGTTTTCTGTGACTTGGATGAAAGCTTAGACAGTGCACTCACTGAATTTGTGACTGACATAAAACTAGGAGAGAAGGAATCCATTGGATGATAGAACCAGGGTGCCCCCAAATATCAACAGTCTCAGTCAGTGGGATAAAGTGGGATAAAGATAAAGTGGGATAAAAACAAGGCAGAGATAGGCAGTATTTCCTCTCATTTTACAGATAAAGTAAAATAATTTGCCTAGTGTTGCATGGGAAGTGCCCAAGGTGGGATTTGAACTCAGATTTTGTGACTCTAAAACCAGAGTTCTTTCCATTGCATCATGGTTAGAAACAAATATAAAGTCTTGCACTTGGGCTAAAAATAGTGAACTGTGCAAGTATGAGTAGGGGACAGAGTTCATGTGGAAAAGGCCAAAGTTATTTTGTTTAACTATTTCAGGGAATGTACTTTGTGAAGGGGATTTTTGGGTATTTGTTGGAAAGTGTCTGTTGTGTCAAAATAAAACATCAGTTAAAAAAAATTAAGCCTACAGATCTTTGTGGCTCACAAACTCAATGTGATGCAGCATCCAAGTCAAAAAAATACCCCTCGTTCAGCTGTAGGCCCCGTTAAGAGAAGTGGTGTCGAAAGTCTTGTTGTGCAGTTACTGCACATCTGGATGACTCTGTGCAGTCCCAGCTGCCACATTCCAGAAGGAGGTGACCAGCCTGGCAAGGAACCCTGAGAAGAAGGACCTTCCCAAAGAAAGATGGATTGAAAGAATAGAGGGAATGGAGAAGATAACACTTAGAGGGCAGGAGAGGAGGGGAGGCAGGATGTGTCAACTTCAGATCATTGGAAGATCTTTGGAAAAGAGAGAAAATTTACCTTTTCTGACCTAAGAATTGCAAAATTAGCACTAATGGTGGAAGGCCCAGGGAGGCAAGGGGAACCACCTTCCCAGCAACCGGGGTGACCTAAAACCAGAAAGGGCTACCAAGAGTATGTGGCAGCGCCAGCATCATGGGAGACCTTCAAGTGGAAGCTAGACAACCATTTGTCAAAGATGTACCAGTGGCAAGAACATTAGATCTGGCATCAGAGAACCTGGATGTGAATCCTGGCTTTCTCTACTTGTGTGACTTGAGGCAATATAATTCTGATAATTCCCTTCTCTAGATTCCAGGCTCTTTGACCAAAGTAGGTGACCACAAGGGCCCTTCAATCATAAATACTGTAATATATAGATGGCTATTATAGAGGAGATTCATGATTGGGTAGGGTGCAGACAAGATTACCTCTGAAGTCATGGAGTCATAATCTTAAAAGCTAGAGGAGATCTTAGAGATCATTTCATCCAAGCCCTCATTTTACAGATGAGGAAACAAGCTCAGAGAGGTAAACAATTTGCCCAGGAAGACAACATGGGGGTTTAGGAATTGACCTGAGATCAGAGAACCATAGATTTAAGTCCAGAAGGGACTTCAGAGTTCATGAAGTCCAACCCCTTCATTCTATAAATAAGAAAAATGAAGCCTAAAAAGCTTAAGCCATTTACCCCGAAAGACACAAGTAATAAATGGCAGATCTGGATTTAAACCCAGATGCTCTGACAGTGTTTTTCCCCCATCATCCAACTCTAAGACCTTACACCATGGCCATTACTTCCTGTATATCTCCTTGCTGAGGCCTAGCCAGCATCCTAGGAACAACCTTCTCAGAGTGCAAAGGCCCCTCCCTAACACTTACTCCCACTCCCCTGCCACTATCACTCACCCCTTTGCCACTTCCACCCCCCCAAAGGAAAAGGACAGCACTGAGGCTGAAGTGAATGTAAACTGATGTAAATCATAAATGTAATGTAAATCATAAACCCAGTAATCTTTACAGAAAAATGTGATCATTCTTAGGTAGCTAAAAAGAAAATGGTTATACTACAGTCTTTATCATGGAATACCAGAAATCACAGGTCTGTGCTGTCTTAGCGCCAATGAAAATCAACAGGACACATGTCTTAGGGCTTTGATTCCTTATATCTAAGCCAGTCTGGGTTCCAATTGCCTTCCTCTCATCCCTCCTCTCCTCTTATCTCTCCATCCTTCCCCCTCCCTGCCACATGCACACACATATATACACACACATAGGCACAAACACACACACACACACAGATGACCTCCCACCACCACCAGTGAGCATGAGCTGTCTGACCTAGCATTCCACATGCCCTAAGGCTCCTGCCTTCTCCAAGCAGGAACACATGAAAATAGCACAGGATGTACAGCTGCATTAGGGGGACTGCCTTTTCTTTTCCCTGATGGTCCAAACAGATATTTTAGATAAGGCTTGCTCTCCAGGTCTTCATTTCCACAGCACCCTCCTCGGGGTTCTCCAGAACTTCTTGCTGAAAATGGTAATAGATTCAGAAGCAAGTTGAAGTGGACCTCATGTCCAAGACATTCCCAAAGTTTGGTCACAGGTGTGAAAGAGCCAACAAGGCCTCAACTAGATGGAACTTGGACACCCAAGGAACCAACTCAGTCCCTCCACCTTTAAAACTCTGGAACGTGTGAAGAAGTCAGCAGGCTGAGGAAGGTTCAGGAGTAGGATGGCAGACCAGCAGCCCAGTTCATCTGGTGGCAGTGGTCCATTTCCTTGCTGGCTGACTGACCTGCCCATCACTGCTGCCCCTGATGATTCCGCTGTCTCCTCCGCTGCACGGCCTCCCCAAGCGCCTTGAGGAGCTGATCTTGATTGTTGCAGATGTTGTACCGGGTGAGGCTCAGTAGTTTGTCCACATCCTCCTCGCTATATGTCAACTTTGTGTAATGATAAGGAGAACCAGAAGAGGTCAAGTTTACCTCCCCAGCTGCCAGTTCCTCAGGCTTCCGCTGGACACCTGCAAGGAAGGGGCTGCCAAGATTACCATGAGAGAGGAACATTGTAAAGGAAGGGGTCACAGGAAGGGGTCACAAGAAGGGCAAATGGGGAAACTGCGTATGGAGGACCACATGAGAAAAAGGCTGGAAAAGGCAGAAATACCAAGGGCCAGGGGAAGACAAGAGAAAGCTACCAAAGATGCATGCTGGGGCACTGAGCAGATGTTAACAAGGATCAAAGGTTCAAAGAAGGTACAGGATGGTCTCACCAGGGGCTGAGTACTGCTGAAAGGAGTCGTTGATCAAGGGGAAATGGAGTACAACCGGGGCAGCTAGAGACTCGGGGTCAGAAAATCTATGGCATTCTTGGGGCAGCTCCTTCTCCTCTGGACTTGGGGTGATGGGGGGGAATGGGATCCCCTGCTGCTGGCAGTACCGACCCACCAATTCCAACTGCTGTAATTGTAAAATAAGCCCAAAGTTAGGCATGGTATATGATTTACAAAAGTTTGGCAAGGCCAGAGTAGGGTTGGTGAGAAATGTGTTGACAAACTGACCACGCTTCATGTGTTAAATACAAACTCAGATAAAAGCAAAATCCAGACTGAGGACATCAGCCTAAACCAGCTAGTTTTAAAAAGTAAAAAGAGTCTTAAGTTTTATTTGGGGATGTTTTAAAATTGACCACCCCACAGGTAGAAACCCTGTGAATCTAAGTTGACTCAGATTATCAGAGCTAGAAGAGACCCTTGTTGTTCAGGTTTCGGTCACATCTGCATTTGGAGTTTTCTTGGCAGATAGTGGAGTGGTTTGCCATTCCCCTCTCCAGCTCATTTTGCAGATGGGAAAACGGAGGCAAACAAAAGTAAGTGATTTGCCCAGAGCCACAAAATAAGTGTCTGGGACCAGATTTGAATTCAGAAAGATGAGATATTCTGATTTCAAGCCCAGCACTCCATCCACCGTGCTGCCTAGCTGCCTGGAAGAGCCCTTTGGAACTCATTTAGCCCAGTGTAATCATCGTAAAAACAAGGGGCCTGAGGACCAGAGAGGCAGTGACCTGTCCAAAGTCACGTGATGCATGAGCAACAGAGCCAGACGTCGAACACAGACCCCTGATTTGTTCTTTCCTCTGCACCACAATAGGAGTCACCAAATTCTGAGCAGCTCTCTAACACTGATACTGGGACATGGAAAACCATAAAGGGTCCAGAGGACAGAGGCAGTCTATCAGTAAGCATTTACGAAGTACCTACTCTATTCCAGGCATCTGTGCTAAGTGCCGGACATAGAAAGGAAGACTCTTGAGGAGTTCACCATCTAATGGGGGAAACAACAGGCAAACAAACGTGTACAAGCAAGATAACCCTAGATAAACTGGAGACGATCGACAGAGGAAGGCACAAGGATGAAGGGGGATGGGAAAGGCAAGATACTAGCTGGGACTGAGGAACAGCGGGAGCAGAGTTGAGGAGGGAGAGAGTTCCAGTGATATCAGCAGTGTGGGTCCATGCTGGGGACCGGGACTGCTACAGGGGCCAGGATTGTTGTTGTGTGTCCTCTGTTCTCAAGGAGGTGATGCCATAACCTGCAAGTGAATTGCATTTAAGGGAGGAGGGCTGTACACAGTCACTAGCCTCATTTTCTCCTCCTGAGCCATCGGAGTCCAATGGCAAGGATATAGATCAGGACGATGGAGATGGCCCTGGATGCAGGGGGACATTTTGGCCTTTTGAAGTTGAGGCCTTTCCCAGGTCTCAGTTTGTCTGAGGCAACACACATTCAGTGATTAAGGAGAGGTAAGAAGAAATGAGGCAAAGAATGATCTCCTTTACCTAGTCCAGAAAAAATTCAATCTAGGAGGGGAAGACGCTGGGAGGTTTCTGGCCACAGCAGAAACAATTGCTGCTTACACTCACACTGAGTCATTGGAGCCCAAACAATGACCAGATGAGGCCTGGCCTGGGACCAAGGGGAGCCCGAATGATTTGGGTCCAAGGCATGGTCCTTAAGAAAGAAATCTAGCTGTAAACCCCAAGATATCTTGCAAGGTTTCAGCAATCAAAATTTATATTCCTTTGGATAGAGCACCCACAGGTAAGGGTATCATTCCCTGTGTGGACAAAGGGAGAAGAGGGAAGGAGAGAAGGAGGGAAGGAAGAAGGAAGGAGGAAGGAGGAAGGAGGAAGGAGGAAGGAGGAAGGAGGGAGGAGGGAGGAGGGAGGGTACAGAATTGCTCAACTGGAACTGGCCAGTTGGGTTCCCAGTGGGAGCCAGGAATTCTTGAAAGTAAATACCAAGAAATTACCAGAACATTACCTCTCCCTATTCCTCTCCTCTCCCCATGAAAATCAGACTAGTCTTCAAAAAAAAAATGTTTTTGTTCAAACTAATGATTTTATCTGCATAGGGAACGCCCTTCATAGATGCACGTTGGCAGCTCTTAAGTAATTAATAGTCTTATGAGCTGCCTGGGGCACTGAGGCATTAAAGTGACTGGATGGTGATCACATCAGTCAGCAGGTCTCAGCAGTGGTAACGCTAGAACCCTTATCTTTCTAGTTCCCAAGCTGGCCCCTTCATCTGCTAGGCCATACCAACTTTGTAGACAGGGACTTACCCCTCCACAGGTTTTTATGTGTCCTGAATGAGCAGAACAGCGCCTTTCCAAGGTCTAGTCACAGGGGTCGCTAAGGGCAACCTCAGCCAAGGGGGGGGATTCTGGGTAAAGGGTGCAACATATCTGTTCCCATAGCCCTAGGAGGAGCAGGGAGATATAGTTGTGGCTATGTGTATATACATATATACATATTATATATATATATATATATATATATATATATATATATATATATACACACTCACACACACACACACACACACACACACACACACACATACCCACATATATACACATATATATGGAGAGAGAGAGAGTGAAAGAGAGCTGTACCAGTAGTTGACACGGTGAATAGAAGGATGGATTTGGAGCCTGGCAGATCTGAGTTCAAATCCAACCTCCGACACTAAAATAGCTGTGGGACCCTAGACAAGTCATTTGCAGCCTCAGTTTCCTCGTCTGTAAAATGGAGATAATAATAGTGCCTCTCTCACAGGGTAATTGTGAAGATGCCTTGCAAACCTTATAGTGCTATGTAGATGCCAGACATGACTAATGTTGTCATTAGGTTCCCAGGCCTTGTCTCCCACAATTTTTCTTCCCAGGATCGCACACCTCCAATCAGTCCAGTCCCACTGCGTGGGATGAGACCTTGTTCTTCCATCTCTAACCTGAAAGGGCCCCTGGAGGTTGTAGTCTAATGACAGGATAAGGTCCACTTGGCGTGTGGGCATCAGCAGGGGAGTGCAGCTGGTGTTGATGAAGTAGCCAACATCCAGCAGGCAGAGATATGGCTCCATAGGTGTCAGCTGATGAGGATGCCCATCCAACTTGGTGCCTGCAGTAGAGAGTAGAGCCAGTTTACAGCCAGGTTAAGGGCATCAAAACACTCTCACTTCCCAAGGACTGTCTATCACAAGAGGAACAAGAGTATCTCCATGAGTACTCCAAGAGAAAGTTATCTCTTGGAGGATTCTAGATGAGGAGTTGGAAAGGATCCTAAAAGTCCCTGAAACTAACCCCTCCCCCCTTATTTTACAGATTAGGAAACTGAGGCTAAAAAGGTTAAGTGACTAGGCCAGAATCATACAGCTAGATGTGTCAGATGCAGGATCTGAACCCAGATCTTCCTGACTCTAGGACCAGCATTCTATCCATTATACCACACTGCCTCTCAAGAGATGGCCCAGAATGACTCAGTCAACACACATTTATTACATGCTTACTATGCGCCAATCCTGTGCTCAACACTGGGGAAAGAGTTACTTTAAATGACATAGCCTATCCTCGGAAGCCCCCCCACCCCAGGGCAGGTCACACAGATCAGGGCTCAGACACAGAATTAGGAGGTGGGTCAGGCAGCAAGTAAGCACAATAAGACAGTCGGGGCAGCCAAGGCTGGAGGGGAAGGAAATAGAAAGATGGGCCAGATCTAAGAGGAGACAGCAGGGAAGCCGGTACCTTTCCAGGCTGAGAAATGGGGGTGTTTAAAGTAGTCCCTATGGAACTGCAAGCCATGCAGGAAGTTGTGAGAGGCCTCTGCCATGGGACGCAGGGTTAAAAGGTCTGTAAAGAATCTGGCAATCTTGTTTGCAGTGGAGGGAGGCTCTTCCATCTTCAGAGAGGGGATTTCCTCCTTGTCTGCACGTTGGAAGGAGAGGGAGTTCCCAAAGTCTTCATGTCCTATGCTGGGAGCCCACTTCCCTCCCTCTACCCCCACCCTCACCCTATGAAGAAAGAGGGATGGGAAGGATGGGGACCAGGAGCAGGTTTGGAGAGAGTCACCATTCCTAAGGTCACTTCCCAGGGCCTAGATAAGCCATGTCTATCCTCTGTTTAAGTGCCAACCCAAAGAGTGCAGAGCATACCCAGCATGATTTGATCTTGAGCCCAGCGATCCCAGAACTGGTCAGGCTCTGAGGACCAGTACAGGCTGTCCTGAAGATTAGCTGCATAAAGGTTGCTCCAGATGCCTGCGTGGGAAGGAAGGAAGGGAGGAAGGGAGGGAGGGAGAGAGGGAGGGAGGAAAAAAGATCTGTATTTATTAAGCATGATGCTAAACACAGGATATAAATAGAAAATAGAAAAGCAAAGGCAGTCAGTCCCTCTCAAGAGGCTCAGATTTTAATAGAAGGAGACAACACATTGAAGAGATTTTAACTGCAGGTCAGGTAGAAAGCCCCATGGTCCTTAGGGAAAGCAATAAGGTGGAGGGTAATGAATCTCCTTTCATGCCATTTTCACCAATAAAACCATAAACAAGAAAACCATAGGAGGCATTGGAGACACCACAGACAAAAACTTGACCCTTTTGACCTCCCTGGAGTCAAGGGGGCCCACAGGGAGGAGGAGGACTAGCTCAGGAACTGATCCCAACAAGGAAGTTGTGAGCTCCCCCATTCCAGTCCTATTCTCCCCTCTAATCTTCCTGATTCCCTGGGATCCAACTCACTCCCTCTTACCTTCCAAGAAGCAGATCCGGGACTCAGGTAATCGCTTCATCAGTCGCCCCATGAAGAACTGGGAGCCAAAGAGCTCAGAAGGGACGTAGGCACCATACTTGGGAAAGCCAACCTCATATGGGGAGAACTCCACCCATTCTGTGGGAAAGGCAACATCTTCACTCACCCACAATGGTGAGAGGTTAAGAACTGCCTGAGTGAGAAGTGTATGCCTGCTGCTGGGGGCTGAGGGCAGGGAGCCTGGAGGACCTCTCCCACAGAGAAAACAAGTCCTGCTCCTGGGCCAGGCCACTCAGTCAGGGAGCTGGGCCTTAAGCTTAGAGTACAGAACCATCAGAACAGCAAATGGGTGGCACAGGGTGGACTTAGAGAAAGTCTTTTTCTTTCTTTTCTGTGGACCCCTCTACTCTCCACTCCCCAGTCTGGCAGACCCCACCGGCTCCCTTCCACCAACCTCCAAACTCAAAGGTGCTCAGGCTCTTCTCCTTGGTGTTGAGGGCACAGTAGATGGGCAGTGGGTTCTGGCCATGCTTCAGTGCTTCCTGCTGATCTGACAGCCTGGAGTCATGGGGCTGGATGGAAAGATTATTGGGGCCTGAATCCATGTCCTTCCAGTTACCCAGCTACCCCTCTCCATCCCATTAATCCCTATCCCCCAGTAACTAAGTGCTTGGCTCATTCCCTGTGGGACCCTTCCCTAGCCAGAGCCATGGGCAACCCTCATTACCCCAAACCCCTTCCCACCTCATCATGCAGCAGAGCCTCATTAAGCAATGACCACAGGTTAGTGAAGCAGGCAGGGTAGCCTTGCTGAGTCCTCTCCTTTAATTCCTGTCGATATCGCTGTAGCTTGGAAGGGGCCAATATGCTGAGTTTGTTCTTGATCACTTGTGCCCTGGCTGCTGCCGTAGGCCCTGCCAAGTCCTTTTGTGACCAGTCTGGATCCTCATATAGGTTGGCCATGGCCCTGGGAAAAGATAGAGGCACAGGGGAAGTGGGAGGGTGTCATCTCAGTACTACATACAAAATTCACGCTCAGCGGGGAAAACAAGTCACTGGACCCCTCCCTGTTTAATTTGTACTCCAAGGAGAAAGAATGGCAGAGTGCAGACAGACACTTTGAGGGCACAGATTGCTTTGTTTTTGTTTTAGGATCCTCTGAACCTACCATAGTGTCTAGGACTTCATAAGTACTGAGTAATACTCACTGTTGAATGAATGAATGAAAACATTTATTAAGCTCTCAAAGTTTTCTTGATAATAGTACCTACTGAAAGAAAGGAAACAAGGAAGGAAAGAAGAGAGGGAAGGAGGGAAGGAAGGAGGGAGGGAAGAAGGAAGGAAGGGAAGAAGGGAGGGAGGGAGGGAGGAAGGAAGGTAGTTGGGTGGTGAAACGGATAGAGCACTAGGCCTGGAGTTGAGAGGCCCTCAGACACTTACTAGTGGGCAAATCACTTAAGCTCTGCCTGCCTCAATTTCCTCAACTGTAAAATGGGAATAGTAGCACCTACCTCCCAGGGTTGGTGTCAGGATCAAATGAGATATTTGTAAAGTGCTTTCCACAGGGCCCGGCACACAGTTGGGATTTAATAAATGCTGGTTACGTCTTTTCTATTACTCTGTGCCAGGCCTGTGTTAAGCACTGAGGATACCAAGGCAAGTGAGCCAGTACCTGCCTTCAAGGCGCATTTGAATCAATGAAGCAAGCTTGCCTGGCTATGAGCCAGTACCTCCCCTTCTAATCAGATCTAGCACAGAACTAGAGGTACTCCAACAATCCTATGGGGGTCAAAGAGACCTGAGAATTTCTCAGAGGTGAGGTACTTTCTTAGGAGGCATCCTCTCTGAATAATGTGCATGCTCTCAGTCCCCTCAGACTGGGCATAGCAGCCCCGGAGGGTATTGAGATGATAAACCCCATGGGTCTTGCCTTGCCCAATCCTGCCCCAACCCTCCCAGATGCCACCCAGGCTAATTCCACCCAACCACCCTGTGGCTCACCATGTGGAACCTGAGGCTCCTGTGATGTAGGAGACACAATCCAAAAGGCCCAGTTCCTTCAGGCCTGAGAGTTGCCCATACAAAGAAGTCATTGCCCGGATCCCACCACCTGTGGCCATAATGGCCACCACTGGAACCTGAGGACGGGAGTAGCCTTAGTGAGGCCTCTGAGCAGTAGACTGAGTTAGCCCCAGGGCACTGGGCACAGCCCAGCTGCTCAAAGACCCTACAACTCACTACAGAGCTAGGGTTGATGGGACTAGAGCTGGAAAGAATCTCAGGAGTTATCTAGTCTGACCCCCTCTTTTTACAGATAAGGAAACTGAGGCCCAGGAAAGTAACATATCTTGCCTAGGCAGTAAACATCAGAGGTGGTATTTGAACCCAGGTTCTCTTACTCCAGAGCCAATGACTTTCCACCCTAATTCCAACCAAACCCTCCAGGTTCCCATTGGAGAGCACTGGGAGCATGTTGAGGTCAACAGGAACTCCAAAGGGTTTAGACCAGCCACAAAACCTCCCATTCCTAAGAAGCCCAGTAACACCAGACAAGGATGATGTCCTCCTTCATCTCCTCTCACCCTTTCCCCACATAAGGGGGCTCTCAATTGTCTACAAGCTAGACTCCCCAGTCACCTGCTGGTCCACTCTCAACCTCTGTGTGGAAAGGAATGAGCTAGAACTGGCTCTATCCCCCTCAGGAGATGACACAGAATTAGCCCAAATTTCCTGGGACAACTCTCTATGGAAAAAAGATCTGCATCCTCAGGGGGTGCTGGGGTTCATCTCTACCAATGGAATCTTATGGAGAGGCTTCAGATAGACACAGGGATATAAGACTGAGAGTTGGAATTGACAGGAAAGCTATGTGTACGGTGGCTTCCCAAATTTTGGGGGGTAGGGTGGAAACCTATGATTTCATCATTGTAGGGAATTTCTTCTGCTTCAGGATGAGCCACCAGCCAGGGTCCCCTTCCTCCATCCCTTCCTTTCTCTCTCCCCCTCCCTCCCACACACCCCTAGGTCTCTTACACCCCAGCTAGGAAAAGTAGCATGACTGCTTACACCACTTGGATGAACTGGGAATAAGAAGTAAGCTTCAGGAAAACAGAGCAGTCTGGCCTTACTCTCCAAGTTCTCTTCTTGCCACTGTGCCCATACCTTACCATCCACCCTGTTGCTGTGTCCCCAGAACCCCAGGGCACTAACATCTGCCCTGCTGCAAGCGCACTCAGGGCCTCTAGCTAAACTCTCCCCCAATTAAAGAGGGAACACCTTGAGGGCAGGGAGCATGGTCTGTCTTGATTTTTCCTATTTGTAAACTTAGGATTTATAGTAAATGCTTTTACATTCACTTGTTCATTTATTCATGCAGATCAGCTGCTAAACTTCAGGATACGGAGAAGGGAGTGACCACAGCTAGTGTAAGTCAGATGAAGGCCCTGAACCTGGGTCTTCCAACTCCAAGACTGGCCCTCTCCTCCCTAGACCATCCTGCCTCTCTCCCAAATTAAAACCTCTGCTTGGTCTCAGACAAAGCCATGTGCTCATTAGGCACTTGACAAGGGTGGAGATAGAATGTGCCAAACAGAGAATTGGGGGGCAGGCCTGCCTGGCAAGGATACACCTAATTTGTTTGAGGTTCTGCTCTGCACATCACTGGCCTCGAATGCAGGGAGGACTCAAGCTTGGATGGGTTCTAACTTTCAGCCCTGGTGCAGCAGCCCTGGCTCAGATGGTCGGAGGGTCCCACCCCCACCTCCATACAGGCCCAGCCCTCAAACCTCATCCTCCTGCAGCTCATCCTTTAATTGCAGGACTTGTTTCAAGGCTTTGGCCACCACCTGGTTCCTTTTCCTCAGGAACACCTGCTCGTCTTCACACAGTCCAAAGCCCAGGCGCACTGCCAGCTCGTCAGGGCTACAACAGCCAGGGATTAGAAGGCAATATCAGTCCAAGATGGGCAGTGTCAGTGGGGGCTCTCTAAGTCCCTTCCTCAGGGAACTTCACACACCTTTTAGAGAGAAGGAAACTGGCCCCTCTCTGATCCCCCCCACTCTCAGCCCTACTCTATTTCCTAACTCCTTCCTTCCTTCCTCAGCTCCCTTGCTAGAGACTGTAAAGTCATCTCCGTACATACAGATCCACACTCCACAACAAATGGCACCTTGCAGGGCTGGGAAATTCTCCTAAGTCTCCATGCCAAGGCTGACTTCAGAATCCTCAGTCATAAACATTCACCCTGGGTCCCCAACCTCTTTAAGGTAAGGAGCTCCCCTCCTTACCACCTGAAATGCTCATGAGCTGCAGTCAGATGTGATGGTGACTAATGGTCCATAACCAAGCACATCAGCTTAAGGAGCAGACAGTTGAGTTCAGCGACCTGTGCTTTCAATAAATGTGATGTGGGATTTATTGGTCCTGCTTGCTGACTGCAGAAGATGGGCCTTCCTAACTGGATTCTGTGAATGGTAAAGGATTTAGTGCCTGGGAGGTCATGTGCTAAGCAATGGAGGGAAGAAATCAAAAGGCTATTTCCTCTCTCCTCTGGGCCTCAGTTTCTTCCATCTGTGCATGATTCAGACGCCCAAATAGGAATATAGGCTCTGTCATGGACCTTTCTCTTTGCACCTACTCATCCTTCTTTGCCTCTCTGTGCCAACTACTGCTAGAACTTAAATAGAAAACAAGAAACTTTAGCTACCACAGGTCAATTAGAGTCCTTACAACATCCTGTGGAGAGAGCGATTCATACCCTTTAATAGCTTTGAGATCTGGCTCGACATTAATTTGGGCTGCAGCAGCCTCCCCATCTAACCATACTCCTCCCACCTTGATGACTCCATTGCCTGATGACTCCTCTCCTTCTCCCCAAGCTCTGTTTCCCTTTATCTCCATTTTCTCTTGCCAAAGGCAACCAGCCACTCACCCTTTCTCGGTTTTCAGCTGCATCATCAGTGCAGGTTCCTGAAAATCATTAATAGTCCTATGATGTACTGTTGATTAAACCTAAGCTCCAGCCTTCCCTCCCTGCCTTCCTCTTCAGGGCAGCCCTAAAATACAGTCACAGAGCCTTGTGCCCTGACTTCTTCAAACCCCAGCACACCACCTTCAGGAATGGCCTGGGGGCTAAAGATCAGGGCTGCTTTGAGGACACTTCCAACAAAACCCTGGGCCCTAGGGATCTACCCTAAGTACTCAGAGTACTGTCCTATGGAAAAGAAGGAACACATAAAGACAGACAGAAAACAAAGTAGATGCCCAGACTGAGACTGGCTAAACAGAGTGTGGTAATGAACTCAGTGAAATACAATGGTGCCATTGAAAGTGACAGATACAAGAGATTCAGAGAAACATGGAAAGACTTGTATGAACTGATTGGGGATGAGGAAAGCAGAGCCAGGAGAACAATATGCACATTAACTAGGATAACATAAATTAAAACAACACTACAAGCAAGCTGAGCTCAGATTAAAGGAAAAGAGCCATTTTAGGAAAGAGCTGATGAAATACTTTCCCCTCCTGGGAAGGAGTGGGGGTGGGAAGGGAGAAACTATGAGCATGCAGTGCTGCGTACGCTGTCAGATATGGAGGCTTCCTCAACCCATTCTGCTTAATGGTTTCTCTTCATTACAAGAGAGACCTCAGTGGGGGCAGACAGAGAGGGAGGGGGAAATGAAGAGATGTATTAGGATATAACCATGGCGTAAAAAAATCAAAGGCATAACCAAAACTTTACAGAATAAAAACCAAGGTGGTGAGGTTTGCTGGGACCCAAGCAGATTATCTTTTGTCACTTGGGGCTCCTACCTCTGTGGCAGGTAAGGAGACTCTCACCATGTGACCAGAAGGTAATGACTTCAGCGGCATCTTCATTGACTCCTGGGAAGTTCCCTGAAAGAAGTAAAGATTAATTGCTTGAAGGAACAAAACTACCACCTCAACTCCAACTCACCCAACCTCATTCCAACCTAATGGGGCACAGGGTGGGAACACAGTGGAAAAAAGGGGAGAACAGATTAGGAGTCATAGAGCCACCAAGCACAGGGGATCTTCTCCTTCTCTAGGAGGGAGAAATGGGCTAGTGAAGAGGAAGAAAGAATTGGCAGTAGGGCTGGGGTGGAGGGGTTCAGGGGACATCATCCTCCCCAAAAGCAATCCCTATGGAGATATGTCTACAGGTACAGCAGTACCCCCACCTCCCCTGCAGCCTTAGCTAGAGAAAAGTAGAAAAGAACGTTCCCAGCATCAAAGTCCTTTGTACCATAAAATGGTTCAACATCAGAAACCTCTGTGGTTTCACCAGTGGAAATGATGCTAAAGAAGATGCATTACCCCCTCCTTTGCTGCTCTGCCCTGAGGACCACTGGGCCTTTCCAGCGATCTTGAGGCTAAAACTTCCTGTAGATGTCATCTACCCCCCTCCCCCTTTTGACTGAGTGCTTTTTAAGAACAGGGATAGTCTTGATTTTTTTATTTATATCCCTGATGCTTAGCATAGTGCTTTCCACCCAGCAAGCACTTAATAGATGCTCATACATACATACACACACATATACACATACATATACACACATTCTTGTCCTCCTGGGAGGTTGAAAACATTACCTGGAGCTTTACACTTAGCTCTGACTCCCAGCAAGATGGACAGTGGAAGCGGATGGGGCCGGTGCCTGGGGTGACAGTCTGGCTGCCCTCATAAGACCCCAGCACTAGGGCTTCCACTCCCCTGTCTGACTCTGGAACACAGAAAACACAAAACTGAGGGTATAGGTGAGAAGATTCAATCTTTCCCCTCCCATTTAATGCCAGTGGCTACAGGGGGTGCCTAGGAAAGCCCTGCTCACAATGGTCTTGGTCAGCCTCCTGCCAGTATATGCCAGTAATGAAGGGCGATCCACCAGGATGGAGATCAGGCATTTGCTAGGGATGAATGACCACATTCCCCAGCCCAGTTCCTCCTCTGTACCCAACAGAGAAGGGGAGATAAAGGCTATAGCAATCTGGACAACTCTGGGAGGTAGAGGTGGGTACGAGAGCCAGGCACCAGAGGCTGCAAGCCTGACTCTTCCTGGGATCAGAGATTTAGTTGGGAGAGATCTAAAAGTCACAGATGGATTCTGTGATTAGAGTCCAATTCCCCCATTTTTCAAGTGAGGGAATGGAGGCCCAGAGAGATTAAGTGACTTGTACTATGGCAGAGTCAGGATTTGAACCCAGATGTCTTTCCATGTCACTGTGCTGCCTGGATTCTCTTCTAGGGAGGCTGACTCACACAGGTGGAGAGTAAGGGTTAATAGAAGCAGGGTCTGTACCCCTAGGATAAATGCAGGAGGCTTACCTGAGTTATCTTGTATGCTCCCCATCTTTTCTAGCTGAACATCCAAATGGGAAAGCTCTCGGGCCTGAGTTAGAAATGGAAGAGCTCAGATGTCAATTCCCCATCCCTCCATGCTTCATTCTCAATCAGCCCATTCCCATTCCCGATCCCCTGATACCATGCTATTCTTGCCTGTAGGTGATTAGGGACCTTCCCCAGGTCCTAGATGGGTGTAGGGTTTGAGCTAAGACCAGGGAGGGGAGGAGGAGCTTTGAACCATCTGTGACATTCCTGGTCCCAGCACACGTAAATACCCATGGTTTTGGGACTACATCTCCTTCTGTTCTTTCTTTAGGAAACCAGAAACTAAATGCCAAACTAGGAGACATCCCATCCCATTCCATCCCATTCCATCCCATCTCATCCTATCCCATCCCATCCCATCTCATCCTATGTTATCCCTTTCCATTTCATTCCATCTCATTCCATCCTATCCCATCCCATATCATCCTATCCCATCCTATCCCATCTTATCCTTTCCCATTTCATTCCATCTCATCCCTTCCTCCACAAATAGGGACTTGGACCTATGATTTCATTGATAGAGGGAACTTCAAGATGAGAAGCCTCACTCTACTAATGTAAGCAACTTAGGGAGCTGTCTAGAGCACTGACAAGTTAAGTGACTTGCCAGGGTCACTGAGTCAGTGTGCGTCAGAGGCAAGACTCCCTGGCTCCAAGGCCAGCTCTACTTCCACCTTGTCATGCTTCCTCTGAGTCCTCTCTCAGAAGGGACCTCAGGCAAGGAGTGATGGGGACCAGGTAACAGGGAGGAGGGAGGGGAAAAGGTCTTTAGGCATCTCAATTCAATGTCTTTGAACAGACAGACTTACCACAAGGACACCATTGGTGATGAGCTGTTCATGGCATGCTGGGCTAAAAGGAATAAAAAATTTGATTTCTAATCCTGGCTTTGCCACCAGTTTTCAATGCAGCACCTTGGTCATTAATTCCTCTAGGCCTCAGTTTCTTCATCTATAAAGTACAAAATCCCTTCTATCTCCAATTTCTATGTTTTAAGAAACAGCCCCATAAGTGTTCCCCTACTGAGACTCTATGCACTCATTCCCAATGATCAATGGCCCCTCCCCACAGAAAAATCTCACACAGTTTATATCAAATCTGGGAGGGGAGAAGGCTCTATCTAGTGACAGAACTGAACTGTGTCAGCCAGGTATCCCACAGGGTCTTCCCAGGAACTCCTAGCAGGTCAGTGGTTCCAGATAGCCCCAGACTCACAGACTTTGTAGACGAAACTCCACCTCCAGCTGTTCCTTGCCCTTGGAAGAGAAAGAAGTCAGTTGGGAAAAGGTTGTATATGTGTGTGTGTGTGTGTGTGTTGGGAGTGGGATTGAGAATCAGCATCAAAGGTTGACTGGGGACACTGGCTTTGATGGAGAAACCAGTCTGAATGGAGTTCCATGTGGGGAGAGAGAAGTGAATAATAACTTTTAAACTAGCTCTCTCGGGAGCCAAGATGGCGGAATAGAAAGACTCACGTATGCTAGCTCCGAACCCACAGACCACATATTTCCTGCAAAAAGAACTCCCCACAAATTCTGGAGCACTGCAAGCCGCGCAGAAACACAGTGAAAGAGATTTCCGTTCCAGAGAGCCCTGGAAAGCTGTCCCCAGGGGTCCATCGTGCTCTGGATGCGGAGCCCACTCCTGCACTGCCCTGGCCACATGGCCCCAGAGGAGCAGACCCAAGCAGGCTTCAGGGACGTAATCTCCCGCGGCCGGGAAGGTCCCTCCACCCACAGGCGCTACAGATCAGTGAGAGAGACTTCTGGGCTGGCTGAGAGGGGAGCGGGATGTCTCCGTGACTCGGGCCCCCTCGGGAGGCAGCGGCAGAGGCAGCGGTGCCTGTGACTCCCGGGGCAGACAAGAGCTCAGGGCCTGCATAAACCCTCTGCATAAACCCTCTGAGGGAACTGAGCCTGGGAGGCGGCCCTGCCCCCACCCAAGCACCAGAACTTAAGCTCACATTGAATAGCAGCCACGCCTGCCACGGAAAGCCCATTTGAATCTCAGACCCCAAGCACTAGCTGGGAAGATCTAGGCGGGGGTGGAGAGGAATCTCAGAACTCAAGTAACTGGCTGGGAAAATGCCCAGAAAAGGGAAGAAAAATGAGACTACAGAAAGCTACTTTGATGGGGTACAGATGTTCCCACCTTTCACTTCTGATGATGAGGAACAATTCTTACCATCAGGGAAAGACGTGGAGGTCGGGGCCTCTGTATTCCAGACATCCCAGGAGGATGTCCGGTGGGCTCAGGCCATGGAAGAGCTCAAAAAGGATTTTGAAAATCAAGTTAGACAGGTGGAGGAAAAACTGGGAAGAGAAATGAGAGAGATGCAAGAAAAGCATGAAAAACGGGTCAATACCTTGGTAAAGGAGAGCCAAAAAAATGCTGAAGAAAATAACACCTTGAAAAATAGGCTCACTCAATTGGCAAAAGTGGTTCAAAAAGCCAATGAGGAGAAGAATGCTTTCAAAAGCAGAATTAGCCAAATGGAAAAAGAGGTTCAAAAGCTCACTGAAGAGAATAGTTCTCTCAAGATTAGAATGGAACAGATGGAGTCTAATGACTTTCTGAGAAACCAAGAAATCACAAAACAAAACCAAAAGAATGAAAAAATGGAAGAGAATGTGAAATATCTCATTGGAAAAACAACTGACCTGGAAAATAGATCTAGGAGAGACAATTTAAAAATTATGGGACTACCTGAAAGCCATGATCAAAAAAAGAGCCTAGACATCATCTTCCATGAAATTATTGAGGAAAACTGCCCTGATATTCTACAACCAGAAGGCAAAATAAGTATTGAAAGAATCCACCGATCACCGCCTGAAAGAGATCCAAAAAGAGAAACTCCTAGGAACATTGTGGCCAAATTCCAGAATTCCCAGGTCAAGGAGAAAATATTGCAAGCAGCTAGAAAGAAACAATTCCAATATTGTGGAAATACAATCAGGATAACTCAAGATCTAGCAGCTTCTACATTAAGGGATCGAAGGGCGTGGAATAGGATATTCCAGAAATCAAAGGAACTAGGACTAAAACCAAGAATCATCTACCGGCAAAACTGAGTATAATACTTCAGGGGAAAATATGGTCTTTCAATGAAAGGACTTTCAAGCATTCTTGATGAAAAGACCAGAGCTGAAAAGAAAATTTGACTTTCAAACACAAGAATGAGAAGAAGCATGAAAAAGTAAACAGCAAAGAGAAGTCATAAGGGACTTACCAAAAGTGAACTGTTTACATTCCTACATGGAAAGACAATATTTGTAACTCTTAAAACTTTTCAGTATCTGGGTAGTTGGTGGGACCACACACACATACACACACATACACACATGCATGCACATACAGAGACAGAGAGCACAGAGTGAATTGAATAGGATGGGACCATATCTTAAAAGAAATTAAGGTAAATGGTGAGAGAGAAATGTAGTGGGAGGAGAGAGGGTGAAATGGAATGGGGTAAATTATATCTCATTCAAGAGGGAAGCAGGAGACTTTTTAGTGGAGGGAAATAGAGGAGAGCTGAGAAAAAAACATGAAGTTTACCCTCATCACATTTGACTAAAGGAAGGAATAAAATGCACACTCATTTTGGTATGAAAACCTATCTTACAATACAGGAAAGTGGGGGAGAAGGAGATAAGCAGGGAGGGAGGGATGATGGAAGGGAGGGCAATGGGAGAAGAGAGCAATTTGAAGTCAACACTTGGGGAGGGACAGGATCAAAAGACAGAATAGAATCAATGGGGGGCAGGATAGGATGGAGGGAAATACAGTTAGTCTTACACAACACGACTATTATCAAAGTCATTTGCAAAACTACACAGATAGGGCCTATATTGAATTGCCTGCCTTCCCAAAAGGAATGGGTGGAGAGGGAGGGATGGGGAGAATTTGGAACTCAAAGTTTTAGGAACAACTGTTTAGTATTAAGAAATACAGTTAATGGGGAATAGAAAGTCATCTTGCCCTACAGGACAAAAGAGAAGATGGGGACAAGAGAAGGGAGGGATGATAGAAGAGAGGGCAGATTGGTGATAGGGAAAATTAGAATGCTCGGTGTATTGAGGTGGGGGGAGGGGATAAAAGGGGAGAAAATTTGGAACCCAAAATTTTGTGAAAATGAATGTAAAAAGTTATAAATAAATTTATATTGAAATAAAAAAAACCCCAAAACTAGCTCTCTCTCTTTCCCTCTGATGCTCCCAAGTACAACTGCCCCTTGAGCCTACAAGCAAATGAACTTGGAGAAGGAAGGGTTTCCCTCCTTACCATGAAAGTGCTGAACACAGTCTCACCTGAGGACTGAGGGTAAAGCTCTCTCGCTGGCTCTCCCCAGCTTTCAGAGTCCCCACATCAAAGAGCACAGAGAATATGGGGTCATCTTTGGTCAAAAGGTCCTGGTCAAACACTTTTAGCTCCAGCATATTCTGAAAACAACAATGACACTTACATAGTGCTTTAAGATATTAAAAGTGCTTTACACACAGCATCTCATTTGAGCCTCACAAAGACCTTGCAAGACACGGGTTATTATTAAAACCATGTTACAGATGAAACTGATAAGGGAGGTAGGGAACACGTGAAATGGTTCAAAGAAAGGGTCTGGAGTGGGGAAGGCAGAGAAGAGAAAACAAGACAGAATGAAGCTTGACAGGAGGAACAAGGAGATTAGGAGGCTACAAATGGGTAGAAGGAAATGTTTACTGAATGAATGAACGTGGACCCCTTTCTTCTTTGCAAAATTCAGGGAAGAGCAGTATGGAATACCACATATACTGTCAAGACTTCATCTGGAATGGGTGTTCCTGAATTGCTCTCCCTCTCTCTCTCTCTCTCCCTGTTTCTCCCTCTCTCCTTACCCCCTTCTTCCCCTTTCTCTCTCTTTCCCTCTCCCCTCTCCCTGTCTCTCCTTCCACCTACTCTCTCTCTCTTCTTTTCTTCTCCCCTCCATCTCTCTTTTCCTTTCCCTCTATCTCTCCCTTCTTTCCTTCTGTCTCTCTCCTCCATCTCTCTTCCTCTCTGTCTCTCCCTTTTAATTCCTGAATGGGGAGGGGGAAAGGATACATTTTGAAATGAAGAAGATGTTAAAAAAAAAAAGATAGCAGTAAACCATTGTGTGTACGTGCACATACGTGTGTGCATATGTGCGCATGTGCATATGTACTTGTGTGTGTGTGTGTTCACTGTCTGTGGCACCTTGAGGTGGCTATGGATGCGGAAGCAGAAGGTCTGGTTCCAAACAGGGTTCCTGTAGTTCCTTACTGTTCGTGTCCGAAATTCTTGACTTGATGCTGTGGGCAGCCATAGGCTCACATAGCTGTCAGAGGGGGTTACTACAGAGGAAGAGGGAACACCATTCAGAAAATCATAGGGTCATCAATCAAGGGCCAGAAGAGTCCTAAGAGGTTATCTAGTCCAACCCCACTTTTTTTCAGACTAGGAAACTGAGGTCCTGAGAAGTTAAGGGACTTGACCAAAGTCTCATGGGTGTTAAAAGGCAAAGAAAAAATTAAAACTCAATTCTTTTGACTCCAAATCCAGTGTTCTTTCCACTATGCCATGATACCTCCATGGAGTAATGGTGCCTTTGGTATCACAGGTTCCCATTTCTTCCCTCAAAGATTCCAAGTCACCTCCCTCCTGATTGGGGGAAGCACCAGGCTCTCCAGAGACCTATGAAGATTTGCAGCCAGAGCCAAAGGGATATGGAAGATCAGCTGAAGCCAAAATTTCAAACATCCCCCAGTGTTGCCTGGGAGCATCCCTTGCCCTGCTGCAATAGTCGGCCTCAACCCTATTCTCTCCTCACCATCTCTTGGTTCCAGTCCTAGTCCTGGCCCCTGGTTGCAATTAGGACCATCAAGCTGACAGGAGAGGTAGGGGCTAGAAAAGGAATTTCATACTCACATATGTCTTTGGATGGGAAGCCATGGGCCTTTAGGACCCGAACAGAGAGCAGACTGCTACCAGGGGTGGGCTATGAGGAAGAGGTAAATGAGCAGTTGTGTGAATATTGAAGGTTGACGTAGACTGGGGCAATTTTTGCTATTTTTCAGTCTGATGCCCAAAGAGTGTGTGCCATAGAAGACACATAACTCAAACAGGTATTCAACCATTGCCTTCCCCTTGGACAATCCTGAATTGGGAATGGAGATCAAGTTGGTGAACTAGTCTCTTATTTCCTTCAATATAGTGTGTCCTTGTCTTTCTTTTTTCTTTCTCTTCCTTCCTTTCATATCTTTCTCATCCTTCTTTTCTCCCCCCCTCCCCTATATTTCGTCTTATAACTGAGCCCAGATTATCTGCTGATCTGGATATGAGGGAGGCAAGGAGGATTTGGTGGTAAGATAGAAAGGGTAGAGTGGACAAGGTTGCCAGATGCTGACTTGGCCCTGGGTTTCTATGCTAAATTAAAGGGTTAGTTTATGTTATTGTTGGTGGTGGTGGTGATCCTTTCTCCTGGCCTTGGCCAGCTTATAAACCAAAAAGGAATGGATTCCCTCCCTGAGAGCAGGAGAGCTTCATTCCTTGGATTTGTAGTCCCAGGGCCTTGTAAATGCTTGCTGACTGATTCTGTTTCTATCTGAGGATTCCATCTCTCCAAGTTTTGCATCTGTAGTTTCTCTTGCCTCATTCCATGACCTTCTGCCTTTGTGAGGCTTGCCTTGGGAAGGAAGTTCCCAACAGCAAATACCCCCAACAGGGTTAATGCCTGCCCTGACATGCCTGAAGGGTGTTGGGGTGCCACCTACCCTTTCCTCTTATCCTTAGTTTATCAATGAGTGATAGCAAGGACTAGAACTCCCTCTGGAGAACAAAAAGGCTTGCCCCAGATCAGCCCTAAGGCCCCCACACCCCCAAGCCAGGAGCTGCTGAGTCACAAAGGATGACCTCTAAGGCAAATCATTCACTTCCTTCTGAGGCCCTCAGAGGTTGGTGGCCAGAGGCCTCAGATTGCATGGAAACCAATTCTAGTCCCAAGAAGCTCTATCTGGAGTCTCTGGACACCCAAAGGACTTTCTGACTTGAAGCCTGACTCAACATTCTGGAGTTCCTCCCCTGGTCTCAGAAGCTCAGAATCCCTGAGTTGGAAGAGACTTCAATTACTATCCAGTACAAGTCACAATCCCAAAGAATCTGCACTATAATACATCTGACAAGTGGTCTTCCGACTTCTGTTTAACAGCCTCCTGGGGCTGTCCTGAGGAGGCTCATTCCACTTCCAGAGAGTTCTAACAGAACTAATATCTAATATCAGGACTAAATGTGCGTGTTCACAACTTCTCCCATTGCCTCTAGGCCAGCCCTCTGAGGCCAAGCAGAATAAAATCTGATTTTTCCACATAATAATCTTTCAGATATCTGAAAACCCACCACATCTTCCACATGCCCCTTGAAGTTTCTCTTGTCCAGGTTAAGTATCCTTAGCTCCTTCATCCCTGCCTCTCCTGCTCCTCTCCCCAACCCCCATCTCCTTCTTCTATAACACTACTCCTGAGTCTGGGCACAGGACCAATAAACAGAGGCAGCATCGTTAGTTACTCCTGGTCCAGTGAGAAGAGAAATGGGCTTCGACAAGGTCATCCCGGGAGCTAGTAAAACCTGGCAGCGAGAAATGGTGTACCAGGACCCTGAGCCCAATCACCAGAAGCCTGGTTCCCCAATGGGTCCTTACCAGAGCCATGCCTTTCAAATCCTGTGGAGCACCAGGGGAAAATGCAGTCTCAACCACAATGAAGCCTGGGTGTGTAGATATGCTGGGGCCAGGGATGTCACTGATGGCTCAGAGCTCCTCCCACCTTCCCTGGCATTGGCTCAAAAACCCCACACCCATTTCTGAAATAACTACTTGAGATACAAATTAAGCAGGCAACACACACACACACACACACAGACACAGACACACACACACACGCATACACACACAGCTGAGCCAGCTAGGTGCCAGAGTTGTTTGGTTCATCCCAGTCCCCCAACTCCCTGTACCTTGCTTTTCCAACAGATGGGAGCCTCATGTTCTAAGGCTAGGGAAGATGTCCCCTTGTCCATCTGAGGTTTTTTCTTTGTACAGATCCCTCCCTACCTCTGCTAACAAAAAGCCAAATGTCCAGGAGTTTGGAGAGGAAGATACCAGTTGGCACTTGAAGGAATCAGCAGGCTGGGAAGGGGACTCTCAAAAGGCCACCTAGAAAACCCAAGCTGCTACTGGTATTGGTAAGAACCCATGTTTCACAATTTTCCTGTGCCAGTGGGACAGGAATTCCCAGATCTGATTGAAACAGCTGGCTTGAGGCCTTTTTAAGAAGAGTGTTCCAGGCCCAGGCTCTCCCATCTTAACAAGGAAGGAAAGCTTCAGGTTGTTGAGGTGGGCAGGAGAAGGGCTATGTGAGTTCTTCAGAGAAATGAAGGCAACATGTTCAGGCATCTTTGCAGCTGAAGACAGATGTTGTAAAGATTTAATATGATGAACCCAGAATGAAGGTAGGGTCTGGGCCTGGTGTAGGTAAGGAAGAAGCAGAGGGACAGCACGACCTTGGAGTCCAACTTTTTCCCAGAAAGGCGCTGTCATCAGGCAGGTGTCCTCTATTTGTGAAGAACGAATGGCTCTGGGAGTTTGGGGACAGCTTCTCCCAAAACCATCTCACTCCAACCCTAGTCCAACCCTAGAACCCAAGACCATGTCAGACAAAGTTAAATAAGGGTTATCTGATGGCTGGCTCCATGTCTTTGAATGCAGTTATGTGAAAGAGAGATTAAATCTGTTTTGTTTGGTCCTACGGAGCACAAGGAGGAGCAGAGGGTGGAAATGACAAAGACTTAGATGTCAGGGAAACCTCCTCATAATTAGAGTCATCACAACGAGCACAGCCTGCCTTGGGAGATACTTGTTTCCCTAAGCTGGATGACTACTTGTAAGAAGGCTAAAATGGGGATCCTATTTTCGGTATGAGTCAAACTTACATGGAGGCTGCTGGTGGCACAGGGGTTAGAGTGCTGGGCTTGGAATCAGGAAGACCTGAGTTCAAATCTGGTCTTAGATACTAGCTGTATGACCCTAGGCAAGTCCCTCAATGATTACCTCAGTTTCCTAAATTGAAAAATGGAGATAACAACAGACTCTCCCAGGGTTTTTATGGGGATCAAATACAACAGTAATTATTACGCACTTAGCATAGAGCCTGGACCATAGTAGGTGTTTTAAAAATGCTTATTCCCTTTGCTTCTCTGCATGGCAGCTGAGGGATTCTTTGACTGTAAATTCCTGTGTGACTGTGACTGTTTTGTGATTTTTGTGCCTTTGTTTTCATCTTATTCTGAATTCATGCATAAAGTTTGACCCTTAATCTTGTTGCCTTGGATGAATTAAGAAAAGGAAGATTTGCTGATGTTCTAGACAGAGACCAGGATCTCCATCAAGGTTCCTAGGAGGAAGGTTAGGCAGTGGCTCAGGAGTTTAGTAGAGGAAGCTGAGCCCAAGAGTCCAGTAGTTCTTCATGGAAGATGGAGCCAGGTTAAAGCTGTCCCCTTTCTCATCTGAGGTAGCTTCTTCATACTGATCCCTTCCTAGCTAGCAAAGGGTCAAATGTCTAACTGCCCCACTGAGCTCTGTAGGGTCAGTCTGTAGGGTTAGTCCTGCCTTGCTGAGAGTGGAAAAGAAAGAAGGAAGACAACATGACATCAAGGCTGATAACAGATTTATAGGAACTCAATCAAACAAGTCCCAATCAAACAAGTTACAGAGATAGCTAAGGGCTTCACAAAGCAAGGGGAAAGGGCTGGAGTCACTGTCATTCACAGAGGAACTTGGGAGCAGGAAGGTTCTTACACTTAAGTCTGGTCCCAGCACTGCCGTCCCTTCTTCTCTCCCAACCACCCCTTGAATATCTCCATCATTCCATAGCCCCTCAACAGACCTGAGATGACTTCCCAAAGGTCCTTCCACATCTCTGATTGGACTGAGTTTGGACCAGTTTGATGGCTCATTCTTGGCTCCAAAGGCCATGCCTGTTTGGCAAAAGTGTCCCAAAAGGAACCCTATTCATATCCTGTGTCTATCCAGGAAAAAGCCTTGAAACTCCAGGGGCTTCTCTGGACCAGTTTAGAGTGACCCATCCAGTGAGTTCATGGAAGGTCCATGTTAGCAAGATCTGTGGCCCTGGAGAGGGAATCCAGAAGCTGGTAGTAGCTGTACTTGAGGTCATATTCCATGTCATACCAGAAATTCACTGTGGAGAAAAGAGGATACAATCCAGCCACTGAACCTATCCACATGTAATCTGGACCCAGTTCCCAGCTCCCTGAACAACAGGCTCTGTATTCATCCTGGTCCCTATCACCTTCTCTCTCCTCACCCCTACCTGCTTGGACCCCTTACCAGCAATACAGCCATGAGACTGACGGACATGATGAAACCAGAGAGCTGGCAGGTAGAACATTTCTCCTGCTTTCACTGTGCAGTGCAGGGGCTGGGCCTGCTTGTAGAGTGGAAATCGGACCAGGTCTGGAGCCACAGGATCTAGTGGGATCCAAGGTACCTACAAAGAACAGTAATTTACATGGGACAAACACCATAATCCCAAACCTTGCCATGCCTGGCTCCCATCAACAGCAATCTCTCTGACTGATGAAGCAAGAGACCAAGCAGGCATCATAAGAGACTTGTGTTCCACAGGACAGAGCCCTGTCCCTTCTCATTCCTATAGGTCAGGAGGTGTGTGTGCATGTGCGTGTGCATGTGCGTGTGCATATGCATGTGCATGTATGTGTACATGTGTTTTGTTCATTTGTTTGCCTTCTCCTCACGACCAGTCCCTCCCTCAAGCCTACAGGCTAGATACAAGATAGATACCTTCTCCATGGCCTCCTCATCCACCATCTTGAAGGAGCCATCCTCAGACATGTGGTAGGTTGCTGGTGTATACAGTTCTACAGCAAGAAGGAAATAGGATTAAGAGGAGAATGGTAAGGTCAGGATGGGGCAAAATCAGTCAGGGTTGAATAACAGCTACATCCTCCCAAATCAATCAAAGCCCCCGACCTCCTTCCCTTCCACTCTGTGATCCTTCTCTGGGTGGAATACACTTTCCTATCACTACCTTGGACCCAGAATGTCAAGATGTGAGCTTCCCAGATAGATAAATTGCAACGCCCACCCTTCACACACTTACAAGCAGAAGTGGTAGGCACCATGGATAGCTCCTGGCTAGCAAACACAACACCTTCACAATTCCTTCATCTTAACTCTGAGTCTTCCCACAATAGCCTCAATCTGCCACTTCACATACCATAAGGGATGAAAGGTCGGTCACTGGGAGGATGCAGGAGGAAGTGCTTTTCCCCAGATATCACACAGTAGAGGTTCTCATAGTGATCCTTGTGTACTGCAAAACATAGGGAAGGATTGTGGTAAAAGGGTGTAGTGAGAAAGGAGACCTCAGAAGAGAAAAAATGGGTCCATTTTGGCTCCCTGCGTAGGCTCTGCCTTGGGAGAGAGGACAGATGCATAACATCCAGGTTCTAGTCCCGCCTTAGGTCTTCATTCTCTGGCAGCCACAGGCTCAGATCAGACTTGTTAAGGTAAAACTAAGAGCGTAGAGGACACATAATTCACATTTAAACATCACACTTAGGCTATCAACAAGCAGGATTTTGGGACATATGAAACACATTAAAATGTCAGAACCAAAGGATAATCAGAGTGGGTTCATAAGTGCACACACTACAGCCTTCAATTAAATTCAGCATGGTTCTATTAAGTGCCTGTTACAAGGCACTGTGCTAGATGCACAAAACCAAAAGTGAAACAGCCCCTGTCCTCAAAGAACTTATAATCTACCAAGGTTGGGGAGGGCAGGAGAAGGGACTTTTTCTTTTCTTTTTTAATTTTATTTTTAATTTATGAAATAAAACAAGCATTTTCATGATATAGTATAATAAGAAAGATGATTGCACACGAAACTGTAAATCTAGTATGTACAACTTGCTTTTTCTTTTAAATATATAATACAGTTATCATGTAAATTTCTTTTCCTCCCCCTCTCCCCACCCTGGAGATGGCTACCATTAGACACAAACATGTACATGCATGTAAAATCATTCTGTATATACTTTCATTTATCAGTTCTTTCTCTGGTTGCAAATGGTGTCTTCCTCCGTATGTCCTTCGTAGTTAACTTGAGTACTTGTAATAGTCAAAATGACTTATTCATTCAAAGCTGTCCTTAAAACAATATTGCTGTTATTGTATACAATATTTTCTTGGTTCTGCACATTTCGCTCTAATTATTTCATGCAAATCTGTCCATGTTTTCCTAAGATCACTGAGCTCATCATTTCTAACAGAACAGTACTATTCCACCATGATCATATACCACGATGTGTGCAGCCATTCCCCAGGTGAGGGGCATCCCCACAATTTCCAGTTCTTTGCCCCCACAAAGAGAGCTGCTATAAATATTTTAGAACATAAAGGTTCTTTTCCTTTTTCCCTAATCATCTTTAGAAACAGATCTAGTAGTGGTATTGCTGGATCAAAGGGTATAGGCAGTTTATTAACTCTTTGGGCATACTTCCAGATTGCTCTCCAAAATGATTAGATCAGTTCCCAATTCCACCAACAATGAATGAGTGCCCCAATTTTTCCATTTGTCACTTTCCCCTTCAATCATCTTAGCCAATCTAATAGATGTCAAATGAGATCTCAAGGATGCTTCTGTTTATATTTCTCTAATCAATAATGATTTAGAGCATCCTTTCATCTGACTATAAATTGTTTGGATTTCTTCATTGGGAAACTGCCTATTCATATTCTTTGACCTTTTATCAATTGGGTAATGATCTGGATTCTTATAAATTTGACAAAGTTATTTATATATTTGAGGTATCAGACCTTTATGAGAAACTGTATAAAAATTTTGCCCTCTAATTTTCTGCTTTCCTTCTGATCTTAGCTCCATGTTTTATTTGTACAGAACCTTTTTAATTTAATGTAATCAAAATTATTCATTTCACACCTCACTCTGCTCTCAATCTCGTTTATTCATAAATTATTTACCTATCCACAAGTCTGATAAGTAATATGTTCCATGCTTTTCATATTTTTGTGCAATATCTCTCTTTACATCTAGGTCATGTATATTCTTTTTGACCTTATCTTGGTTAATGTAAGATATGCCCCATTTCTGCCATACTGTTTTACAGATTTCCCAATAATTTTTACCAAATAATGAATTCTTATCTCAAAATCTTGTCTACATTTGTCAAATACAAGGTTACTATATTTATTTGCTGCTGCAAATTATGTGTCTTCTCTGTTCCATTGATCTGCCTTTCTATTTCTTAGCCAGCATGGGATAGTTTGGATAACTGCTGCCTTAGAATATGGTTTAAGATCTGGCGCTGCTGACCCTCCTTCCTTTACATTTGTATATTTCCTTTGGTATTCTTGACTTTTCAGTCTTCCAAATGAATTTGGTTTTTTGGTTATTTTCTAATTCTGTAAAATAATTCTTGGTAATTTAATGAGAATGGCATTAAATATATAAATTAGTTTGGGTAAAACTGTCATTTTTATTATATTGTTATATATATGTATATATATGTGTGTGTGTGTATATATATATATATGTATGTATGTATATATGTATGTATTGGCCCTGACTACTCATGAACAATTAATATTTCTCCATTTATTTAAATCTGATTTTATCTGTATAAAAAGCTGTATAATTTTGTTCCTGGGTTTGCTTTGGCAGGTGTACTCCCAGGCATTTTATACTGTCTACAGTTATGTTAAATGGGGTGTCTTCTACTATCTCTTCTTGAAGAGTTCTGTTTGTGATATATAGGAATGTGGATGATTTAGGTGGATTTACTTTATAACCTGCTACTTTGCTAAAATTATTGTTTCAACTAACTTTTTAGTTAAGTCTTTGTGGTTTTCTAAATATATCATCATATTGTTTGCAAAAAGAGATCATTTTATTACCTCATTCCCTATTCTGACTCCTTCTATTTCTGTTTCTTCTCTCATTACTATTGTGAGGTTTTCCAATACAATACTGAATAATATTGGTGAGAGTAGGCATCTTTGTTTCACATATGATCTTACTAGAAAGGCTTCTAGCTCATCCCTACTACAAATAATGCTTGCCAATGACTTTAGATAAATGCTTTTTATCAATTCATTAAGGAAAAATCCATTTATACTTATAGTTTCAAGTGTTTTCAAATGAGGGTTGTACTTTATCAAAAGCTTTTCCTACATCTGTTGATACATCCACCTGATTTCTTTAACTTTTATTATTGATATAATCAATGACGTTAATAGTTTTCCTTATGTTAAGCCATCCTGGCATTCTTGGTATAAATCCCATTTGGTCACAATGTATGAGCTTTGTAATATATTGTTGTAATCTTTTAGCTAGTAATCTTTTTGCCTATCATTCCAAATAATTTATTTAACACTGGAATTAGTTGATCTGTAAATCTGTGACAGTATTCACTTTTTATAATCAAGGAGTCACAGAACCTTACCATCAGAAGGACCTAGAGTCAGAAGACTTAGCTTCCTACACAGACAGACCTATTTCTAATTATATTCATATGAACTCTTCTGAAAGGCTTTTTATAGCTAGCACCTGGTCTCTCCCATGACCCATTTCCAGCTCACTTTCTGTGCATATCCTCACTATCTAGCATAATTCTCCAGTTTATTCGACAGCTATTTACTGTGGGCCTTCTGTCTGGTCAGTGCTTCGCCACATGCTGCAGAGAATACAAATGGGTATAAGAGAGAGTCCTCCAAAGAGTTCACAGTCTCGTTGAGAAGACTTGTTCACACAGGAAGCACAAGAAGGCATGTGATGTGATGAGGCACAACGATGGGCTGAGTGGGGTGCAGTATGTGATCTTATGAAGTCCCTTCACCCATGTGGGTCACAGGCTCCTAAAATGAGGTGGTTGGAGAGGGAGATCACACTGTAAGGTTAGATTCCAGAGGGCACAGTGTTGGACTTGGAGTCACATTGTCCCTCACTTACCAGTTGTGTGCTAACCCAGGCAAGTCCCCCAACCTTTCTTTAGCCTCAGTTTCCTTATCTGTAAAATGAGGATAACAAGAGCACCTGCCCAACAGGATTAAATGAGATAATGTCTGCCAAATGTATGACAAACCTGAAAGTGCTTTGTAAGTATCAATCGCTATTATTATCATTAATTATTCTGGCAGCCTGGGGAGGTCAGCAGCAGGGCCTGAGCAGTAACACTATTTTAATAGCCAGTACAGCCCTTCACTGGGCCCGGGGATCATTCCACAGCCTTGCCTTTTCATGACCAAGAATCAGAGGCCATGGGACATCGGGGACTGCTTCTCTCAACACCTGTGTCACCCCACACTGCCACCAGCCCAACCCTAAAATCAAGACCGTGTCAGAAAAGGTAAAACAGGGGATTAGCTGAGACCTGTCTCTGTCTTTGAATACTGTTTTATGGAAAAGGGATTAGATCTATTTTATTTGGCCTCATAGATCACAACTGGGAGCAGTGGGTGGAAATGACAAAGACTTAGATTTGGGTGAGTCCAGCCTCCCCACCATAGTCTGGTCCCCTTCCCACTCTGGCCTCATTTTCTTCCATCATTGGCCACTTACTCCCACACTCTCCTGGTACTTACAAGACGTCACTGCTGCTTCTTCCCCCATCCAGAAGTTCACAGCATCAGGCATCTTCCCTAGATAGACATTAAAAATATATACATTTATTAAGTGTTTACTATGTGCTTGGCACACTGTGGAGTTCGAGACATTAATACACACCACAAAGGCAGTTCTTGCCTTCAAACAGTTTATGTTCTAACTGGAAATCCAGAGGGAAAAAGAATATGAACACGGACTCCCTCCACCCCCTGCCAAGGGCAGACGTAGGCATTACGCCCAAAGAGGAGAGAGATAGGCATGACCACGCATAGTGTAAGCTGAGACAGTAGATGAGGGTAGGCTAAGGGTCTGGGTGGGGGGAGGGGCCTGGTGGAGAAAGAGGGTCAGGCACTGGAACTGGGGACAGAAAGAGCTGACAATCCAATAAGGACCTTATACAGAACAACCTTATATATCACTGATATCACAAGAGGGCCAGAGAACTTAAGCTTCTAACAAGGAGGGGCAGAAGAGTGCAGTCATTGATCAGATCAGACTTAAGAGACAAAGAAGGCAGAGGACATAAAAAGTCAAGTGTGTATACTACTTTGTGTTCGCTTCAGCACTTCCTACACCACAGCCATGAGGTACACAGGGCAAGTAGGATTCTCCTCGTTTTACAGATGGAGAAACTGAAGCTCAGAGATTAAACAACGTGCCCACACCTCACCCAGTTAGGAAGCCTCGGAGCTCGGCCCCACGTTCAGTCCTCCTTCCACTCTGCCCCATTGCCTCTCTATTCCCCCCCAGTCATGGAGATGGCAGGGAACGGTGGAAATGGTGCTGTGTTTGGCGTTAGAGCATCTGTTACTTATTACTTGTATGACTTTGGGCAAGCCTGGGCCTCAGTTTCCTCATCTGTAAGATAGACTAAGCAGCCTGGAAGATCCTTTCCATCTTTAAATTATACCATTTCTAAAGGATGGAGAATGTCTTCCAAGAGGCACCAGTGTCTACCACTGGTCTCAGGGAGGAATACATGGCTGGGGTCCAATATCTGCGTTCTAGTCATGGCTAGATACCTCTCTACCCAGCCCACCCCCAAGCCCTCCCCCACTACCTCAACTTACCCAGTGCTTCACTAGCCCAGGGCACATGGGATTCGACATCAAGCAGCAGCTGGGGTAACTCACAGGAGAGGTTAGAGCATTGCTTCTGCACATAGAGCACCCCGGGGTGATAGGCCTTGCCCTCCAGCACATCGATCACTGCACTCAGAGGCATCCGCCGCTCTGCAGGCATCACAAACCGGTCCCCGCACACTGCATCTGCGTACCCATCTGGTGTCACGGCGACACTCACCTCTGTGCTGCCCACTGTGGCCCTGCAGGGAACTGATGGTCAGTCCATGGGCCACAGCCCAGATTTCTTGACATTTGGTGGAAGTGTCCCCACCCCATTCCAAAAAAGGGCAGCTCCCACCTGAGGTAGGAGAATGTCCACTTCTTTAGGGCGGGCCAGTGATGCAGGGCCCTACGGATGATGCAGGGTCTGTTGGGACACACCCAGTCTCTGTAGAATTGAAGAGGAGTCGGGGGCCCTTCCAGGTGTGGTACAGTGAACGGCACGCTGAGCTCTGAGGATAGACAAGGGCTAAGACGTCTGGGGTCAGGGACTCTGACTTTATTTACTAAGGAGAGAAGGGGAATGAGGAGTATTACTTTCTATGGTCTACAACCTTCCTGACTCAAATCAAAGTCAACTGCAAGTCATGTCGACATCTTGCTGTTATGGTCCTCTTTGGGAACAAAGGGCAAACACAACCCCTGGTCACCTGTCCTGAATGCCCAATGGGCCCTACCCAGGCTTAAAATGGGAAAGGGAGACAAATCAGGCGTAAAGGACACATGAATACACCTGTTCAACGAATCAAGAGGGTCATTTATATCCTGAGGGCACTGTCCACTTGGTCTACAACCCAAGGGCAGCTAGGTGGCACAGTGGACCTATGGTCAGGAAGAACTGTGTGACCTTGGGCAAGTCACTTAAACCTATTTGCCTCATTTTCCTCAACCGTTAAAATGGGTATAATTGTGAGGATCAATTGAGAAATTTGTAAAACACTTAGCAGAGTGCCTGGTACATAGCAGATGCTATATAATGCTTATTTACAGTCATATGTCGGCCTCAGTTCTCTATCACAGCCCGGCACAGCCTCGCAGCTCATCAGGATTGAACACAGTGACCAAGGCAGTGTCCAGAGCCTTGAGGCTAATAACAGCTCATACTGATACAGCATTTTAAGGTTTGCAAAGCACTTTAAATATATCGTCTTCTCAGAACCTCACAATCGTTTTGTGCGGTAAGTGCTGTTATCATCTCTCAGTTTTAAAGATGAGGAAACTGAAGCTAGAGAGGTTCATTGATTTGCCCAGGTAGAACATAACTGAGCTGGGATTCAAAGACCGGTCTGGCTGGCTCCAAGTCTTGTGAGTTATTAACCAGGCTTCGCAGGTGCGTTTACTGTAGATTCATCCCATCTCTGTAGCAGTACTGTGTTAAGTGCTTTGGAGACGTTAAAGAACCACTAGAGAACAACTCACAAGGAGCTGGGGGTGGGGGGTAGGGGGTAGAGAATGTAGGCGTAAGCCATACACAAAACAGTAATAACCAGAAGCTAATCCAGCCCCCAAAGCTATTAAATAACTCTCCCCCTCCGACTCCTCAATATCACAAGCCAGCACAAACATCAGATCAACAAAGTGATCCATAAATAAGGGAAGTCATTATTCAGGGTCAAAGAAGCGCAGTTTGGAAAAACCACACCGAGACAGGGAAGTGCAGTGAGCAGTTACAGACACACTCCGAAGGAGGGCTGCAGGTATATGGATGGAGCAGCGGTTCCCAAGGGAAAATGCACTGCAGGGTGACAGCACTTTCCTCCAGCCAAGAGGCCGCAGCCACGGTCACCAGCGGGGTCACGGTAGCAGGCCTGGGGGGGGGGGGCACAAGTGTCCCAGCTCTTCCTCGTGGTGGCACAGGCTGGACGCTGAAAGGCGCTGCCCACAGGGACTGGCTGAACGAACGGAGGTACAGGGGCGCACTGGCATGCCACTGGGCTCCAAGGAGGATGAAGGAGACAACTGCGGGGGCCCCGAGGCAGGGCCGAGAAACGTAATGAACGGGCTGTTACTGCCTTCTCAAAGCGGGGTGGGAGACAATGAACAGAAAACCGGATTTAAGGAGAAAAGAGACGAACCCGCCGTTCTCTGCGGAAACCTCAGTGTCCCGTCCGGGCAGCAGGCCTCGCACCCCCTCCCCGGTGCCTGCCCTCTCGGGGTGCCCGGCGTTCCTGGCCTCCCTCCGGACGGGCGGGGGGTCAACAGCTTAACGCCGCCCTCGGTAAGCCCTCACCCGTTCCCCGCTCGGGGGCAGGAGCGCGGACCGAAGGGGGCTCCAGAGGTAACGGGGGCAGCCGGGATTGGAAGGCGGGTCCGGACTCCGATCAGGCAGCCCCGCCCCCAAGCCCCTCAAAGGCCTCCCGGCGGGGGCCGTCACCCCGCCCCTCCCGGCGGCCCCTCCGGCCCCCCTCGGACACAGCCCGCCTCCCTCGGCTCTGGGGGGCCTGCGCCCATCGGAAAGGCCAGGAAACTGCGGGGCCGGGCACAAGGTTCCTTCTGGAGAGTGACCTCCATGAGGGCGGCGCAACCGTCTTTCCGGCCCCTGTCCCCGGAGCACTGCGAGGGGCTTAAGCGATGAATGGGCACTGGGGGTCTCCATCCCGCACCCCTCCCCCAGAAGGCCCCCCAACTTCCCGGCCCGCCCCGCCTCCGCCGGGCCTTCAGCGCCGGGCCTGCTCTATGACCTCGGAGGGCGGCCTACCACTCCCAGGATGCACTGCGCCTGCCCCCAAGAGGCCGCCGCAGCCGGAAGCTTGCGGGGCCGAGCTCCACGCCCCAGGACTACTGATCCCGGCGTGCACTGGGCCCCTGCCCTCGCAGGACCAGGGAAGGCCGCCGTAGCCTCGGGTAAAGCCCACTCACCCCGAGCAGCATTTGGGAATTCTAATAGATGCTTCCGCACGGCGTCCAGCGCCGCCTCCGCCATAGCCACGCCGGCTCCGTGAGCCCCGCCCCCGCCCAGGACGCGCAGGCCCCGCCCAGGCCCCGCCCTCCCGCAGCGCCCACACAGCCAGCCGCCAGTCCGTAACAAAGGAGCCGTGTTTTATTGACAGGTTCGACACGGATACAAACGGACGCGTTAAAAAGGACCCCAGCCCCGCAGGGAAGCGCGGGAAGGGGGCAGAGCGAGGCCTGGGGCCGGAGTACAAAAGTTATAAATAAGGGGTGTCCAAAAGGGCAAGGGCAGTGCCAGGCCCGGGCTGAAGACGGCAGCCCTCGTTCAGTAAAGCGATCGACGAGTCCCTCCTCGGGGAGCGGGGCGGCTGACCTGGGGTTCGCCGCCTGGACTGGACCCTGGCCGGCCCGGTGGGGGTGGCTGGAGCGAGGCTTTCTCCGGAATCCGATCCGTGGCAGTGCGCCCAGCTTTCTGGTCCCACGGGGCCGCCCCGCACGTGCCACGTGCCGATGGCAGTGCCCAGGCACGTGGGGGGCGGGAGAAGGGAGCGTGGAAGCGAGAAGCGGCAGCAGTGGCCCAGCGCGGCCAAGCAGCCTTCTCCCGAGGAGCCGCAGCAGAGGTCCCAGAGACAAACTCCCCTAACCCTCCGTTCCTCTACGTAACCTTTCCACCAGGTCCTCCTTTGACGTGCCTGCCCTTCCACTAACCTCTCCTCCGTTCCTAACTGCGCTTTGTAATACTCAGCCCCCTACCCTACACTGTCTAACCTCTCTCCCCTACACCTGCTCCACTTACCTCCTTGCCAAAATGTCTCTGAGCAATGGATACATTCATAGCTACCTGAGCCTCTGTCCCCTCAACACCAGGATACATTAAGGACCCAATGCGACGGCTACACAACTGTTCTGAAGAAGGCCTGCTTTCCAGACTCTATGGCTTTAAGTGAGATCTCCTGTTGTCCTGTGGGAGCCAGGGAGCCCATCATGTCACTAGAGCGAGCAATTTGTCAAATATGCCACAGAGCTCCGAGCCCACACCCTTTCATGTGCCACATTTACTCTTAAATTTCACCAGAAAAGAAGGGGAAGACTTGAAAATCAACGCAAGGGACAAAGCCTAGGACTGCAAGGGCAACAGCCACAGCTGGAGGAATGAGGAGGGGGGATGAGAGGGGATCATAATCTGAGGTTCCTGCTTCGGAAAGCCTTGAAGGAAGATGGACTCAGTGATGATAGGCTAGCACCTTTGAACCGCCCTTCAAAGGCAGATGGACAGCTCCAGCCCCCATCCCCACACACTTTGACCAAGCACCTAAGCTATCAGAAAGAAAGGATAAGGTTGGCTTCCACAGTCAAAGTGGGATTGGGGGGTGGGGGAGAACAGAAGAGAGAGGAGACCAGAATCCATGGTACATCCAGCCTGAAGCCCTTACTGACCTGCAGTAACAATGCCTCACAGAGCTGACCCCACATACTCTGGGAGATAGAGAGAAGAACACTTCTTCCAGTGGGGGGGGGGGGGGGGGGGGGAGGGGAGAATGTAGACAATGTTGGGGGAAGGGCCCTTTGAAAGGGACTGGAGAGGAATTACAAGGGAGGAGGGATCCCTGACCAGACCATTCTGGTCCCCGAATGGTTGAGTACCATAAATAATAAGGTCCAGAGGACTTTGCATTTCTGAACTGTGGGGGAAAAGATGGTGACAGTGCTGACCATTAGGACCTTCTACTCATGAGTTGGAGAAGCCCAGCTAATTTCAGGGCATGGGGGACAGAGGCAGGACTTCCTGCCATGGGGGAGGTGAGGCACTAAGTGCCTTTACCCCACTGAATACCCTGTATTTGCTCCAGCCCAGGGAGCTTGATCCCTGCAGTGATTCAAATGGCTTCAAAGAGAGGAGGGGCTAGGACTCCTTCACAGTTCCCCCCAACGCAATGGGATGAGCTGCTGCTTCCCAAATCCCCATAGCTTCCATGCAGCACCAAGAAAACTGTGGGCAGTCTTCAGATCTGCTCCAGATACAAACATCTGGAGGCACTGGCAGCAGCGTCAAGAGTGGGACAAATGTCAGGAAAATAAATAAATAGGTCCAGGGAGCACTGAGGAAAATGTAGGAAAGCTGGGTCCCCCACTTTCCATTTGAAGGCTGCTCGGAGAGTAGACCCCTCAGGTTTGGAGAGTCTTGACAAAGGCCCATGTGGAAGGCAAAGGGGCATGACACTCCATCAGACAAGTGCTTTGAGGCTCAGAGCCTCCGTTCCATGCGTCGTTCCACAGCCTGGAGCAGCAGCTCTGAGTACTGTTCCAGCAGTGCCTGTGTCTGCTCAGCTCCCACAGCACTTGGGCTCCCATTCGGGCTGGCTGTCACCACACCAGCCAGGGCATCTAGCTCTTGCCGCACCGAAGAGAAGGTGTCATTGAGGAATCGGGCAATTTGACTTTGCTCAGCTGAAGGTGTCTTAGTGCTCACCACCTGCAAGAGGAACAACCAAGAAGTAAGTAATACAGGTCACTGGGGGCAGGGAGTGGAGTGGGGTGGAAAAAGATGACTCCCAGGTTACAAAAGGGAACATAAACACAAATCTTCCCTAGGTTTTTCTGTAGCTGAATGAGGTGTTTCAGCTAGAAAAGCTTTTCTAGAGGCAGTCCTGTCACTACCACCACCACACCTGGCCAGTAAGGGTGGAATCCCCTCACATTTGCTGAACAGAGGTATGTACAAATCGCTTTTCCTCTTCAGTGATTAACAGCAAAGGCAGAATCTTGAAAATAAAAAAAAAAAGCTTTGCTAATAAGGAAAAATGAACTAATGGAAATGAACCCAATGGAAAAACAGAAATGGATAGACTTACAAGATAAAGTTCAGGATTCTTAGCTTAACTAAAGTTCAACCACAGACTGACTTCCCCCCTAGATTATGAAAAATATAACCTGGGTTTCTTTTTGTTGTCTCATTCCCAAAAATAGGGAATATTGTATATATATATATTGTATATAGGGAACAGAGTAGGAAATCTGGGCCATATAAGTATGTGGGAAACATGTTGGAAAATACAGTTTAGGATTAAGAAATGAAAGAGATCAAAAACTTGCAGACTACTTAGAAGCCTCTTGCTCCTAAACTGAATAAAGAGATATGAACTGATGCAAAGGGAAGTCAGCAGAACCAGGAAGACACATGATCACCACAAAGTAAAATAAAGAATAACAGAACATCTGAAACTGAATGCTGTTTGAAAACGAATCCCCAGCACTTAGCACGATGCCTGCTACGTAGTTAGCACCTAAGTATTTACTGCCTGACCAAATGAAGTACCAGACAGGAGTCTGATTTGATTCTGGAGAAAATGGAGCCACTGGAGTTTATAGAGGGGAGCAAAGCCCATGACCAGGAAGGTAGTCCCTTTGGTTGCCGTGTGGAGAAGAAATGATTCCTGTTAAAAGTAATCTTATTAGATCTGGTTGATCTTTTCTAGCCTGAGAAGCAGAATGACATCATAAAAGAGGGCTAGATTTGGAGTCAGTGGCTCTAGAATTCCCATTCCATCTCTGTCTCCCTCTCTTCACCTGAGGGGTGCTCTGTCCGGAAGAAGGTATAATTTGGATGGCTGAAAGCTGCCTCATTAACTTGGGGTTTACTGGCTAGATTTCTTCCCCACAGACCTAAACCCAATTCACTCTGGATCTCATAAACTGGACAACAATAAATCCCTGCTCTCCTAGCACAGAGTGAATGTAAATAGTAAACGGTAACTGTTTCTTTTTTGGCCAGCTATCCTGAGGGTGTTACCCTCCCAGTTTTGATTTTTTATTTTATTAAAGAGGCCATCCCTGACTCACTTCTTAAAGAGGCCTATTCATTGAACTGGTGTTACCTCACTCAAAGTGAGTACCTGAAATGGCCTTAGCCTTAAAGGGCCAGAGTCTCCCTTTGCATGCTGGGCCATCTCCAGTCATCCTGATGAATATCAAGCCACAGGACCCAGATGGCTCTGGAGGAGAATGTGAGGCTGGTGACCTGGCACTGCCTTCCTTCCCTCCAATCTAAGTCAGCTGCAAGTCATGTCGTCATTCCCTGAGGTCATGGTGCTCTTGGAGAAGGAAGGCCAAAAAAAACACCAATCACTTCTAGGCCTCCATTTCTTCACTTTAAACTCCCTAAGCATTTTAACTACATAGCCCTGAACATGTGTTGAACCCTGAGACCTGAGAAGTGTCTGTGAAGTCAACATGTGAAATTTCTAGTGGATGCACACAGTGCTACCAGGAATGACACTACAGACTTTACCTGCTCATATCTGAGTGAGAGCAACATTTACAAATTAACTTATGATAGGGAAGAAAGATAAGAAAATTAACAGCCCTAAACAAAATGTTCAAAACTTCACTCAAGAAAATAACTATGAAAATTATAATTAACCAAAAAGAAGCTAATAACTCCACGAGATAACAATAAAAATAAAAAAAAAAAGACAAATTAAAAGACTGAAAAAAGGGAATGGAATTTGTGGTATCTTGTAGTAACTAACACAAACAAACCTCATCTGGAAACAGACTGAAGAGAAATAGTTTGATAATCAATGGAGTATCTGAAAGTTATGACCAAGAGAACGAGCTTAGGCATATTTTAAGAAATCATAAAAGAAAACTGTTCAGCTCTCTTGGAATCACAGGACAAAGTGGAAATTGAAAGAATCCACAGGTCACCTCCTGAAAGAAAACCCCAAAATGAAAACTCCCAGAAATATTATGGAGTCAAAATTCAGAGGTCAGAAAGGATTCAAGTACTGAAGAGCCACAGTTAGGCTCATACATGGTGTAAGTTACCATTAAAAAAGAAGGGAATAATACTTCAAAAGACAAGAGATGTAAGCTTACAACCAGGAGTAATTTACTCAGAAAAACAGAATATCATGGGGAGAAGGGGAGAGGGGGGGAAAGAGACCTTTAATGAAACAGAAGATTTGCAAGCATTCCTGATTAAAAGACCAGAGCTGAGAAGATAACACAGGAATCACAAGAAGCATAAAAAGGTAAAAATGAACTAGCAATCATAAACAGAGTTAAACTCTTTACAAACTTATATGGGGAGATAACTATCACCTGAGTACTCCAACATCATTAGGGTTGTAGTGTCTATGAACTCTGAACAGAGGGCTTGCAAGTGATTCTGTTATGATTTGAAGATGTTAAAAGAAGAATGGAAAGGGTGGGGAACAAGAATATACTGGGAGAGAGAAACAGAAAAGAACAGGAGATATTATCGTATAACTGCGGTGTGTGTGTGTGTGTGTGTGTGTGTGTGTATGCAATGCAAGTAGATGGCTATATAATAAGGAGGAAGGAGTGAGTAAAGGGGCAAGGACTAAACTTGAACCTCACTCTCATCTGAACTGGTCAAGGAGGGACACACACACACAAGTACAGAAATACATTTCACCTAATAGGGAAACAGGAAGGAAAGGGTTAAAGGAAAAGGGAGAATGAAAGGGAGGGAATTCTAAAGAAAGGATTAATCAGAAACAAACTCTTCAAGAGGGGACAGGAAACAGAAGGAAAGAAACAGCAATCAAATATATAAATGAATGGGATGAACTGACCCATAAAATGGAAGAGAACAGTAAAATAGAATCCAACAAATTTTTTTTTACAAGAAACACAATTGAAACAGAAAAATACAGAGCAAAAATAAAGGGCTGGAGCAGAAACTATTATGCTTCAGCTAAAGTAAAAAAGGCAGGAGTAATAGCAAAAATGGACTTAAGAGACAAACAGGGAAACTATTGTGTTAAAAGGTACCATAGGGGGAGGAGCCAAGATGGCGGAGTAGAAAGACTCACATATGCTAGCTCCGAATCCACAGCCCAGAAATTTCCTGTAAAAAGAACTCCCCACAAATTCTGGAGCAGTGCAAGCCCACAGAAACACAGTGGAAGAGATTTCCGTTCCAGAAAGCCCTGGAAACCCGTCCCCAGGGGTCCATTGCGCTCCAGACAGCAGAGCCCACCCCTGCCCTGCCCTGGCCGAGCAGACCCAGAGGAGCGGACCCAAGCAGGCTTCAGGGAGGGAATCTCTGGCGGCCGCGAAGGTCCCTCTACCCACAGGCGCTCTAGATCAGTGAGAGAGACTTCTGGGCTGGCCGAGGGGAGCAGGGTGTCTCCGTGACTTGGGCCCCCTCGGGAGGCAGCAGCAGAGGCACAGAGGCAGTGGCCCGGGACTCCTGGAGCAGCAGGCAGGAGCTCCATTACCGAAGGTCTCTGCATAAACCCCCTGAGGGAACTGAGCCTGGGAGACGGCCCTGCCCCCACCCAAGCACCAGAACTTAAGCTCACATTGAATAGCAGCTGCTCCCACCCCGCGGATAGCCCTGAGACTGGGAAGCAGCATTTGAATCTCAGACCCCAAGCACTAGGTGGGCAGATCTAGGCAGGGGTGGACAGGAATCTCAGAAGTCAAGTAACTGGCTGGGAAAATAGCCAGAAAAAGGAAGCAAAATAAGACCATAGAGAGCTACTTTCTTGGGGAAGAGATGTTCCTTCCTCCCTCCATTTCTGATGAGGGAGTACAATGCTTGCCATCAGGGAAAGAGGTGGAGGTCAGGGCCTCTCTATCCCAGGCATCACAGGTGGATGTCCTGTGGGCTCAGGCCATGGAAGAGCTCAAAGGATTTTGAAAATCAAGTTAGACAGGTGGAGGAAAAACTGGGAAGAGAAATGAGAGAGATGCAAGAAAAGCATGAAAAACAGATCAATACCTTGCTAAAGGAGACCCAAAAAAATGCTGAAGAAAATAACACCTTGAAAAATAGGCTCACTCAATTGGCAAAAGAGGTTCAAAAAGCCAATGAGGAGAAGAATGCTTCCAAAAGCAAAATTAGCCACATGGAAAAAGAGGTTCAAAAGCTCACTGAAGAGAATAGTTCTCTCAAGATTAGAATGGAACACATGGAGTCTAATGACTTTCTAAGAAACCAAGAAATCATAAAACAAAACCAAAAGAATGAAAAAATGGAAGAGAATGTGAAATATCTCATGGGAAAAACAACTGACCTGGAAAATAGATCCAGGAGAGATAATTTAAAAATTATGGGACTACCTGAAAGCCATGATCAAAAAAAGAGCCTAGACATCATCTTTCATGAAATTATCAAGGAAAACTGCTGTGAGATTCTAGAACCAGAGGGAAAAATAAGTATTGAAGGAATCCATCTATCACCACCTGAAAGAGATCCAAAAAGAGAAACTCCTAGGAACATTGTGGCCAAATTCCAGAATTCCCAGGTCAAGGAGAAAATACTGCAAGCAGCTAGAAAGAAACAATTCCAGTATTGTGGAAATACAATCAGGATAACACAAGATCTAGCAGCTTCTACATTAAGGGATCGAAGGGCGTGGAATAGGATATTCCAGAAATCAAAGGAACTAGGACTAAAACCAAGAATCACCTACCCAGCAAAACTGAGTATAATACTTCAGGGGAAAATATGGTCTTTCAATGAAACAGAGGACTTTCAATCATTCTTGATGAAAAGACCAGAGCTGAAAAGAAAATTTGACTTCCAAACACAAGAATGAGAAGAAGCATGAAAAAGTAAACAGCAAAGAGAAGTCATAAGGGAGTTACTAAAGGTGAACTCTTTACATTCCTACACGGAAAGACAATATTTGTAATTCTTAAAACTTTTCAGTATCTGGGTAGTTGGTGGGACCACACGCAGATGTACACACACACACACACACACATGTACATGCGTGCACGCACACACATATACACATATGCACGCACACACAGAGACAGAGAGCACAGAGTGAATTGAATAGGATGGGACCAAATCTTAAAAGAAATTAAGGTAAATGGTGAGAGAGAAATGTAGTGGGAGGAGAGAGGGTGAAATGGAATGGGGTAAATTATATCTCATTCAAGAGGGAAGCAGGAGACTTTTTAGTGGAGGGAAAAAGAGGAGAGCTGAGAAAAAAACATGAAGTTTACCCTTATCACATTCGACTAAAGGAAGGAGTAAAATGCACACACATTTTGGTATGAAAACCTATCTTACAGTACAGGAAAGTGGGGGAGAAGGAGATAAGCAGGGAGGGAGGGATGATGGAAGGGAGGGCAATGGAAGAAGGGAGCAATTTGAAGTCAACACTCAGGGAGGGACAGGATCAAAAGACAGAATAGAAACAATGGGGGGCAGAATAGGATGGAGGGAAATACAGTTAGTCTTACACAACACGACTATCATGGAAGTCATTTGCAAAACTACACAGATAGGGCCTATATTGAATTGCCTGCCTTCCCAAAGGGAATGGGTGGGGAGGGAGGGATAGGGAGAATTTGGAACTCAAAGTTTTAGGAACAACTGTTGAGTATTGTTGTTGCTACTAGGAAATAAGAAATACAGTTAGTGGGGAATAGAAAGTCATCTCGCCATATAGGACAAAAGAGAAGATGGGGACAAGAGAAGGGAGGGATGATAGAAGAGAGGGCAGATTGGTGATAGGGAAAATTAGAATGCTCGGTGTATTGGGGTGGGGGGAGGGGATAAATGGGGAGAAAATTTGGAACCCAAAATTTTGTGAAAACGAATGTAAAAAGTGAAATAAATAAATTTATATTTAAAAAAAAGTAAAAAGAAAAAAAGAAAAATTAAAAAAAGGTACCATAAACAATGTATTAATATCAAAATGAAACCTACGTGTGCCAAATGGAAGAGCATTTAAATTCTTAAAGAAAACAGTTAAATGAGTTACAGTTTTCAGAGGAAGAACTCTAAGCTATCAACAATTATATTTAAAAAAATGCACTATATCGCTAATAATTAGAGAAATGAACAGCTCTGATGTACCACCTCACACACATCTGATTGGCAAAGCTGAAGCAAAAAAAGGATAATTACAAATGCACTGGAAGGGTTGTGGGAAAACAGGTCCATTAACACACTGTTAGGAAAGCTGTGAAATGATCCACCCACTCTGGAAAGCAATTTGGAACTCTGCCCCAAAAGCTATTAAATTGTGCGCACTCTTTGACCCTGTGATTCCACTATTAGGCCTATAATTCAGAGATCGAAAAGAAGAAAAGAGCCCCTTATTTATTTTATTTAATATTTATAAAAGCTCTTTCTGAGGTGACAAAGAATGGGAAACTAAAAGGGTTCCCATCAGTGGGGAATGGCTAAAGAAGTTATGTTACATGAATTTAATGGGTTACTATTGTGTTGTAAGAAATTGTGAAGGAGAAGGTTTAAGAGAAACCTAGTATGAACTGATGTAGAGTGGAATGGGCAAAACCAGGAGAATTATTTATACAATAACAACATTATTGGGTGAACAACTTTAGACTTAGAACTCTGATCAGCAGAACGACCAACCACATTTCCAGAGGACTAATGATGAAAACATGGTACCCACCTCCAGAAAAGAAAAATGATGGACTCGTAGTGCAGAGAAGAGGCATCCTTCTATTTTTTTGGAGGGATTACGGAAGGGGCAAGGCAGGGGAAACATGGCTAATGCAGGAATTTGTTTTTACATATCTATAACAGGTTTTATTTATTTATTTTTTGTTTTCTCCATTGGGGAGATGGAGGAGAGGAGAGATTTTGGAATTGAAAATTAAATTAAGAAACAAAACATAAATCTTGTTAATGAAAAAAATTAACATTAATGTGTTTTGTATTTATTAATATATGAATGTGTGTACAGTGAAACAGAACCCTGGATTTAGAGAGGACCTAGGTTAAAAAATCCTGTCACTTATTTGTGAGGTGCTTCTACTTGTGTGACCTTGGGCAAGTACATCTCAGTTTTCTCATCTGTAAAGTGAGAGTTGGAATAGATGGCCTTTAAGACCTATTCCAGCTCTTTGGTGATGATCTTATGAACATTTGCTATGATGCGCTATTATCAAGACCTCCAAATTGACATTTACCAATGAACTCAATGGATCCCATCATTCAGCTGTTTCAAATCCACCTGTTTCATTATCTAACCTACATCTCTCTATCTTGTCTAAAAGGTTAGTATGAGAGACTTCATCAAATGTTTTGCAAAAATTCAGGTCTACAGAATCAGAGTGAGAACCACAGAATTTTCAAGTTGGAAGGATTCAATGGCTATTTAGTTCAATCCATACCTAAAAAAGAATCCTTATAACCTACTTAACAAATGGTTATTCAGTCTTTATTTGAAAATTTCTAATGAAGGGGAATTCACTACTTCCCAAGGCTGGCTGGCCAATTAGTTCTAAGTAGGAAGTCTGCCCTTACACCTTGACATTCATCTTTACTCTCTCTCATACACCCCTTTTTGTTCTCTATATGTATATAAACAATTATACATTATTAATAGCTAGCATTTTTTACAGGATTCTTTCCTTAGTTTTAGTAAATATTTTTATAAATGACTTGAAGGCAGAGGTGGCATGGTTAGCAAATTTGCAGATGATATGATCCAAAAAAGATCTCAAGAAGATTATAAATTTACAGTTAGAAGTGGCCTTGGAAATAGTCCAATCCTTTTATTTTTTTAAAACTGTATAGTAGTACAGTAAAAGTAAAAGATCAAAATGAAATATATTAATACAACTAATATGTAGGATGAAAGTTGGTATTTTGTCCAAGAGTCCATCCAAAGATTCTTTAACCAGTCTACTGACTTGCCCCCAAACCCAAGAGCTCTTGGGAATAGTCAGATATAAGCATCCCAAATGATGGATCTGGCAAACATCCCTAAAGCTTCCCCCATCAGAATCCAAGCATTTCCTCACTGACTTTCCTGGAAAATTTACAGAGGTAAATGTGTACATAATTGGTAATAGTTTTAAGGGACAGTGAATAAAGCACTGGCTTCAGAGACAGGAAGACCTGGGTTCAAAGCCTGCAGCGGATACATCTTGGTTATGTCATCCAGGGCCAAGTGGCATCAACCTCAAAGAGAAATGAATACCAGGTGGCCATGTACCGAGGTAGAAAACCACAAATGAACATTATTTATGTTGCAGTGTATTTCTATTTATTTTGCGCAACATTTCCAAATTACATTTTCGTCTGGTTTGGACCGCAGTCTGGCTGTGGGCTTTGAGTTTGCCACCTCTGCTTTAAACTCTCTAAGACCATATGTTGCAGAGAGCATGCTGATCTGCACCAATAGATGTGTATATACAAAATAGATCTCTCTCTCTCTCTCTCTCTCACACACACACACACACACACATATAAGTATATATACAGACAGTTCTCACTTCAGATATATGGCTTGTTCTGCCGACTTCCCCCCTCTCGGGGCCCCTCTCCCAAGTGGAGGACCCCCAGGACACAATTGCATTGGTGCTGCTGGCCTCACTGCACTGAGCAGAAGCAGGAGCCCTAGCTGGTGCCCACCCTTCAACTTTGCATCATGTGAATTTACATAAAGCAAGAACTGTCTATATACATGAATATATGTGTGTGTTATACATATATATTTTACATATTTATATGTTTGATGTATACACACAGGACAGAGACTAGTTACACTGTCCAAAAATGATAAAGTTAAGATCGCATGACATGTTCTTCATTTGAATTCCTGCTGCAGGAGAAATACATCTGTCAGCTGAAATCAAGCCCTTCAGTGAAGGAAGCTGTGGTACTTCCCATCTCACCACCTGACAGCTAAACAAATACATATACATATATACATTGACGTGTGTGAGTGAGAGAGAGAGAAACAGGTCGATAGAGAGCCATCCTAACTATGGGATGTTTCTATCCCAGACTGAAGAATTCAGACGAGTGACTAGGAGCTGTATTATTTTTTATCCTGGTATCACCCCCCCAGATTAGTACAAAGCTTCACACACAGAAGGCTCTTAGTAACTTGTTTTGTGGCTGACCAAGAGTGGACTTGAAAACAAAAGTTATCTGGAGAATGACCCCATAGACCCAACGGCCAGATGAAACCTCAGTAAAATCCCTTTGATTCAGTTCAGCAAACACTGACTCAGTAACTGCTCTATCCCTGAAGGCCCTCGGCAGTGTACAAACACAGACAAGTCAATACAAGGTAGCTCTGAGAAGCCCTTGTGTAAGAGATGGTGGGATCTGAGCTAAGCCCTTAAGGAAGTGGGAAGGGGAAAAGGGGGTGCAGAGCAGTAGCAGTGAGGACCAAGAACACTCCAGTCATGAGAGAAGTCATGTACAGAGGCTAAGGTGGTAGACAGCATGATGTGCACAGGAAGAGCAAGCAGAGGAACAGGGGGTGCAATCAGGTGCAGTCAACTGGGAAAGGCAGGAGGCTGGAGGCAGACTGGGAAGGTCTTCAAATACCAAACAGGAATGTGTATCTTATCCTGGAGGCGACAGAGAGCCATGAAGCTTCTTGAGCATGGGAGTATAGAAGTACTGTTCTTTAAGAAGATGTTGGCAGCTGGGTGGAGGGTATCATTGTGAAGAGAGAAAGATTGGAGGCTGGGAGACCATGCAGGGGACTATTATAACAGTCCATGTTAGTGGTGATGAGGACATGAACTAGGATGGTAACAGAGTAAGAGCAGAGAAAGAAATGGACCAGAGAAAGACTGGGAAGGTAGAAAAAACCTGATTGGATATGGAGAGGTGAAAGATGGTCTAGAGACAAGAATAACTCCCAAAGCTGCAAACTGGGGTGCCTGGGAAAAAAGGCAGGGATGGGATTGAGGGTACAAGTAGGGGGAGTGATGGTCTTGGCAAAGAGAGTGGCCAACACTTCAACAGAAGCTGGAGCAAAAGTGGAGAGAATGGAGAAGTTTCTGAAGGGGACTGGAGCTATCATATGTAGATTTAGGAGATGACCTTAATAATGTCACTGAACTTGCTAGTATTCCCCACTTGGTGGAAGGGGGCATCTCACAAGGCAAAGAATGTACATGACCTTTGTGCAACTGACTGTGTAGCCAGCAGACAACCAAAATGGCAACAGAAACCTATCCCACAGCATCAAAGCGCACAAACTCATAACATCAGCTACTCAGAAAACGGTTACCCTATAGATACTGTGTCCTGGGCAATGAGAAAATGGACCAGGGAGCACAGCTTCAGGATAGAAGTGGAACTCTAGAAGGGGTGAAGAGAATGGAAGCAGCACATATCCAGTGGCAGCACAAGAACCTCAAACAAGATAAAATCAGGGGTGGAAGAAAAGCTATAGGAAGCTAATGAAGGCTCTAGAAAAAACAGAATTTGAATTATTCAGGAAATTTGGAAGTCAGCTTGACAAGAACTTTCCCTTCTTTTGCAAAAGCTAACCATTTTGGTGAAAAAACTATAAAAAATGCCCATGCTTGATCAATAACAGAGGAAACTTTGGGCCAGGAGTGGGGAACCTGCTTTATGCAAACTTTGTACTTTTGTGAGAAGTTTCTTCGGACTAGTTTTACCCCATTTTGACCCCAGTTTAAAAATAAAATGGATTTTTAAAATTTTTTTTCTTATTTCAGCACTCAAAAGTCCATCTACTCGTCACTCCACTCCCACCTCTTCCCAGAAGGTAATTTGGGTTTTCCAGGGTGGATGCTAGGTTGAGTTAACAGCTTAGCACTGCTGATAGGTCAGAGGGTATGGCATATATTCAAATTCACACTATATGAAGTTATAATTATGTAAAATAGGGTAATTGGATCCAACCTAGCAGACTTAGGCAGTGCAAATTTGTGAGTATCATGACCATGTCAGGGATTCATTATTCACACTGAGACTTAGCTATAACTCGAGTTGTGCTGAGCTTCCACTCTGTAGTTGCCCTGGCACTGTATGGATCCTGCCCTCCATTTTGGTTCCATGGATGAGAGGATCCATGGGTGAGGAAACTAGTACCCAACTTGATCACTTAAGACTCTTGTCTTTATGGACAATTCAAATTGGGAAGGTAGAAAAAACCTGCCTGACCCATTTCCCTGTCTGGTTCCATTTTTCTGAAGTACAGTTGCTAGCCAGTTGTTAAGATCAACAGTCATCATTCTGTCAAAAGGAAGAGAATTGCTCCCTCCAGTCACTCACCAAACGATACAGTTGAACAGCTTGTCGCATGCTGTTCTGAAGCTCTGCCACAAGGCGCTCACACTGTTCCATGCTCACCATCATCACCGGCTCTGGGAGGGACAGATGCTGCTGAGTGAATCCCTATAAACTTTCCTTCTAAGCCTCCCTCCCAAAGGAACCCCAAAGCTGAGAGACTCCAGAGCTGTATCTAGCCTTTTTGCCAATCTCAGCAATCTTCTCAGGCTCATCAGCAGGGCCATGGACCCTTTTGGGACTATTCCCCCACTTAAAACACCTCAAATCTACCCCCCACCCCCAGTACAAGAGGCTTAGGTGAAAAGGGGCCAGTCTCAGAGTTCAGTTGGCACTGTGGTGGACAAGGCTGGCACAGGGAGTACATGGTGTTCTACAGGAGGGTCTCACCATCGAGGGAGTGACTTATGGAACGAGACAGGAGCAGACAGGACGAGACACAGCAGAGGCTGGATGCACAGAAATGGGATGGAGCCCGAGAGTGGACAACAGAAACAAGAGAAGGGGGAGGGGACAGGAGATGAGAGGTGAGGAACTGTGCACACCTGAGTCCTGGCTCAGGGAAGCCCCTGGCCTGGGAGGTTCCATGGGGCTCAGGGAAGCCCCTGGCCTGGGAGGTTCCATGGGGCTCAGGGAAGCCCCTGGCCTGGGAGGTTCCATGGGGCTGGGGGTCTTCTCTGGGGATGGGGGCTGCAAATTCTCAAGCCCTCGGGGGAGGCATGTGGTTGGCAGTTCCTGGGCACAGGAGCTCTGGGGCCCAGGCTGAGCCCGACACTCTGTCCTGGGTGTGAGAATGGTGCCCTCCCCCAGACAGGCCCGCCCCTCTGGTGTGGACAATTTCTTCCCGAGGCCCCCTGGGGAGCCAAACTGTGGCGCTTCACAGGGCGCCCGGCCCTTTGCCCCAGGGGAGAAGGCAGCCAGGCTGGGCCTATCAGGCAGTGGCTTGGGAATGTCCAGGACAAGGTGAGCCCGGCTTGGCAGGGCTGGCTTGCTGATGGATGTGATCCTGATGGGGTTGGGGACCTGAGTTTCAGTCAATTCCCCCTGGCCTAGGTTTTCCCCCACAGAGGTGCTACGAGACATCTTAGCCATGGAGCTGGTGGTGGGGTTCAGGTAAGAACGGGGCCGAATCAGGCGACCATCAGCCTGGGTTAGACAGCCCAGTCCTTCTTGGACATCACTCTGCTGTAGGGGTACTGGACCAGGTAAAGGTGCTTCATCTGTAAAAACATAATTAGGGTCAAACCAGAGAAAAGCTACCCCAAAAGGTCATGGCTTCATGCCCAGGCCCATCGAAGGCCTTGGAAAGACTCAAGGGCATGTACAAGAATAACCCCACATTGGGTTCATCAGACTTTCCTACCCTCTGGAAACCCCTAAGCTCACATGTCCAAGAGGAAGCCACATTGAGCAAAGTCCCTCACCATGCGACACCAGGTTATGCACTGACTGGGCTTTCTGGAGGCCACTGCCAGAAGCTGGTAAGGCAGTCTTTTTGTGTGTCCAGCTGCTGTCCAGGTTCAGGCGGCGCCGTCGGAGTATGGGGGCCACAGGCTGGGGGTTAGAGCCCCCAGGAATTGGCTCGGCCTCTGGTGGGACTCCTGGGGGGTTGACAGCTGCACTGCTAGGCTTCTCACTGGAGGCCTGGAGCACCCTGATGGGTCTCTGTGGTACTGGTCTCAAGGAAGAGAGAGACAGCTCCCTAGAGGAATGAGATGGGAAAAAGACAAGCTGAGAAAGTGAAGAAAACGGAATGGTCAGTCCCTGGATGTGCCAGGCGTAGCCCCACATGCTCCCTCTACTATGTCCAGAGGCCACTCAAGCTCCATTTTACTACTCTTTGGTGGTCAGCAGGGCAAAGGGCAAGGCCTCTTCTTTGCTGATGACAGGGGTAGGCTAGCATAATTTCTACAAAGTTTAGAGCCAAAGAAGCAGCAGATGAGGTTCAGGAACAGAACCACAGAAGTCTGGAGTGCTGCAGATTCCTGACACCGGCGTTGGGGGAGGGACTGGCTTGTTTCCAATCACTTTCTAAGCAGACATGGGCAGAGGCTTTCACTTCTCTGGTTCCAGGGCCAGGGAGGAGATGCAGGGCTCTAGGGCTCCATGCTTAGTCTGGGCTCCTCTAAGTTGAGAATGATATACCTGAGTGTAGGAGTCTGCACCTGGGACAGGAATCGGGATGATATGCTTTGAGGCTCCATCCTCTCCAGGGGTCGGCCTGGGCTACCTGGCATGGAGATTGACAGTTAAGTAGTCAGCTGACAAGTATTTATTAAGCTCCTATGTGCCAAAACCCTGAATACCACCAATAAGAGTGAGGCACACATCTGAGAACCACTTCCCACCCCTCAGGATCCAGATCCAACCTTCTGTGACATGAAACTCCCATCCACCCCTGGGCCCCTGCTCTAGGACATGCTCAGCTCTTGGGCCTGTCTTTCTTCCCTGGAGCTCTCCCTCTCACAGTGGCCTGGAAATGATCAAGGGGTATTGTGACCAGGCCCCTGATCCTCTGGCCACACCTGGAGCAGCCCCATTGGCTAGGGTCTCAAAGTGCCGTCTGAGGAACTGTTCCTGGTCAGGAGTACGGGGGCTGCCTCCCTGGAGCCCACCAGAGCCATGTCCTCCATCTTCCCCTTCGTCCTCTTCTTCCTCTTCCCCCTCAGCTGGCTCTTCAAGGTCTGAGGAGATTCCGTCCACACTCAGGGGCTCTGTGCTCTCAGAGTCTAGGGAAAGGGGAGTGGGGGGAGAGGACATACTACACTCATATCTTGCTTCAGTTCCACCCTTCAGCCCTCCCAGGGTGGTCCTGGGCCTCAGGGATAGCCTTTTTTCCATCAGCATGCTTCCTCTGCCCACCCAGGAAGTTCTAGGGACTGTGGGCTTTAGGATGACAGGGTCTTCTTACCTTCATTGGGATGCTCTGGGCTGGAAAGGCGACTGCTGCTATAATCCACAGAGCAGGCACTGTCAGGACTGTGTTTCTCAGTGCCTCTGCTACTTGGGTACACTCTGCCCAGTGGGCCATGGGGAAGGGCCTGGACCTGGAACTCACTGTCAGGAGGGCACGACCCCACAAGTAGGGAGGATGAGGAGAGCAAGGAAAAGAGAATAACCACTTTATTAGGCTGTTACTGGGAAGATGGTAGACTGTCATTTGGGCCTATTATTTTGGGGAGACACATGTGGGGGGAGAATCAGATGGAGAGCCAACCTCTCATATCTCAGTGAAAAAGTACACATCTGAAACCAAAAGATTCCAGAGGAACTAGAGGTGTAGAGACTGCACAGCCCTGGGAGGCCTGGATGGGGTGGAGGAGGGTCCTTGCCTGGTATCAAGGGGAGGGCAATTGCCGGGCTCTGGGTAGACAATGCCATCTTCATTATTCACTGGCTCCAACTCTTGAGCGAAGACCCCCTCTTCCTGAGAAATCATTTGGATAACTTGAGAACAGGCACAAGGCTTGGAAGTTGGGGACTGGGGAATACTGCCATTCTGGAAACATGGAAAAGGCCACAGGTAAGTTTTCTGATATGAAAAGAGAACCTCAGACAGGGACAGAAGTAAGGTTGGGAAGAAATCTAGACCATACGAATCCTGAAGAGAAGCTGAGATGCCACAGTCCTGGATAAGAACCAGAGTACAAGGCTCTGATTGCAAATCTGGAGACAGATTTATGGGTAAGATACAAGATAGATCTATACCTGTATGTTTTCAAGCTCCTAGAAAAACTGTACTCTCTGACATCCTACAGATGCCCATCCCCAGCCGTTACTTATTATACTTATCACTCCAGGGGCTTGAACTGGGACAAATGCCATATTTGTTTCACCCTAGCTGCCACACCAGATCTAGATGTGATCCTATCTGAATCTGTAACTGAAAAAAAATGAAAGAGCCCTAGATTTCAGGTGGAAGGCAAGGCTGCCTTGGATCTTGGTGGATGTCACCTGGGAAAGAGACCTTACCTGACTGAGATGGGCATCCACAGGAGCCTGCTGGTTATGTTTCTCAGCCTGGGCCTGAGTCAGTGACTCCTGTGCCAGAGAGTCCTGGCTGGGTGGCCGAGGTGCTGAGGACAGTGTCTCTAATTGCCTAAGGTCCAACATGGAGCGGACGCTTAGCTCTGCGCCTGGTTGGGCCCATCGTCCTCGTCTTCGGGGACCTTGGCTAGCGGCAGGAGCTGAGTCCAGGAATTCTACCCCCTCCTGAGACTAAGAAAATAGAGGGTATGAGTGGAAGTCGGAGAAGATTTCAGTCAGCCTCTATCTGCTATGTGTGTGTCTGTCCTTCATTGCCAAAGAAGACCATGCCATCAGAGAAATAATGACATGACTTGCACTTGATTTTGTTTTGAGTGAGGGAGGGCTGTGCAGGTCACCAGCCTCCCTTCTCCTCCAGAGTCATCTGAATCCAGTGACCAGATATTCATCAGGATGACTGGAGATGACCCAGGATGAGGCAGTTGGGGTTAAGTGACTTGCCCAAGGTCACACAGCTAGTGAGTATCAAGTGTCTGAAGTGAGATTTGAACTCAGGTCCTCCTGATTCCTGCACTGGTGCTCTATCCACTGCACCACCTAGCTGCCCCTATCTTCTATGACGGATTACTTGGAGGACCTCAAAAACTTAGAATGATATGAAGAAAGCAACACTGATCCGTAAGGAGGCACAGTAGATAAAGCCAGGAGGCACAGTGGGTAAAGCAGAGTTCAAACCTGGCCTCAAACACTAGCTGAGTGATCCCAGGAAAGTCATCTAATCTCCGTTTGCCTCAGTTTTCTCAATACTAAAATGGGAATACTAGCACCTACCCTGCAGAGTTGTTCTGATGACTAAACAGGGCTGTCAGAAAAACACTTAGCATAGTACCTGGCATACAGCAGGCACACTATAAATGTTTATTCCCTCTTACTTCCCTGAAGCAGAACAGACTCCGCAAGGGCAGGTCTCATTTGCCTCATTTCCATTTTTGTATCTCCTCCTTATGCCTTGGTGTTTCATAAACGCTTCTTGTACAGAATACCTAGACCCAGGAGGAGCACACATATCCAACAGGGACTCCAAAGTCCCTCCATCCCCTGAAGAGGTATCACTGCCATCTCTGACCCAGAGAACTTTAGTTCTGAAGTACGAGATGAATTCCCAAAATCCCATTTTACTGAACCTTTCACTGACAGTAAAAGGAACTAGGTCTTTCCATCCTGGGAGAATCTACTAAGAGGAGGTTTTGTTTCCTTAAAATAGGCTCTATGATAGCTATAAAAACCTTTAGCCACTTGAGGCCAATGCTAAAGCAATATACAATTTACAGGATCATAAGATCACAGATTTAAGGGATCTGAGGGATATGAGGGGTGATCTACTCCACCTCCCTCATTTTACAGATGAGAAAACTGGGCAGGCCCAGAAAGGTTAAGTGACTTGCCCAGGGTCACAGAGATAGTAAGCATCAGAGGTGTCCTCAGACTGAATCTAGCATTTGTCCCATGGCCACACTGCCTCCCAGGTTCCTGGCCCTATCTGTAGCGCAGCTCCAGGCAGCAGAGCCTCAGGTTCTAGATCTGCATCCTGAATGGGAAATGCGGACCCTGAGTTTTTATTGAACCTTCCACTTCCTGACTGACCACTTACATCTTGTGCCCCTGATCGGTCAGCTAACTGGATCTCCTTCCAAATAATGATGAAAGCAACTTTGTTCCTGTTCTTTTAATCCTACCGGACACCAGAGCTGATTGTACCCTGAGGAAGGAGAATGGTGGGGAGGGCTTCCCAACTGGAACCGATTCTTACCCTCAATCGTCAGTCAGTCCTGTTGTAAATAAACATTAGCAAGAGACACTCACCCGACTCATTTCCCAGTGGGACAGGCTTCGGGGCAGGGCTGGACCTCGGGCTGATGCTGTTACAGGGGAAGAATTATTAGGAAAGGGTTCTGGGGGATACTGAGCAACATCAAGCTCAACTAACTTTCTACCCCAACTTTGACTTCTCCAACCTCCAAACAGACATCCCATTTGCTTCTACATCTTGATTCCTGAGATCTTTCAGCTCATCCTGATGCCCCGGGTTCCCCTAACTTTAGGGCTTCCCCAATTTTTCTGGTCCCTGTACCCTTTTCCTTCTAGTAAGCCTTGTGGTTCCCAGTCAATATTAAAGGAAATAAATTGGAGAGTTAACCATATGTGTATATATGTATGTCCATATGTATATAGATATAAGAAATAAAAGAGATTAATTTCAATCGGATAATACAGTTAGTTACCAAGGAATTATCATATCTCCTTGACAAGCTTCTACACTCCCCTGGGGGGTGAAAATCCCAGGTTGGGAACCCCTCTGGGCCTTTCGTATGTTCTTCCTTTACACCAAGGAGACACATACCTGGTTCTTTCTTGGTACCTTTGGCAAGAATGGGCAGGGCTGGCAGCTCTTCTTCCTCAGTGCCCTCATCTTCCCCATCTTTGTCACTGTCTGAGGAAAGAGCTGGTACCGGTGAAAGCACTGTAGGGGCCTCTCGGCTAAAATCAAAAGGGATCCCAGGAGTAACGACAGAGACAAGGGAAGGTGGTCAGTTGAGAAACTGATCAGTGTTGGAGGAAGTCAAATTAGAGTGTTGGGACCTTAGAAAGAGGTGTTCACATGTGGCCTGGGCTATGAGATGAAGGCAAGAGTACATGTGGGCCAGGTCACAGAGAGGCAATAAGCAATTCCCGCCCCCTACCCTTCCCTTGATCCTTACCGGCTGAGCCCAGAGTTTCTTCGAGGGGGTGACAGCCCCTGCTGCTTGGCCCCTCGTTGGCGCTGCCGAAGCTCAGCCAAACGTTGCCGCATGCTGATGGTCATCTCAGAGCTCAAGCGCCACACAAAGATGCAGCTAAGGGCAGAATTATAAGAAAAATCAGAGGAAGGAATAAAGCCAAAAGAGACCCTAAAAGACTATGATACTCTCTCCCTAGATGAGTGGGCAAGATGGCAACAGTTCAGAATAGAGCCCATAATATCAAGTCAATCTCAACCAGAAACCCTTGCTTGATGAACCAAGCAATTAACCAGTAAGTGTTTAGGAAGCACCTGCTACAATCCAGAAACTGTGACAGGCATGGGGGAAACAAAGGTAAAAATAAGAGTCCACATTCTGAAGGAACTTCTATTACAATAGAGGAAACAACAAATACGCATGTACGCTTATACATGACAAACGAAATAAATGCAAGATAATCTGATGGGGACGGGGAGGGCCTCATGAGAAGGTAGCTGGAGTTTGAAGGAAACAAGGGATTCTAAGAGATGGGGATGAGGGGAAAGTGCATTCTAGGCAAGGACAATAGCTAGATCAAAAGCACAGAGAGGAGAGATCAAGTTTTGTGTACAAGAAACAGAAACAGGCCATCTGGTGCTAGAAAGCCATTCAAAATAACAGAGTCAAGATAAGGAAGTCTTGGTCCAGAGCCTTTTCAAGGAAAAGCTATGGTGGGAAAAGGGGCTCTTTCTCCCAAGGGAGCTTTCTCCTGCTCACCTGTCTCCAGACACAGAGATGAGATGTTTACAGTCATTGCTGAACTTCATGCCAGTGACAATTTCTGGGGAAGACACAGAGTACAATGCATGAGTCTCCTACAACTTCCACTAGAAACCTGTCCAAACTAGAGGAGGGGAGATGAAGACATGTTAAATCAGCCTTGTTTAGTAGGTTTTAGGGTCGCCTGTAGGAGAGGAAGAACTCACCTGAATGGCCATACATGGTAGCTACACATTCTCCTGAGGAGAAATCAAAAATGGAGAGGTTCTTGTCTGAACAGCTGGTAGCAATGTAGATGCCTGAGGGGTCTGTCTGAACCTAAAGGAAGAGGTATTTGGTAGGAGGAGTTGAGAGGCAGGCTGGGACAGAAAAGCACTCAATATTCTCCATCCACTAGGGATCCACATCACCCCTTGTATTGCTGCCTGAAAGTTCTCCTTACCTTGATGAGAGTCCCGTCCTCACCCTGTGACCCTTTGTAGAGTTTCTTCTGCTTCCCACTGCTGATATTAAAGATCCTAAGGAGATAAAAGAGAGGATTTACTTTTTCTGGCTCAATAATATGCATTGTGGGAGGCAGTGGGGCAGCACATGGCTGGGTGGTAAATGAGTCTTTTCCTCTCTTCCTCCTTTCCCCTCTGCCCCATCCCAGATGGGCAATACCCTCCTGACAAAAGTAATGGTTACAAGGGAGAATCCTAAGTATCAAAATCAAAGAAGCATCAGGTTCAACACAGACCTGGCCTCTGGTCAAAACCAAACCTTCCTAAAAGCGGGTGTGTATATAACTGGTACTTTAGGGAGTAGGTGAGCAGAACTGACCCATCTCAGGGGAAGATACCTACCTAATATTTCTGTCTTGACAGCCAATGGCTGTGTACTTCCAGCTGGGTTCCACATCCATATCATACAGGGTTGTCTTTCGCACCACATGGTGCGTCCGTGTAAATTGCACCCCATCTCCAGACTGCAGGGGACACAGCAGGTGGACAGGGTCCAAACTCAAATACTTCCCCTCCTTCAGAAACCCTCCAGCCCTAGAAACCTTCACTCCCATCTCCCTGCAGCACTTCTTAGGCAGATGGAGGCTCTCTGTGGCAGCTATCAATGCCCATTCTCCACTTTGCCCACTGAGGTCTGGAGCCCCCAGAGTCCATTACCTTCTGTGCAGTACGGAAGTAGATGCTCTTGTCTGCTCCACAGCTGATCATGCGGACCTGCCCATCACTTGCTACAGAGGAGAGAAGGATTAGCTGCCCCAGTGGCCTCTGCTTCAGGAATTCCCTGCCTTTACTTTGTTTCCCATTTTGAGCTGCAACCAGCTAATCAGACAGCTCCCAATTCTGACAGCTGCAGTGCCCTCAAATGTGGACCATGCTCCCTTTGTAAAAAGAGCTGTGACTGATGCCCACATTCTACCCAACTTACAGGAAGACCCTCATGGCCCCAGGAACCAAGAGGACTATCAGGACATGTTTTAAACCCTGTGGTCCCCCCTCCTCCCTCTAATCTTACCCGCAAACTTGACTGAAGTGATGGAAGAGGAATGTTCATCCAGTGTTTGCTGCAAACTATATTCTCGTCCAGCATCCAACACATGAATTAGACGGTCTCTGCTGGCTGACGCCAGCAGTTTCAGGCCTGTGACCAGAGCCCAAAAGAGGAATTAATCAACCAGTAGATAGATATTCAGGAGATGTAAGATCCCACAGTCTGGATTCAATTGGCTTGTGAGATGCACGCATATGGGGGGAGGAGAAGGGAGGAAGGGGAGAAGATATGGAAAGAACAAAACCCAGAGCTTACAGGGAGAATAGTCAGGGACAGAGAGTGCTCAGAAACTCGCTCTTCTTCCCATTCTGAAGAGGGATAAACATTGTTCAGCTCCAGACCCAAATTAGTAGTCCAGGCCCAGACCACACAGGGTCCCCCTTATTCACCTGTGTCTGGCTTGGAGTATTCCAGGCAGAGAATCTCTGAATCATGGGCCTCGACTCGCAGCATCTCGCTCAGGGACTGCAGCTCATGTACCCTGCACAAACGAGGAAGGGAATGTTTGACTGCCAGAGGATTGACACGGGAAAGGAAGTCCCTTACCCACCAGCACACTCTCTTCTCCTACTCTTTCAGGTCAGAGCCCTTCCAATCTGGTATTCATTGCGGAACCAGCTCCCCCAGACTATGTTGTGTCAGTGAGGACAGTGCTCACATCTCATGACAAGACTTACCTAAGTGTGCCTACCCGGTCCCCTGATGCCAGGTGCTGTCCATTGGGGCTGATGCAAACAGAACGGATTCCCACACGGGTATCTACCAACGACCCATCAGTTTTGTCTCCACCCCCTGGCAGCTCTGTGTCCAGCAGGGCCTGAGTGTTCCCATCCACATAGATTATCTTGATCAGGTCCTAGTTGGGGGTAAAAGTTGAGTGAGGTAGCCATGACACCCTCATACTAGGTACAACACAGCTAGCCAAAGGAAAGGGAAGATTCATAGAGCACGTGGTTGTGGGTGCACAGATTATGAAAAACAGCCTCCTGAGCATAAAAAAGGCAAACTGGGTGTTGAGGGGTGAATGAGTGGCCCCCAGTTTGGGGCAGGATCCTGAGAATCCTGGTTCTCACATTGCTGAGGATGTTGCGATGTAGGGCAGAGCCATGGACGCCAGAGCTCTCAGTGTTCCACAGGCGGATTGTATTGTCTGAGGAGCAGGTGATGAAGGAGCTTGGGGGCAGGCAGGCCTGGTTACTGTCCTTTACCTCAGGGTATACCTAGGAGTGGAGGGAGAAGAGAATTGTACTAACTCTGCCCAAAAGTGGATATAGCAGGGCTATGGAGGAAGGGGCCTGAGATGTACAGGTACTGCATACCCACGTTCATCTGTTGAGGCCTGTTCCTAGTCCTTTCTGGCCTATCTTGAAATACTAGGAAGCTGCATGAAGACAGTGCCATCCCCTGTACATTCCAGGGTACATGGATGTCCACAGCCTGGCTCTGTCTCAAGAAAACAGACCCTCCCCCACACCACATACCTCCACACTCCAGACGCAGGAGGAATGGTAGAGAGCTGAGTACACTTTGCCCACTTTCTTGGGGTCCCTTACATCCCATACGTAGAGGCTGTGGTCATTGTATACACAGGACAGCCACTGATTGGTGGGATCGAAGGTCAGGGCGATGGTGTCTGGATATCTGGCATCAGCAGTACCAGAGAACAGGCGGCTGTGAGGGAAGAGAAAAGGCAACCTGGTAAGGAGGAAGCTGAGGGAGAAAGGAATGAAGAAAAGGATGGCCCAGGAAGAAAGGAGTACGAGGCAGGGATCTCTGGTTCATTCCCAGAGACCCTCCAACTGAAAGGGCCGAAGAAGCCGACATCCTCCTCACTCACTGGGAATCAACACAAGATGAGAGGAGGGAGGGAGGACGAGAAGGGGCAAAGACAGGAATCAAGGGCAGAGCGGGCACACCTGGCCTCGGTGATGCTGGCAATGTCGGTGCCCAGGGCGTGGGGCCTGGGCAGCGTACTGAGGAAGTGAAGATTCGAGGGGTTGAAGAGACGCACGGTCCCGTCAGCGCAGCCACAGAAGATGTAGTCCGGGCTCACTGAGATGCAGTGTGCCACTGTGGTCTAGGGAGGAAAGGGACACAGTACTTGTCATGAAGAAAGGCAGAATGGATCATGTCCCCCTCACACTCTCCTCCACTCAGGGATCTGTGTCTACCATATCTGTTCACTCCTAAAGAACTGCCCCCACCATTCCCTCTTCCTGTTGCTTCCACTGACCAGTCACCTCCCTACAGGAGGGCAAGGAAAGAAGTCAGTATGGTTGCTGCTGCCCAGAGCCCCTATGGTTGCTTTCCAGCAGCTGCCAGAGCAGCAATGACTAGGGAGGATGGTAGAGTGGGAGGCACTCGCTACGGGGCTATCCAGAAAGCCTGGGACACACAGGGAACACTTGCCAAGCACAAGGAGTGTTTCTGGATAGAGTAGCCGGGGAGCAGGGAAGGTAAGGAGGATAAGGCAGAATGGGCTAGGCAGATTCAAAAGAGCTACAGAAAAAGTGAGACAGAAAAGGAAAGTCTAGGCACCACTTACTGTGAAGCTGTCTGTGTTCTGAGTAGAGGAAGAGAAAAGCAGAAGGAGAGAGCAGAAAGGAAGCAGTTACAGTTAGCCAGGGGCTCTGCGCCGAGCCAGGTTCCATCACCCTGGGCCTTGCTTCCTCAGGGAGGAATCCCATCCCACATAAGGCCTCTTTCCCTTTCTTGCTGGTTGTCAATGGGGCATAATCTTTAGGGACCCTGTGCTTAGGTCCCTTTGGTGAGCTGCTCTAGGCACCAGATTTCCCCATGAGCCAAGGGTCCTACCTGGGACCCTTTGGTTGTCAGATTCACACTTACCCGAAGTTCCACCCATTTGTCCAACAGCCTTCGATCACTAAATTCACACAGCAGTCCAGAAGAGGTGATACAGAAAGTGCTGTCTGCTTTCTTTCCTCGGCCACATGCCACGTCAGTAAAAAGATTGTTCCGAAGTTCCCCCAACAGCCCTGAGCGTCCCAGCAATGGCACTGTGGTATTCACCTGTGGGCACATACTAATGCTCAACCATGCTAGTCACAAAGGAGAGGGTGAACAGGCTTTGAGCAGGGAGGGAAGATATGAGTCTCAGATATCTAGGCCTTGGCCTAAGCTGTGACTAAGTCTGGGATAGGGGCTTTCCCAGTAAGAATGACTGAAAACCAGATGTACGGAAGAACACGGAGGGTGACCTTTAACACGGTGGACACTTTAAACATCACTCTCACCTTTGAAGTTTTGCTGTCATCCAGGTACCAGAATTTGATGTGCCGGTTGCCAGCAGTGACAAAATAGCTGCAGTCTTCAGAAAAGGACACAGCCATCACTCGACTTGAAACCTTATTGGAAGCTACCACAATGTTTTTCTGGGGAGACAGCCAAAGCAATAATTAGGAAACAGCTCTTCAAGGCCTAGAGTAGGTCTGTGGAAGGGTGAGATTCTGAGTGTAGAGGAAGACTGGGCAGGATGAAGATCCCTGATCATTTCCCTCTGCGTAAGGCTTTGGAAAATTCCTTCCCACAGGGATCTCCTGACAACGTCCTGAGAACTCCTTCAATCTCCAAAGCTGGCTATGTCGTTACTCCCTTCAGCAGTCTACATCATTTCTAAGAATGCGATTTAGAGCAATGAAGACAGAACCATGGTCACCTCCCACCCTTCCCCAACCGCCCTCTGGGGCTGCCCTCAGTGTCCCGCTCACCTTCCAGGACCAGACATTGACAATCATGTCATGCTGATAGCCCACAGAGACGATGTACTTGGCGCTGGGGGAGAAGGCCACGCAGGCCACGCCGTACTTGTGCTCCTGTAACTCTGCCACCTGGGTACGCTCGGCCACATCCCACACTCGTACAGCAGGCATGTGCCCACTCTAAGGGAAGCATCGAGGAAGCTGCGGATGATGAATGCAGACACCTACCCACAGCAACCCCCAGAGCGCATTCTACCTTGCATGAGTTACTTGTACACCTGGTTTATCTCCCCTAGACTCGAAGTCTCACGGGCTGACTTTTCATCTTCCTATAATCCCCAAGTTTAGCAAATAACAATGGTGAAAAAATAACAATAGATACCATTTATACAGCCCTAGAATAAGAGTTCAGTAAATGTTTATTGAAAGAATATTAGAGTATGTGACAATGACAGTGCAGGAGTGCCTGACTCCTTGACTTCTATGGCAATGGGAATGAGAACAGGCAGACAACGGGATTCACACAATACTCCTCTACAATTCAAGTCCCTGGCTGGCCATTACTTCCAGCTACATCCCAACAGGAGGCAAGAAGTATTCTGCCTGGACCCAGTAGGGGGCCCTAGAGGGCAAGATACAGTATCCATGGACAGCCCCTAAAGGGAACTAAAAGGGAACTCAACCTCAGGCCAGGAGGGCTAAACATGTAAGGGGCACAGGACCAGCTCTTGGGGATGGCCAAAGATACCTTGTCCTGGCCTGGTGTTACTGGTTCCCTCCCTCTCACTCACCTCTCCGGTGACCAGGTACTTGCCATCTGGAGAAAAGGCAAGAGCAGTGATAGTTTTCCTACAAAACAAAGAAAGAAGTCTGAAAGCCGGGACAGGACACCTGGGTGTCCAGGCAACCTGGCTAGGCTACAGCAACAAAGGAGGCCCCATGACAGAGATGCAGGTTTCCCACAATACCCATCCCCCAAAGAAAAAAGGCCGATGAGGCTGTTATGAGGTCAAGATACAGAGGACAGATCTCTCCACCAAGCCTGCCCAGATAAGCAGTCTAATGCCAGAGGCCACATGGAGGGAGGAAAGATACAGTAATTACGTCCTGAATTCACTGGAGCTCAGGGCTGACTTACCTGGAACTGTTGAGGATGTGGTGCTGTTTGTGCTTCCGGGGATTGAATAAAACAACTACACAGCTGGAAGAGACAGCACAGGAATAATCAGTGGGATTTCCATAGCTGACCTCATCCTATAACTTCTCAAAATTCGTTCCTCCTTTCCAATCTATCCAAACATACCCCCCAAAACAGTCAACTTGACACAGAGTTCTGATTATATCATTGGTCTACCAAAAAACATCATTATTGCTTTATGAATCTAGGCCTTTTGGTAGGAAGCTGGTCTGGCTGGCAGATTCAGGGAGCCTCAGGTAGCAACTCTGACCTAGTGCATCAGCAAGAGAAAAGCCTGTGAGATGTAAGCTCAAAGTTACTAACCACATTCCCCAGGAGTGGCTTCTTGAGTTTGGGCCTAGAGAGTGAACTAGTTCTGCTTCTATCCTGTCACAGGCTCCTCATACGTTCTCTCAAGTATTGTTAGGTAAGAATATGCCCCTCCAGTAGTGTACCCATACTGCCTCCCGCTGAAAGTGAAAAGGCTTTTCTGGATCCCCTACCACCAGCCTGGTACTAAGCATCAGTCCCACATCTAACTCTGCCCAGGTGCCAGGGACTAAACTTCCCCAAAGTAATGGTTGGAAAAGTCCTTTTCTCATGCACTTACCCTAGTAAGAAAGAGAAAAGTACACACATCACAGGGTATGTACACTTGTCTCTCACTTGGCCTGTTGCAATAGGCTTGCAGGCTCTCCCTGCCTCGAGTCCTCCCCCACTTCAATTCACTCAGCCACCAATGTAATAGCACCTGTCACTTCACTATTCAACAGATTCCAGTGTCTCCCCATCATCTCCAGGATCAAATACAAAGAACTACTGTTTAGCGTTAAAGCTCTTTGTAACCTGACTTACACCTCTCTTCCCTCCATGCACTCTGTAATCCAGCTAGGCCTTTGCACTGACTATCCCTATCCCTGGAATGTTTTTTCTCCTTACTTCTGCCTCTTAATTTCTCTGACTTCCTTTAAGACTCAGCTGAAACTCTACCATCCCAAGTCTCCCCAATTCCAGTGCCTTTTCCTATGAGATTGCCTTCTACCTACTCTGTCTATATCTTAGGTCTATCTAGTGATCTGTGTGTTGCCACCCTCTATGAGAACGTGAGATCCCTGAAAGCAGGAACTGTCTTTGTTTTTCTTTGTATCTGCAGCACAGTGCTTGGCACAGAGAGAGAGTTTAATAAACACTTGCTGACTCACTGATGGATATATACTAGAGGCAAAGATTGGACCTCAAATGGCCATTCACCTAACATGCTTGAGTCTACACATTTATCAAACAGATGTAGGCATGTGTTTACCCTATGTACCTAGAAAGGGGATGGGCAACCCAGCACACATGTTCTCCTGTGGCCCAGTAAAGGGGTTAGAGGCCAACGACTCATGACAAAAAAGGATGGGAAGCAACAAGACAGAAAAGGTTATCACATACCTGTTTCTTGATATGCCTCTGCTATCACTGCAGTTAGGGTTCCGTTCCTACAACATAAGAACCTCTGGCCCCATGTGGCCCTAACCCCAGACAAAGATTCAGGCTTTCTCGAGTGGTCCAGAATAGTACTAGACATCCTTCATAGTGGTAGAAGCCTTTTCTCTAGCCACAGACATAATTTCTATGGCCAAGCATTAAAACTTGATGGAACTGGGTCTAGACAGATATTCCAGGGTCCCAGGGAATGGGGCAGTTAAGGCAGGAACTTCTCCTTAGGCAATCAGGGAGTTAAGCACTAGAAGTTTCTCTGGCTTCCAGCTGGATCTTGGAACCCATTATACCTTCTTACTCCTTTTGTCAAAAATGAACACAAAGCCTGCAGCACCAGGAGTGGTGGAGAAAAACAGTGGGAACCTTACTAAGACCTAACTTTCATTAATTAGGAAATTCATTAATTAGAGAAGCCAACCGGAAACCATAATAGTCCAAAAAATTACCATCACTAGTGTTTGATGTGAACCTAGGCAGATAAAAGTTCCTATCCAACACTATTACTCACTGTTTAACACTTTTTAAAATGGATGCTTCTAATCTAAAGACCAAATTAAGCACACTGGATCAAATCTGAAGGATAATTGAAGACATTTGCCTCTAAAAGGTAACTTTCTCTGGCTAGGGATGCTGAGATTTGTGGTCTGCATGGGGGAGGGAAGAGGGGAGAACAAACATGTATTAAGCACCTATTATGCTTTACTAATATGGATTTACTTAGAATAGTCACAGTGGTTAGCAATGACTTAAAAATCCTTAGTCACATCACCACTCTACCCTTGTGTCTTCTTTCCTCACATGGTTCTCTAACCCTGCTGATCTCTTCTTGTTCGCCATCCTGATTCCCTTTTTTTATGTCTTCCTTCCCTCTCAGTCACCATCATTCATCTCAGACCTGTTCCCCTATCCACTATACTGGACAGAAAGATCTGGTTCAGAAGATGGGGCTAAAGAATTCGCAACACTTGGGTGGACTGCCACATATGCATTTTGTATAGGGCATCATTCTGTCCAAGGTTATTCCAGGTTGTGGGAGTCTAGGAAAGCAGCTCGTGGGACCCTGATTACCTACCAGGTTTGTTCCCTCCCGCCCCCATAGCTTGGAGTGACTAGTATCACCAGGGTAATAAAAAAATAAACAATACTGTGAAGAATCTAGGATAAGTCAGTACAACAAGGTGGCTACAGAAACCTTCACTTTCCTCTCTCTTCTGTCAAACACAGTTTAGGGAAGTGGAAACTGCTCAAGCTCCACAGCATGCCCTTAGCTCTACTACCTCAGCCTTTAGTGCACTGCAAACAAAGTCACTTTTTCTCCTTCCTCAAACTATATGTATTGGAAAAGGAAGAAGTCAAGTGCTCTGGGGTTACTACTGAACAAAAAGGAGAGGTTAGAAAGTAACATGGAGAATGATCCTAAATATCCCACATGTTCTCTTTCAGGAAAATGGCAACAGTGGAAAATATGTAGGGGGGCTGGCTGGGGTCTCTTCCTCTGGAACAAAACTAACAACTCTTACCATGTTGAGGTCTAAAGTTTCAGAAGATGGAAAGAAAATAGGATGAATATACAGATTCTTTTTTCTCCTTTAATTGCTTTTTTTCTACTATGGCTATTCCAGTGAGATACAGTTCAAGGAAAGTGGTCAGTTGGTCATACTTAGAATTATCCAATCCAATAAACGTATTAAATATTGAGCATTTTCCTGACACTGTTTCAAAAACAATGGGTGTACAAAAACAAAAATGAAAACAATCTCTGCTTACATTTTTCATACACCCAAATAGACCAATGCTAAAAACAAAATTCTCATACACCAAAATATTTATAGCTGAAGTTTTTATAGTGGTAAAGAACTGGAAACAAAATAGATACCTGCTGACTGAGAAATAGCTAAACAAATGATATATGATTTCAATGGAGTAACACTGCACTGTGGGAAACTATGAATTTGAAGAATACGGAGAAGTCCACAAAGACTTAGATGAACTGATACAAAGTGAAGTCAGCAGAACCAGGAAAACAACATACATAACTACAGTAAAATAAATGGAAATAACAACCATTTGCACAGAATCTTCCAAGATTATAATCATCAAGTTCTGTCAGACACAAAAGAATATATGGGAATGTATTTCCCTTACTACTTTGCAGAAACAATGAGTATAGTGCTGGGGACAATAACCTAAGGCCCCACTCCATGTAGGTTAGATTAGTTTTCCTTTAAAAGGGATTGAAACCACCTTCAAGATTTAAATGGCCCAGGGGGACTATGGCTCTGCCTATTCCAGCAGCTTCCTGATTTACCTCAGTATAAAAACAGTCAAGACCCAAGGATCCCCAGCTCCTCACTCATGTTTCTGAACACAGATCGATGGCAGGATCAAACAAGCACTAGAAGGGGAGACTCAGCGGCGTCTAGACTGTATTTTCCATGAATATCCTCTCCCTGTCCTGAATGTCCTTCTCTGGTTGAAGCTAAGAAAACTGCCTTATGCTGTCAGATGGGCAAGTTTCTCGTTTTGTTCTAGTATCGATCCTGAAGTATCCAGGTCACCTACACAGAACTAGACCTGGTGGCCTGGCCAGCTTATTAAAAGAGTGGAAGACTTTGCATAACAATGGACTTGGTTGATGTTTTAGTTCTGCTGAACCATTTAAAAATTATTTTTCTTCTTTTTTTTTACTCTTTGTAAGGTTCTCTGGGAGGGAGGGGGAAGAAAAATAGATAATAATGAGAAATCAAGGCAATGCAAAAACAAAAGATACCAACACAATATTTTTTTTAAACTTCCATTTCATTGCGGGGAGGGGAACAAGTTGTACACAGATAAATAATCCAAAATATATACAAAGAGAAAAAAACGAAGTAATTTGCTGGGAAACACTAACAACTGGAGGTTAAAAGGAAAGGCCTCATTTAAGAAAACCTTGAATGGAAGCAGGGCTTCCAAGAGGGGAAGGTAAGGAGACAGCATATGGAGGACAGACTGAGCTGTGCAGCCTGCAGAGGGAGAAATGGAATATCATGTAAATAAACTAAACAGGAAATAAGTCAAGGATGCCTTCCTGGAAGAAGTGGGCTCAGAAAGAAGTAACTGAGGATATAAAGAGTAGAAGACAAATAGAGATCACAAACATAACAGTTTTTTGAAAAGCTAAAAAATTTTAAGTTTAGGGAAGTAGGAAGAACATAGGCTTACGTATTAGGAAATGATACAACAAATATTTGTGCTTAGCACTGTATTAAGCCTGAAGGAAACAAAAAGTTTAACACAATGGGAGATATAACACAAGGTCCCTTGGTTCAACAGCTTCTAATCTAACAACACAAAAATAGTGGATGATGTTCCCACAATCCACTCCAGTACAGGTTTGCCTTAAGAAAAAAACAGAAGAGGGGGGCGGAGCCAAGATGGTGGAGTAGAAAGATGCACATTTACGAGCTCCGAACCCAAGCCCATAGAATTAATGTAAGAAGAGATCCCCATAAGTTCTGGATCACTGTAGGGTGTGCATAAACATAGTGGAAGAGATATCCGTTCCAGAGAGCCCTGGAGAGCCATCCACAGGGTCCGTCGCACCCCAGAAAGCGGACCCCACCCCAGCGCTGCCCTGGCCGCGGCCCCAGAGAAGCTGATCCGAGCAGGCTTCAGGGACGGAAGCTCCGGCGGCCGGGAAGGTCCCTCCGCCCACAGAAGCTACGCTACTGGTCAGTGAGAGAGACAGCTGGGCCGACCTAGAGGGGAGCGGGGTGTCTCCGTGGCTCGGGCCCCCTCGGGAGGAAGTGGCGGCGGCAGAGGCGGGGGCGGCGGCGGAGGCAGCTGCAGCTCGGCAGCAGCCCGGGACTCCCCCAGCAGCAGGCAGGATCTTTATTACTGAAAGTCTCTGCATAAACAACCTGAGGGAGCTGAGCCTGGGAGACAGCCCTGCCCCACCCCGCTCCATTATTGAAGGTCTCTGCATAAAGCCCCTGAGGGAACTGAGCCTGGGAGGTGGCCCTGCCCACACCCCAGCACCAGAACTAAAGCTCCCATTGAATAGCAGCCGCTTGCCGCAGAAAGCCCATTTGAATCTCAGACCCCAAGCACTAGCTGGGCGGATCTAGGTGGGGGTGGACAGGAATCTCAGAAGTCAAGTACCTGGCTGGGAAAATGCCTAGAAAAACTATAGAGAGTTTTTTCGAACAGATGAAAATGATCCTGACATTCGGATCTGATGAAGAGGACATATTCTTGCCAACAGGGAAAGACATGGAGGGCGGGGCCTTGGTACCCCAGACATCCCAGGGGGATGTCGGGTGGGCTCAGGCCTTGGAAGAGCTAAAAAAGGATTCTGAAAAGCAAGTTATACAGGTGGAGGAAAAACTGGGAAGAGAAATGAGAGAGATGCAAGAAAAGTATGAAAAACGGGTCAATATCTTCGTAAAGGAGACCCAAAAAAATGCTGAAGAAAATATCACCTTGAAAAATAGGCTCACTCAATTGGCAAAAGAGGTTCAAAAAGCCAATGAGGAGAAGAATGCTTTCAAAAGCTGAATTAGCCAAATGGAAAAAGAGGTTCAAAAGCTCACTGAAGATAATAGTTCTCTCAAAATTAGAATGGAACAGATGGAGTCTAATGACTTTACGAGAAACCAAGAAATCACCAAACAAAACCAAAAGATTGAAAAAATGGAAGCGAATGTGAAATATCTCATTGGAAAAACAACTGACCTGGAAAATAGATCCAGGAGAGACAATTTAAAAATTATGGGACTACCTGAAAGTCATGATCAAAAAAAGAGCCTAGATATCATCTTCCATGAAATTATCGAGGAAAACTGCCCTGACATTCTACAACCAGAGAGCAAAATAAGTATTGAAAGAATCCATCAATCACCACCTGAAAGAGATCCAAAAAGAGAAACTCCTAGGAACAATGTGGCCAAATTCCAGAACTCCCAGGTCAAGGAGAAAATATTGCAAGCAGCTAGAAAGAAACAATTCCAGTACTGTGGAAATACAATCAGGATAACTCAAGATCTAGCAGCTTCTACATTAAGGGATTGAAGGGCATGGAATAAGATATTCCAGAAGTCAAAGGAACTAGGACTCAAACCAAGAATCACCTACCCAGCAAAACTGAGTATAATACTTCAGGGGAAAATATGGTCTTTCAATGAAATAGAGGACTTTCAAGCATTCTTGATGAAAAGACCAGAGCTGAAAAGAAAATTTGACTTTCAAACACAAGAATGAGAAGAAGCATGAAAAGGTAAACAGCAAAGAGAAGTATTAAGGGACTTACCAGAAATGAACTGTTCACATTCCTACAGGGAAAGACAATATTTCTAACTCTTAAAACTTTTCAGTATCTGGGTAGTTGGTGGGACCACACACACACATGTACACGCATGCACACACACACACATATACACATGCACACACATACAGAGACAGAGAGCACAGAGTGAATTGAATAGGATGGGACCATATCTTAAAAGAAATTAAGGTAAATGGTGAGAGAGAAATGTAGTGGGAGGAAAGAGAGTGAAATGGAATGGGGTAATTATATGTCATTTAAGAGGCAAGTAGGAGACTTTTTAGTGGAGGGAAAAAGAGGAGAGCTGAGAAAAAAAAAAACAATTAGTTTACCCTCATCACATTTGACTAAAGGAAGGAATAAAATGCACACTCATTTTGGTATGAAAACCTATCTTACAGTATAGGAAAGTGGGGGAGAAGGAGATAAGCAAGGGGGGGATGATGGAAGGGAGGACAAAGGGAGGAGGGAGCAATTTGAAGTCAACACTCGGGGAGGGACAGGATCAAAAGGCAGAAGAGAAACAATGAGGGGCAGGTTAGGATGGAGGGTAATTCAGTTAATCTTACACAACACGACTATCAGGGAAGTCATTTGCGAAACTACACAGATATGGCCTATATTGAATTGCCTGCCTTCCCAAAGGGAATGGGTGGGGAGGGAGGGATGGGGAGAATTGGGAACTCAAAGTTTTAGGAACAACTGTTTAGTATTGTTGTTGCTACTAGGAAAGAAGACATACAGTTAATGAGGAATACAAAGTCATCTGGGCCTACAGGAGAAAAGAGAAGATGGAGACAAGAGAAGGGAGGGATGACAGAAGAGAGGGTAGTTTGGAGATAGGGAAAATTAGATTGCTTGGGGTATTGGGGTGGGGGGAGGGGAGAAAAGGGGAGAAAATTTGGAACCCAAAATTTTGTGAAAATGAATGTAAAAAGTTAAATAAATAAATATTAAAAAAAAAAAAAAAAAGGAAAAAGAAAAAAACAGAAGAAACCCCTGGAGAGTGGTCCCAACAGCCCTCTCAGTGACTCTGCCCTCCCTCACTTAAAAGTCACAGAACAAACAAAACGAAAACCAAAACCATTCCCCAAGGTTACCTATACCATGAATAGGTTATTTTTTTTTTCCTTTTGACTTGTGGGTTTCTCTTAATTCCCACCAGGCATTTCATTCAGATCCACGAACACTGGACAAACTGCCTAGTATAAAGAAAGGCTCCCATAAAGTACTTCAAAGACAGACTGGCTGACTCCTTCAAAAACCACCTTCCAGTTCTTCCAGAAAATTCTCCCTTTTCCTCCACTTTCTATGTGCTTCCAACAGCAGGAAGCCCTCTGGGGCTTACCACATCTACGGACCATTCCTCCAACTTCCCCACTAAGCTGTACTCAAATGAGAGCCACGCTAGTTAGATGCCTCTCTCACACTGTGTTAAGCCTTTAGTTGGACAGAAAGACAAAAGTCTCACTTGTTCTTGATTGAGTTACACGAATATAAACACATAATGGCAACACTACTTAAAATAATTTATGGATTTAGCACTATATCAAACTATCCATGGAGTAGTTACAGTACTATATATATATATATATACTATATACTATATATATACTATATATATACTACTATGTATACTACATATAGATACATGACATAAATGTCAAAGGCCACATCAGGAACAAAACAAGAATAGAGATGGACTTTGAACACCAATGGATGGGGGAGAATTCTTAGCTAAACATGTGAGAAAGACAACTGAAGATAAAAGGGATCATTCAGTTATGTAAAACTGAAAAGCTATACAAACAATTTAATTGTAGCTAGAATTAGAAGAAAATCTTTAAAAAATTAGAAGAAAAAATTCTTTGCAGTCAATTTCTCTGATAAAGATCTAGTATCCAAGATCATGATATAGGATACACATATGTAAGAATAAGGGTCATTTCCCAATAGTGCAGATTAAAGTAACTCTGGTTTTTCCTCACGTTCATCAGATTGGCAAAGAAAATAAACAAAATTATAAATGATAGAGGGGCTGTGAAAACGCAATCGCACCAACTCCTTGTTTGATGAATTGTACACTGGTCCAACCATTCTGGGAAACAATCTGGAATTATACAAAGAAAATAATTAAACTTTGCCTTGATCTAATAAAAACACTACTAGGCATATATCCCAAGGAAATCAAAGACAGAGAAAAAAGGTCCTTGTATATGATACAAAAATATACATGGTAACACTTTTTGTAGCAGTAAAGAGTCGGAAACAAAGTAGATGCACTGAAACAGCTGAAGGAATTGGTACGAGAATGTAAAGGAATATTAATGCATTGTAAAAATATGATGCTATGAAGGCTGCGGAAAAATCTGAGAAGACTTGCATGAGAGAAGTGAGCAGAACCAGGACATCAAATTTTTTTTTTTCCAATTTTTGCCCAAACTGTCAAGTGATCTTTATTTGACATAGAAATTCTCATTTGTTGAATTACAAACTTGGTATACCATTGAAGAAAAATTTTACATTTTTTATTTCACATTTTCAGTTCTTTGGCCTGATAGTTACAAGATCAATAGTAGAAAAAGCCAAAGACAGTTACTCCAAAGAATAAATTGTCATTCACAAAACATCATGAGTGGGAAGCAGAGCCAAGTTGGTGGGACATCAGGAAGAAGCACACTACAATATCTCCATTACAAGAGCCTACCCTTTCCCTCCAAAATAATTTCTGCAAGTAAATGTAAAAAAACATGACAGACCAAATCCTGACAGAGAAATTCAGATAAGTTAGAGTGAGTCATTTGTCCAACCTAGGTCAGCACAGGATGTCACAGACAGGGAGGCCTGCAGACACTGGGATCAGGATCTGGCCAAGAGCACACATGAAGCACTCCAGCGTCCAGAGAGAGGCTGTAAACTGGGGCCAAAAGAAGGTCCCAGATCCATATGGGGACAAATGCAGGATGCAGAAACAGAGGCTAACTGGCAGTGTTGTTGTTCACTATCCAGTTTTGGGTCACAGATCTAGGGAGGGATGAAGAATAGACTGGAGCTCAGGGGCAGTGTTTCCAGCGTACGGGTTGGTTGCAGGCACTAAACAGTGTAATGATGGGAGAGCAAGTTCCGACGTGAGTAGTGGCAGTGTGGTTAGTAGCGGCAGTGTGGTTCACACCCCAGGGCAGAGAAGGGTCTCTGTTTCAGCCTCCAGCCCAACCTGAAATCTGCAAAGAATAACCACGGCAGGAATCCCAGACTGAAGAGGAGCCTAAAACCTTATCACTCTGCAGCAGAACTTCCCAGCCTGCTGAGAAGGGTTGAACCTAGAAGGGGTTTACTATTATTCAGACCTAAAACCAGGTCAGGAATTTTCAGAGCTCAGACCAGGGGGCAGCACCCAGATTTTGTCCTGGATTAGATTACTCTGGAAGGACTCAAAGTTTGCAGGTCTCTGAGTAAAAAGAAAGATTCAAAACATCTAGAAACAAAGCCCCAGAGAAAAACACAGATTGAGCACAAGCTACTAGAAGATTCCTAGAAGAGATGAAGCAAGAGACAAAAAACAAAAAAACAAAAAATGTGTTTTTAAAAATGAAACGAAAGTGCTTAGTGGAAAAAAATGGAAATGGAATAGAAATGAGAGCTATGGGAGAGACAATTGCAAAGGGAATTAATAACTTGGATAAGAGGTACAAAACCTTGCCTGAGCTACAAGCCTTTGAAAATTAAAATGGGCGAAATAGAAACCAATGATTCCATGAGAAAACAAGAAGTTAAATTTAAAAAACTTAAAAAACTGATAAAATAGAAGAAAATGTAAGGTATCTTATAACAAAAACAACTGGCCTAGAAAACAGATTGAGAAGTAAAAAATAAGAATTATGAGATTATCTAAATTTCATTACCAAAAAAAAAAGTTTGGACATTATATTTCTAGAAATCTTAAAAGAAAACTGCCCAGAGGACAGAGTCAAGATGGTAGAGAAAAGGAAGTGACTTGCCTGAGCTCTCCACCAAACCCTTCTGAAAACCTTTAAATAATGCCATAGTACAAGTCCTGGAGCAGCAGAACCCACAAAAGGACAGGGTGAAATAATTTTCCAGCCAAAGGCAACTTAGAAGGTCAGCAGGAAAGGTCTGTTGTACTGGGTGAGAATGGAGCACAGTCCAGCGAAAACCATCCCAGCACAGACCCAGACTCAGCAAACCAGGAGTAAGTCTTAGAAGCCACTGAATTAGGATGAGTAGCAGCTGCTTCCAGAACTGTCAGCCCTCAGAGAGTAAGGGATCAAACAACTGGTCAGAAGGAGATTACATTTGTTAGTATTAAGGCAGGCCCCTCTTGCTTTGCCCATACTCAGATCTGTATCACAGTCCTGGGGGGCAGTCCCACGGCAAGAAGGAACACTAGCACACTGGAGCTTGCGACTGCAGTACAACAGGGACTCTCATCTTAGTTCCAGGGATGAAAAGAGTGCTTGTGATTATTCACAGACCCCAGCACAAACCAGGAGAATAGTAAACACATCTCTTCTTAGATCACACCACCTTGGAAGAACTGAAAACTTACAGGTCACTAGAAGTATCACTGAAAATGGCTGCACAAAATGCCTAAAGCTTGGGATAGTTCACCCTTGGAAGCAGAGTCCAATTTTAGCAAAGAGTTAAAAGTTAAGAAATAGCCTGGGAAAATGAGCAAACAACAGAAAAAAATCTGATCACAGAAAGTTACTATGGTACCAAGGAAGATCAAAACACTCAGAAGAAGATAACAAAGTCAAAACTCCTCCATCCAAAGCCTCCAAGAAAATTATGAATTGATTTCAGGACATGGAAGAGCTCAAAAAAAAAATTCTGAAAATCAAATAAGAGAGAAAGAGGAAAAAATGAAAAGAGAAATGAGAGTGATACAATAAAACCATGGAAAACAAATCAATAGCATGGTAAAAGAGACACACAAAAAATACTGAAGAAATTAACACCTTAAAAAATAGACAATAAAACAAAACCAAAAGAATGAAAAGATAGAAGACAATGAGAAATATCTCATTGGGAAAAAAAACTGACTTGGAAAACAGATACAGGAAAGATAATTTTAAAGTTATAGTATTACCTGAGAGCCATGATCAAAATAAGAGCCAAGACATCATCTTTCAAGATATTATCAGGGAAAACTACCCTGAAATTATAGAACCAGAGGGTAAAATAGAAACTGAAAGAATCCACTGGTCACCTCTTGAAAGAGATCCCAAAATGAAAACTCCTAAGAAGATTATAGCCAAATTCCAGAATTCCCAGGTCAAGAAGGATACTTCCTTTTACAATTAGCCAGAAAGAAACAATTCAAGTAACATGGTGCCATAGTCAGGATGACACAACTTTTAGCAGCTTCTACATTAAAGGATCAGAGGGCTAGGAATATGATATTCTGGAAGGCAAAGGAGCTAAGATTACAACCAAGAATCACCCATCCAGCACAACTGAGTATAATCCTTCAGGAGAAAATAATAAACATTTAATGAAATAGAGAACTTTCAAATACTCTTGATAAAAAGATCAGAGCTGAATAGAAAATATGACTTTCAAATACAAGACTCAAGAGAAGCATAAAAAGGTAAACAGGAAAGGGAAATCACAAGGTACTTAGTATAGTTAAACTGTTTACATTCCTATATGGGAAAATGATACTTGTAACTCATAAGAACTTTCTCATTATTAGGGCAGTTAGAAGGCGTATATATAGACAGAAAGCACAGGTGTGAGCTGAATATGAAGGGATGATATCCAAAAAAATAAAATTAAGATGTGAGAGAGGAATGCACTGGAGAAAGGGAAAGGGTGAGGTAGAATGAAGTAAATTATCTCACACAAAAGTGGCAAAAAAAATTTTTTTTACAATGCAGGCGAAGAAGGGTGAAGAAGAGAGAGAGTGAGGGAACCTTATTCTCATCAGAATTGGCTCAAAAAGGAAATAACATACACACTCAACATACAGAAATCTATCTTATCCTACAGAGAAGTAGGAGGAGAAGGAGACAGAAAACAGGGAAAAAAGGTGATAGAAGGGAGGGAAGATTGGGAGAGGGGGTAGCCAAAAGCAAAACACTTGAGGAAGGATAAGGTAAAAGGAAAGAGAGAATAGAATAAACAAAGTTGGGGGGAATAGGATGGAGGGAAATAGATAGCAATAGTAACTGTGAAAAAAAATTTTGAAGCAAGTTTCTCTGATAAAGGCCTTACTTCCCAAACATAGAAAACTGAGTCAAATTTATAAAAATAAGAGTCATTCTCCAATTGATAAATCATCAAAAAGATATGAACAGTTTTCACATGAAATATCACTATTGATGGGAGAAATGTAAATTAAAACAATTCTGAGGTACTACCTCATACTTATTAGATTGGCTAATAGGATAGAAAAGGAAAATGACAAACGTTGGAGGGGATATGGGAAAAATGAGACATTAATGCACCATTGGTGGAGCTGTAAACTGATCCAACCATTCTGTAGCAATTTGGAACTATGCCCAAAGGGCTATAAAACTATGCATACACTTTCACCTAGCAATACCATTCCTAGGTCTGTAACCCCAAAGAGATAAAAAGAAAAAAGGAAAAGGACCTATAAGTACAAAAATATTTATAGGAGCTCTTTCCTGGTAGAAAAGAATTAGAAATTGAGGGGATGCCCATCATTTGGGGACTGGCTGAACAAATTGTGGTATGTGACTAAGATAAAATACTATAAGAAATGATAAGCAGGATGTTCTCAGAAAAACCTGGAAAGACTTACATGAGCTAATGCAAAGTGAAATGTATTGTGTACAAAGTAACAGCAATATTGTCAATGATCAGCTGTGAATGACTTAGCTATTCAATACAATGATCTATGACAACTCTGACGGATATATGATGAAAAAAGTTATCCATCCCCGAGAAAAAAACTGATAGTGTCTGAATACAGATTGAAGCATACTTTTTCATTTAATTTTGAAGTTAGTTTTTTTTGGTCTATGTTTTCTTTCACAACATGACTAATATAAAAATGTTTTGCTTGATGACACATGTATAATATATATTGAATTTCCTGCCTATTCAATGAAAGGGGAAGGGAGAGAATTTGGAACTCAAAGTTTAAAAAGTGAATGTTAAAAATGGTTTTTGCATGTAACTGGGGGAAAATAAAAATACTAAATAAATTCAAAAAGAAAAAAAGCAAACTGCCCACATCACTTAAAAACAAGGGGCAAAGTGGAAATAGAAAGAATACACCAGGCACATCCTGAAGGAAAACTCCAAATGGAAACTCCCAGGAACATCACAGCCCAAATCCAGAGCTTCCAGGTCAAAGAAAAATAATGTAAGCAGACCAAAAAAAAGAATTCAAGTATCAAGGAGCCATGGTCAGAATCACATACAACTTAGCAACCACCACTGGAAAAGAGTGAAGAATTTGGAAGCAAATCCAGAAAGCAAAGAATATAGGCTTAAAGCCAAGAGTAGCTTATTCAGCATATTTAGTATTGCTGATCAAAAGATCAGGTCTGGGAAGGAACTCTGAAATTCAAATACAGGACTTCCAGGAAACATAACAAGAAAAGCACAAGTGAATGACTCATAAGGGATGAACTGTTACATTCAAATATGAGGATATATACACATGTCCCCATTGATTATAACTCCATAATCAGGGGTCATACAGAGAGTCTAATTAGACAAAACCTGGGCGTAGGTATTACATCTTGAGGATCTTAAGAGAATGGAAAGAGAAGAACACACTGGGCACTGAGGGGAAGGGAAGTTAGGGAAAATTCTCATATAATCAGGGTGCAGATATATGTTTTTAAAAACAAGGAGGAGAGGTGCAAGGAAGCAGCTGACACTCCTCAACTGACTGTGTAGGAGACAGGGGAGAGGTAGGGTGAAAGGAAGAGAAGGTAGATTTTGCCAACTGAAAATAAAAAATGTAATTTTTAAAAAAATCATTATCATGATAGTTGTCTGTATCAGCCTCCCCAAAACACAGTCATTATTTACTCCATGTATTTGTTCTGCAATCGTTACTTGCACCACTATTTTATAAGGTTCAAATACATTCTCTTTTAATTTATTTTTGAGGTTCTCTAATAAAAACTTGGTGAGGGCAGGCATGTTAAATGGTTCTTACTTAGTAACTGCCAGTTCTTTAGTACAGTATGGAAACATTCTATCACCATGCAGGGACAGAACTTCTACTGGAATATGGGCTGTAGGATGGAGGTGTTCTCCAACCCCAATGTGACTTTTATCTTTTTCAACCATAGTGTGCATAGAAGCCACTACAGAGTACTGAGACATTGTCATTCTGGGCTCAGGGCCTTTAGGAAGACAGAATAATTTACAAGATGACCACAATTAACATAATGGAAAACAACCGTGAAAAAATTCAGACCTCTGATCAAAGCAGTGACCAACTGTGACTTAAGAGGACAAATGGCTTGAAGCACATTTTCTACCTCTCTACAGAGAGATGATGAATTAAAGGTGTAGAATAGGCATATGTTTTTCAGATATGGCCATTGTATTTGATTTGTTATAAAGGAGGGTTGGGGGTGATGGTGATGGAACAGAAGTAAAAAAAATATATAAAATAATAAAGAGCATAAGTAAAACATTTAAAAAGAAAAATACACTATAAAGTCATAATATAATACTTTATAAGGTCAGGAAAGGCTTCCTGGAGGACATGGCACTTGAATTGGTCTTTAAAGGACAGGGATGGCTTTCCAGGCACTGGGAATAATGTAAGCAATGACCCAGAGATATAAGACTACATACAGTACACTTTAAGTTGAAGTGTTCAATTTGGCTGTGGCATAGAGTGCATGAGGCTAAAAATGTAGGTCAGCACCATGTTGGGGATGCCAGGCAGAAGAGTTTGAGTTTTATAGGCAACAGAGAGCCATGGAAACCAAACTATAACCACATCAATGTGTAAGAAAGACAATTCTGGCTGCAAAATGAAGGATGAGTTGGACAGAAAAAGAACAGAGGCAGGAAGGAGGCTACAGAAATAGTGCAGACAGGTAATAATGAACGCCTGTACTACAATAGTTATAGCAGGAATAGAGAGGAAAGGACAGAGTGGAGAGGACTGAGTTCTAGTCCCAGCTCTGCTATAAACTTGCTGGGTGACCATGGCACCCACATGTTTCTGTTCTACCATCTGTAAAATGACAAGGTTGAATCAGAGCATTCATTTTTGGCCTCATCTCTCTATATTTTTTCCCTTCAAAATCTTATTTATTACACCACTAAAACTATTTTCTCTATGACAGGAATTCTCAAACTTTTGGTATCAAGACCCTTTTATACTCTTAAAAATTATTAAGGACCTTCCCAAAGAGCTTTTATATGGATTAAATTTATTGATATGATTGAAACTGAACATCTTAGTATTATTGTGAAAATAGTTTTGACTTCATAGACCCCCAAAAGGGTCCCTCAAACACCTTGTAGGAAGCAGAGGCAGAGGGTGGGGTTGGAGGGATTCCCAAACCATACTTTAAGAATCATTCTCAAATTTATTATCTACATCCCTGATCTTTCTTCAAAGCTTTAGAATTGCACCTCCAATGACCCATAAGACATCAGTACCAGGATGTTTAACTGGTAACAAACTCAATGCTTCCAAAACCAGAATCATTCCTTTTCCCCCAAATCTATACTACTTCTGCCTTTACTGTTTCTATCTACAGTACTATTATTTGCTGTTTTCTATACTCAAAACATTAGTTATCTCTGATTCACCCGTCTACCATATCCAGTCCAAATTACATCAATTCAAGCCCCATGAGATCTCTCATTCACTTTTGATCACTATCCTAGTAAAAAAAGTCTTTATTACCGACCACCTCCACCACCAAAAACCTCCTGTAATCTTCTAACTAGTACTGCTCTCCCCTTAATCTCTATCTCTTCTAACCTGAAGTAATGGAGGCAATCAAGGGTAGCCAAAAAAGAGTTACTGGATTTTATAGCTACAGGATCAAGAGGGTAAATACCAGTTCTTAAACTCTCTGGGTCTCAGACTACTGATCTTTTAGTTTTCTACCAGCTCTGGATTTAGGCCCCTATGATAAAACCTACAAAGATCCATCTGGTCATGTCACTTGACTGCCCAAAAACCTTTAGCGGTTACCTCCAAACAAAATTCAAACTCCTTTTCCTGATATTCAAGACCATCTATTATTTGGCATTACTTTTTCTTTCCAATCCTTGTTGTTCAGTCACTTTTTTAGTCATGTCGAACCCCCATTTGGGGTTTTCTTAGCAGAGATATTGGAGTAGTTTGCCATTTTCTTCTATAGTTCATCCGACAGATGAGGAAATGAGGGCAAACAGGGTTAAGTAACTAGCCCAAGGCACACAGCTAGTGTCTCAAGCCAAATCTGAACTCAGGAAGTCTTCCTGACTTCAAATGCAGCCCTCTATTCATTAGGGTGCCACCCAGTCCACACTGATTCCTTCCAAGTCATCCAAGTTCCAACCGAACTACTGGACTCCCTTCATATGTCTTTGCTCATCTGTCCCCTCTTTCTATGAGATCCATTCTCTTTCCTTACCTACTAAATTCCTTCCAGTCTTTGAAGTTCAAATCAAATGCTTCTTTCTCAACAGGCCTCTCTCCTGAAAGTCCCAGGTATTAAAGTCATCCCTTGTTCAGTATGACTTCATGTAGACCTTTTTTTACACATTTCTAATGCACTGATTATGTATTGTTCTCTATTAGAGTTACCTGTATACATCACAATCCTTTAGTAGGCTGTTGTGTACTTCAGGAGGGCATGGATTACATCTTATCTAAACCTTGCATTTTTTCCAGAACAGTGCTGTATACAAAGTAGGTACTTAGTAGATGTCTAATGAAACAAAATGATGCCATAAAATAAGATATTTTGCAGGTTTAAGAGGAAGAAATTAAAGGTATCTATGGTCATATGAAAAAATGCTCTAAATGATTATTGGGTAGAGTGATGCAAATCAAAGCGACTCTTAGATACCACTTAACATCTATCAGACTGGCAAACATGACAAAATAGGAAAACGATAAATGCTACAGAAGATGTGGGAACATTGGAACACTAATGCATTGTTTTTTGGTTTTTTTTTTTTAATTAATTTATTTATTTAACTTTTTACATTCATTTTCACAAAATTTTGGGTTCCAAATTTTCTCCCCATTTCTCCCCTCCCCCCACCCCAATACACCAAGCATTCTAATTTTCCCCATCACCAATCTGCCCTCTCTTCTATCATCCCTCCCTTCTCTTGTCCCCATCTTCTCTTTTGTCCTGTAGGGCCAGATGACTTTCTATTCCCCATTAACTGTATTTCTTATTTCCTAGTAGCAACAACAATACTCAACAGTTGTTCCTAAAACTTTGAGTTCCAAATTCTCCCCATCCCTCCTTCCCCACCCGTTCCCTTTGGGAAGGCAGGCAATTCAATATAGGCCATATCTGTGTAGTTTTGCAAATGACTTCGATAACAGTCGTGTTGTGTAAGACTAACTGTATTTCCCTCCATCCTATTCTGCCCCGCATTGTTTCTATTCTGTCTTTTGATCCTGTCCCTCCCCGAGTGTTGACTTCAAATTGCTCCCTTCTTCCATTGCCCTCCCTTCCATCATCCCTCCCTCCCTGCTTATCTCCTTCTTCCCCATTTTTCTGTACTGTAATATAGGTTTTCATACCAAAATGTGTGTGCATTTTACTCCTTCCTTTAGTCGAATGTGATGAAGGTAAACTTCATGTTTTTTTCTCATCTCTCCTCTTTTTCCCTCCACTAAAAAGTCTCCTGCTTGCCTCTTGAATGAGATATAACTTACCCCATTCCATTTCACCCTCTCTCCTCCCACTACATTTCTCTCTCACCATTTACCTTAATTTCTTTTAAGATATGGTCCCATCCTATTCAATTCACTCTGTGCTCTCTGTCTCTGTGTGTGTATGCTTGTGTGTATGTGTGTGTGTACATCTGCGTGTGGTCCCACCAACTACCCAGATACTGAAACGTTTTAAGAGTTAGAAATATTGTCTTTCCATGTAGGAATGTACACAGTTCACTTTTGGTAAGTCCCTTATGACTTCCCTTTCCTGTTTACTATTTCATGTTTCTTCTCATTCTTGTGTTTGAAAGTCAAATTTTCTTTTCAGCTCTGGTCTTTTCATCAAGAATGCTTGAAAGTTCTCTGTTTCATTGAAAGACCATATTTTCCCCTGAAGTATTATACTCAGTTTTGCTGGGTAGGTGATTCTTGGTTTGAGTCCTAGTTCCTTTGACTTCTGGAATATCCTATTCCACACCCTTCGATCCCTTAATGTAGAAGCTGCTAGATCTTCTGTTATCCTGATTGTATTTCCACAATACTGAAACTGTTTCTTTCTAGCTGCTTGCAGTATTTTCTCCTTGACCTGGGAACTCTGGAATTTGGCCACAACGTTCCTAGGTGTTTCTCTTTTTGGATCTCTTTCAGGCGGTGATCGATGGATTCCTTCAATACTTATTTTGCCCTCTGATTCTAGAATATCAGGGCAGTTTTCCTTGATAATTTCATGAAAGATGATGTCTAGGCTCTTTTTTTGATCATGGCTTTCAGGTAGTCCCATAATTTTTAAATTGTCTCTCCTGGATCTATTTTCCAGGTCAGTTGTTTTTCCAATGAGATATTTCACATTCTCTTCCACTTTTTCATTCTTTTGGTTTTGTTTTATGATTTCTTGGTTTCTCAGAAAGTCATTAGACTCTATGTGTTCCATTCTAATCTTGAGAGAACTATTTTCTTCAGTGAGCTTTTGAACCTCTTTTTCCATTTGGCTAATTTTGCTTTTGAAAGCATTCTTCTCCTCATTGGCTTTTTGAACCTCTTTTGCCAATTGAGTGAGCCTATTTTTCAAGGTGATATTTTCTTCAGCATTTTTTTGGGTCTCCTTTACGAAGATATTGACCCGTTTTTCATACTTTTCTTGCATCTCTCTCATTTCCCTTCCCACTTTTTCCTCCACCTGTCTAACTTGATTTTCAAAATCCTTTGAGCTCTTCCATGGCCTGAGCCCACCGGACATCCACCTCGGATGTCTGGGATATAGAGGCCCCGACCTCCACGTCTTTCTCCGATGGCAGGCATTGTACTTCGTCATCAGAAATGAAGGGGGGAAGGAACATCTCTTCCCCAATAAAGTAGCTCTCTATGGTCTTATTCTGCTTCCTTTTTCTGGGCATTTTCCCAGCCAGTTACCTGACTTCTGAGATTCCTTCCACCCCTGCCTAGATCTGCCCAGCTAGTGCTTGGGGTCTGAGATTCAAATGCTGCTTCCCAGTCTCAGGGCTATCTGTGGTGGCGGGAGCAGCTGCTATTGAATGTGAGCTTAAGTTCTGGTGCTGGGGTGGGGGCAGGGCTGCCTCCCAGGCTCAGCTCCCTCAGGGGGTTTACACAGAGACCTGAACTTCTGCCTGCTGCTCTGGGAGTGCTGGGCCGCCGCTGCCGCTCCCTCTGCCGCTGCCTCCCCAGGGGGCCCGAGCCACAGAGACACCCCGCTCCCCTCTCGGCCAGTCCAGACATCTCTCTCACTGACCTGTAGCGTCTGTGGGCAGAGGGACCTTCCCGGCCGCCGGAGATTCCGTCCCTGAAGCCTGCTCGGATCTGCTCCTCTGGGGCTGCGGCCAGGGCAGCACTGGGGTGGATTCCACTTTCCGGGGCACGACGGACCCCTGGGGACCGCTCTCCAGGGCTCTCTGGAACGGAAATCTCTTCCACTGTGTTTCTGTGCACCTTTCAGTGATCCAGAATTTGTGGGAAGTTCTTCTTACAGGAAATTTATGGGCTGTGGATTTGGAGCTAGCATACGTGAGTCTTTCTACTCCGCCATCTTGGCTCCTCCCTCCACTAATGCATTGTTAATGGAGTTGTGAACTGATCCAACCATTTTGGAGAGCAATTTGGAACTATGCCGAAAGGACTACAAAACTATGATCCAGCAACACCACTTCTAGGGTTGTAACCCAAAGAGATCATATAAATGGGAAAAGGACTCACATGTAGAAAAATATTTATAGCACCTCTTTTTGTGGTAGCAAAGAACTGGAAAGTGAGCAGTTGCTCATCAACTGGTGAATGGCTGAACAAGCTGTGACATATGAAGGTAATGGAACACTATTGTGCTGTAAGAAATGATGAGCAGGTGGACTTCAGAAAAAGCTGGAAAGACTCATATGAACTGGTGCTGAGTGAGGGGGGCAGAACCAGGAGAACATTGTACACAGTTACAGCCACACTGGGTGATGACTAACAACTTTCATAGACCTGGCTATTCTCAGCAATGCAAGGTTCTAAGATAACTCCGAAAGATTAATGATGGAAAATGCTGCCACATCCAGAGAAAGAATTATAGTCAAAATGCAGATCGAAGTGCACTATTTCCTCTCTCTCTTTTGTTTTGTTTCTTCTTTCTTGAAGTTCATTATATTGGCTCCAGTCCTTTGCAACATGACTAATGTGAAACCTGTTTGATGTGAGTGTATATGTAGAGGCCATATAGGATTGTGGGGGGAGAGAAAATTTGAAACTCAAAAGCTTGTGGAAAAGAATGCTGTAAACTAAAAACAAACAAATGAATACATAAATTTAAAAGCAGAGGCATGCAAGGATCTGGTTTGGAAAACCAGAGAGACATCTGGCCCAAAGTCACATAGATATGAGTGGTGGACCAGAATGCGGATCTGCAGGCTCCTCTACAGCACTTATACCAAAGACTTAATGTAATAATTCAGGATTAGGAAAACTTAATTACACATGTGTACTTAACCGTATTTTTTAAAAAATGTTAAATTAAACATTTAGATTACAAGCTTATTTAGATTTAAAAGTTAGGCTGGGTAGAAAAAGGTATTATGCATGCTGGCTTTTTAGTTAAAAAATTCCAAGTAGTTGGTATTTACTGGGCCTCCTGCATATCTAAACTGACCATACACAGGGGGCCCCAGGGAAGACTTATCTGCACAGCAAAAGCCTACATGCATCTCTTATCAGCCAGAGACTAATAATATAGACACAGAGCTTTAGAGGAGGGGTTATTTAACTCAGAACTGTCTTTATATAAAATCAAGGCAGAAAAACTTAGAAATCTGGGCTTTCTGTTGCTGTGTGGCTCACCCAAAGTTTGTGGTTAGTTTTTGTATGACTCATCCAGACTGACTGCCTCCACACGGCCATTACCTGGCCCTTAGGGAGGAATTCAGATGCTCTTATCCATGGGGAAGATGCCTTTGGTGTGTTATAACCATCTTGGTTTTCCCACTCCCCTTTGGTAGCCAACTGTGGTCAAAGGAGGAAGACAGGTCAGATTCGTTTATATTTAAAAATCTCAAAGGGGAAGAGGGGCCAAAAGAAGGCAGGTTAACAGATGGTCAGATAGGAAAAAGAAAGGCTTTCCTTCCCTCTCTCGTACTTAACTGTATTCTGAAGGGGTGCATCTGGAAAGTAATAGTCATATAAACTCTTCTGATCGGTCTTTAAGTTACTTTAAGTGTGCTTTCATACTCAGACCTTACAGCAATAAAAAGAAATATGAGGCCATATCAAAACATTCTCAACCTAGGGACACAAAGGCTGTGACTCTGTATAAGGCGAGATAGGTGAGAGGAAGGTCTAGGAATGGTATGACAAAGAACCTCCTCCTCTAGAGGTGACTTTTCCCACCTAGACTATCTCATTCACTTCATCCTATGAGAAGAGAAATCCATTGATGGCAGCTTAACATGCTTCTTCACACTGATCTAAGAGTTTAATAAACTTTATTTGATGACCTTTGACCGATATCTTCATTCTTTAAGAGTAGGGGAGGGTGTGGTCCCAGTTTGCATCATTTCTGGCCCTAGGCCATATCTATCTGACCTTGCCAAGCTTCTTGGGGAGTCATCCTCACATGGGTCCTTGTTCCTCTAGCAATGTTGGCTTAGGCTCCTTGCACAGTGAGAGCAGAGTCTTCAAGTCAAGTCCTTGTTTAAGGAGCCCCAGGATATAAAGAGATCCCTAGTTCCTGCAAGGCCGGTTATCAGGCTCCTGGCGTTTCTGCTCTCAGTTCTTTCTTAAAGGAATCATGTTGCGGGGCCTGAAGCCAGATATTAAAAGTCACTGCTCAGATAATGCCAAAATTTTCTTTGGGCTTCCCTGAATGGACAGCCCCAGACCTGCTATTACATGATGTCCACTATGCCCAGATGTTCCACCTTTTCTCAACAACAGGAAAGTAGAATCAAATGATTCCTAGGAAGATCAATAACTTAACTCCATGTGCAGGTAATCAGGAACTTTAAGAGTCAAGTCCTAATTTCAGCTGTTTCTTCCTCTGAGGCTGAGCCAATTCAAAGAAAGTGATTTAAAAGAAATTGGGTAAGTTGGAGGGAGAGGGGCAGATATAGGACATGGGGCAAGGGGGAGGAGCACTGAGGACTTGTCCTACGATTAGTTCTATTCAAAGTCTTCAGTAGGTTACAGCTGAAGAGCCTCATTCTTCACAGGATCATAGTTTTAAAGCTGAAAGGGGCTTTAGATGCCTTCATCTTATGGTACATCTAACATGAAGAAACTGAAGTTCAGGGTCTTCCTGAGTCCAAGGGCAGAGCTAGATCCACTGTGACAACTGGCTGCCTCTAAGTGCTACCTCTGGTGCTCCCCTGAGTACCTACCTGGGACTTAACCAGGTCATAGCCACAAAGAAAAGGTTCAGTAGATGATGTCAGTGTTAGATAGAAGGAAAGCCAGAAACAAGCATTTATTAGGCATCTACTATGAGTCAGGTCCTGTGATGAGCTTTAAAATATGACCTCATGTGGTCCTTACAACAACCGTGAGAGCAGGCATAAAATAACAAACCTTCAACTTCTGGGCTAACATAATCTCTCAGATTACTATAGTGCCATGGAAACACACCGGAACTGGAGTCAGAGTACCTGGGTTTAAATCCCAAACCTGCCTGCCTTTCATTACCTAAGAACTGTGACAAATGTTCATGTCCACCTATGACTGTGAACAAATCCTTACCCCACTCCGGACCATACTTTCCTCATATGTAAAATGTAGGAGTTGGACTAAATGACCTCTAAGGTCCCTTTCCAACTCTAAATCTTGATTTGTGTTTATTTAATAACCTAAATTTAGATTTGGGACTAGAAGCTTGTTGAGGAGAGACACCATGTTGTACTGATCTCTTACTTATTTCTGCATTTTCCCTATCATGCCTTCATTAAACCCCTACTTCAGTTCTGTCCTTTTTCTGAAGCATGTGGGTGATTCTTGGCTTTTGATGGTATTATTAACGAAGAAAATGCTTTGGTAGGGCTGGCATACTGGAAAGGATTTGAGCCTGGGCTAGTGGCAAGAGCTTTTCCTTTTAGCTCATGTTTAGCCTCGCCAGTTTGGTGAGGCTCACCACTAGGCTGGCCATGAGTGATTCATCAATCACCCACTGCAGGTACAAGTTGTGTTGGCAGTAACGATTGCCATACTGATGAGATCACAGATCACAGAAGTGTTCCCTGATAGCTCAGCATATGATGGATGCTTTATGACCCCTGAAAACCACCACATCAAGAATTCATCACTAAACTAATTCTTTTTTCCTTTCACGAGAACAGATCTGACTCCTTTTATCCTTTCTTTTTATTTTGCATCACCATCACTCTTTCACTACTTCTCCTCATTCTCAATCCCCTCCCCCGCAAAAAAGACCTTTCTTGTAACAAATAAGTTTAGTCAAACAAAACAAATTCACCCATTGGCTGTGTATGAAAAATGTATGTTTCCTTCCACACTCCTAGGCTGGCAGCTCTTGCTAGGAAGTATTAAGCATGCATCATCAGTCTTCCAAGGTCAGGATTAGTCACTACATTGATCATAGTTGTTTCTCTCAATCTACCTTTTTTTTGTTGTTTGAGGCAAGTGGAGTAAGGTGACTTGCCCAGGGTCACACAGCTAGTAAGTATCTGAGTCTGGATTGGAACTCAGGTCCTCCTGACTACAGGGCCAGTGCTCTATCCACTGAGCCGCCCCTTGAATCGATCTCTTTCAACATGTCTTATGGCATGTTGATAGACATATCCTGCCTTTCCAGATGTGTTACTCATTATTCTCCCTTACACACTCTATGCTCTACACTTACTACTGGCTTACATATTCCCTGCATACAATATTCCATCTTTGCATGGGCTCTCCCCCCACACCTGAAATGCCCCTTCTTTCCTTAAAAGCTCAGCCCGAGGGCAACCACATTCAAAAAGCTCTACTTGGTTCCACAGTGCTAGTAATAAAGCATGCTCGCTGCCTCCTGACAGAGCGGGCAATGGATGTAAGGTGAAGACTGAAACGCACATTTTCAGACATGGCCAACAGGACCATCTGTTTGCTTGATTATGCACATTTGTTACAAAAGGTTTGCTCTCCTTTTTTCTCAAAGCAAGGAGGGGAAGGGCTGTATGGGGAGAGGGCTTGCTAAAAAGAAAAGAGAGGGTCACAAACATGTTTTTGAAATGAACAGAACATAAATAACAAACAAGACAGATTTGAAATATACATTTTAACTTCTTATACACTTAACCCAAAAAGCAAGTTGTATGTAAAGAAATTGGTATTTTTGTGCACAATTTTCTATCTGTTCTACTGTATATATGGAAATATTCATCTTGGACAATGTTTAGGAACAGAATTTTTTTTAAAGGGGGGGAAGTAAAGAAGACAAAGAAAACAAAAAGAATTTGAACACTGAGCCCTCAAGAAGCTTCCATTCTTCTGGGTTAACACCAGCTCTTCACAGGTAAGTAATTCAAATGCATTTTCTCCTCCCCGCTTAAGACCCAAGATTGGAATTCTTGGATACCCCACTCCCATCCCCCACAAATTTCTTCCATCCTTTGCCCTTTGAGTCTAACACTGGAGTTCATCCATTTCTAATCTTTGCTCTTGCCATACTGACCTCTATAAGCCAGATACTTTTAAGCGTAGGCACTGGGGACAGGAACGGGAAGCTGCAGCCTTTCATCAGTCCAACACAGGGAAATCAATAATAAGAGATACTTGCTGCAAGTATCTAGCCTTCAAGAAGCCAGGAAGGAAGGCGATTCCAATCCAAGATTTACGATTCTCCTAACTACAATGACATGGCAACTTTAAACAGGACACCAAACTCCTTAAGCCCTGACACCCAGTTATGCACTATTCTAAAAATACCTCACCAAAAGGAGAAAAATGTTTACCTCTTTGTGTTCTACAGATCAAAAAGGACCCAAATACCAAAAAGGGAGAAGATTCTCTGAATTCATACCTCACATAGTGAGCCTCAGACCCTGATCTCCAATGATGTGACAGCCCTCAGTTATAGTGTTTGTTAGCATTCTCAGAGGTATAATATAACTCAGTTCAGACTTGAAAGTGCTGAATTATTACAGAAAAATGAAAACTTCCAAAGTCCTGCCACATACAAAATTTGGAAGTCTACTGTGTGCTGGCTCACGATATCTTCTTTCCTGGGACCTCTCCCAGTCCATTCAGAAACAGCTTTTTCTGGGAGTAAGTTCATTCCTAAAAAGCCTCCATCTAACCAGCAGAATCAAGTGCTAGGAACAAGAAGATTAATTCCAAAAACCTAATACTAAATTCCGAAGCTTCTGAATTCTCTGAATCCAGTCAGTCAGGAAAAGGGAAAACTGATTTGGGCCTAAGAAGATTGTAGACATCCAACTTGTTGAGCTGAACTCAGAGAAGAAATATGGTCACTATCCTGGTCTCCATGAACAAGGAGGGCACAGAGTATGGCAACAAGGGAGTAAGTTTGCTACAGAAAAGTTAAGGCAGTAAGAAAATACTGAAGGAGTGCCAAAACCAATGCAACTGAGTCTCCAAACAATTTTTTTTTAAACGAGATAATGGCCATATTAATGAGCCTAACAATGAGCCTAAACCTCCCTCTCCTACAATCTCTAACTCCTTGTGCTGTTTCATTTCCTTTTAGCAAATTTTGTTTTGGTTTGATATTTGCTTCTAGGCCTCTGGGAGGATTTACTATGCTTTGTTTCCCTACTTGTTTCTAGGATACCTGAGCTAGCTTCTACAGAAATAAATGCAATGGAAGCAAGAGGGAGGGGTTAGAGTCATCAGATGGGGAAAAATAAAAGGAAGAGAAAGAAACAGCCTCCTCAGGCAGACACAGTTTGATACCCTCTATAACTCACAACAGATCAGGAAAAATGACGGTTCAGAGGGCTGAAAATCAAATCTAGTTTAAAATATTACCAAAGACTACCCACAGTGAGAGACCATTTAGAAGAGGCAGCTTCTTCATAGGGCAGTGTAAACCAAGGACACTGCCCACAGCTGCCTTACACTGAACATTTTCAGGTAAATGAAGGGTGGCTACATTGGGGTACCCTTGGGGTTTCTTATACACCTCATAGAAGGATGATGATGCCTGCAATCCTCCTGGGCCCCAATGGCACACACATATCCTTTCAAAGCATAAGGCCTTGAATAATGCAAGTAAAAGAGGGTGGAGCCGGATTCCCCATGCTCCAGGGACACAGAACTTATGAAAATGGCTTTTCCTGCCTACCTTATACATCAAGCAATAATAAAGACAAAAAGGAACAAGAGTTCTCAAATAAAAAAAGTCATGAGTGGAATTCTCATGAGGTATCCCAGAGGGAAATCCTCCAAGTTCAAAGGTCATCTGTCACTGCTTCTGAAAGATGAAAAGACTCACTTATCTCTGTCTTCAGAGACAGCTATAGCAGCTCACACAGATCTTTCCATAAGAGAAAGGAGGACAGGCTCAGGACAAAGACTTCAGTACTCTGCCACAGAATGAGCCCCCTTTAATTTGGGGCTTCTACTGCTCAAGTGTCTGATGGATGGATAGCACAGAAAAGAAATGACTCTTGAGAGTAGACACAGCTATACAAAGAGCTTGGGCAAACCTAGCAAATCAGGTCTTCGGTAATATGTTTAAAAGAATGGCTATAGTAATTAGAGCAACTATTCACTTCTAGCCCCTCTTCTGTTGGCAGTGATAATAGACAAGGCTCTTGCATAGTCAACAGGGAATGAAGGTGTCTGGATACCAATGTGGCTGTATTTTTACAAATCCTCAAGGATCCTGTGCTAAGGAAGAAGCACTAGTTCTACATACACAGGTCCTCTAAGAAGAGGAAAAAAGCAGCAAGAGGGGAAAGAACAGGCACAGCCCATTTTTCTTTCCTTCCCTGCCACCGACATCTGTCCAAGTGGCAAGGATTTGGTTCTAGAAGATGCACTTACTAAACTCTGTATAGTTTACAGTATACATTTCATGGAACATGAACAAGATGACACCGATTCCTTTCCCCACATCCACCCTTCTACCCTACCTTTATCTGTACCTGCCCTTATATCAGTTCTACAAAAATGTCAAATGAAGGTCTTAAATTGAATATACCTCTCCCACTACTTGGTAACTCCTGACCCCCAACCCCCCTCATCCCCTGCTATTGGATCCCCTTCCCAGAGACTTACCCAGCTGGGTATGCAACCAGACCTGACCGGGGGTCACAAGCCAGTCCTCTGCCTCCAGACACCGTTATTCCCAGAACCTTCTCCAAGGTTACCTGAGCAAGAAAATACAAGGAAGAGATATGTTAACTGACCAAGAATTGAAACATGAAGCTTGAGAGTTGTGTGTTAGAAATGAACTTGGCCACACTCTGCAGTGCTTGTTAATTTCAAAACTAGCCAGCAACTATGACTGGTCTCTTCTGGGGGTCTACAAATCAGTGGACTCTCTAGTTTTCTGTAGAAAAAAAGCCTGATCAGATGTTCTACTGGGGTTCTTGATCACACAGGAATGAACTTCTAGGCAATGCTTACTTACCTTACCTTTAAGAGGGCTTAAGTCTGCCAACTCCCCCTAGCAAGAGTATACAAGTTAGATTTAATTCGTAATTCACAACTGTGGAAGGACAAGTGGGTAGCCTGACCCAGGGTTAGTTTCTACAGGACAAAATGACTATCTCTGCACTATCCTACTAGGAGGTAAGCCTCTCTCTCTCTCTGCATCTCGGTTTCCTATAAGCCAAGGAAAAGAATGCCCAAGAACTAGAAGGCTATCTGGATTTGGTAAACTGAAACCTCCCTATCTCTTGGCTCCATCATTCCCTTATTAAGAGGGCTCCAAACTCCACAAGTCTATCAGTCGAGGACACAGTACGAACGCAGGAGGCAGAGACAAAGCCTACCCAATAGTGTGTTTAGTTAGGCACTAGTGCTCAGTTATCACTAATTATTAGTAAGTTACTACATTGCCGTTTCTCTCAAGAAGATAGCAGGGGAAAAAAATATGTCCAGTGCTTTCATTATGCTCCCAAGAAAGAGAGGTGAAACACAGCAATATCAGTATTCACGTTATTTTACCAAAATCATCAGGTTATCTCTCAAATAAGCAATAACTACAGCCACAATAATTAGGCTCTTATCTTCCTGCCACACAATGATATATTCAATGCCTCCACTCCACAAGGTACCATTGCCGCCCCCCACACCCCCATCTTACTCTAGCTCTATCTAGATGTCCATTTGTGGCTCTACTCAGTAATGCTCTCCGGCTCATTCAGCCTAGCAGAGATGCGACAGAGAGGTGTGTTCAGCCGATTGGCATCTCCCAAGGGTGGGATTTGAGTACAGAAGTGCAGAGAGAATAAGATGTATTCTACTATAAAACCCCCTAAATCAAGGATGTAGGTCTGAACCACAAAGGCAAGGGAAAGCTAACCTGGCCACAGGGTTTATTCCCAAGCCCCAGAGAATCTCAGAGAGCATCAGGACATCCAGGATGTTTCTTCCCTCCATTATTTGCCCTGATCTAGAAATTCAAATAGTTCTGATTTGAGTTTCATAATAGAGATAATGTGTATGGGGAACATACTCTCTGTATTAATCATATAATACCAGAATAAATCCCCTAGAATAGTTTCAGTCCAAAATCACACAGTAAAGAAGTCCTTGGAGGAGCTTTTGAGTTTCCACAGATTGTTAAGCCAGAATACTAGCCACTTTATGTCTTTTGGCAATGAGTGCTTTAAGTAGTGGACTCTAATACTCATCTGGCAGGTACTGAGAGACACTTTGGGATTTAGGCAGAAGACTTCAATGCCAGTCTGGCAGGTTTAGAGACACTAGCCATTATATGGCCTAAATAAGGAACTGACCTCCATTAGTGGGATAAACCAACCCTGGCTTTTTCCAAACCATTCTTGGTAGTTCCCCCCTTCCCCGCCACAAACTGAACCTATTCCAAGCCTTACTTCAAACCCTGGTTACTTCTCGTTCTGCCCCTCTCTCAAATAAGGTATTGCTCAGACAGCTCAAAATACACGGGTAAATCAATGAGGAAATTCACCTAATGCAGTGGCTCTACTCCTCTACCCTAAGGATTAGCAAACAACAAGCCCTGTGTTTTGTAAGCCTGCCCGTTAAGAACGGTTTTTACATTTTAAAATACAGTAAAACTTTATTCACCATGTACAAACCATTCTGAGCTTGCTGGGCAAGGCTGGTTTGGCCCACAGGTTGACCCCTGCCTAACCTCCCCACTCTGGAAGCATGCCAAACTCTTCCCTCAGGCACTAAGCCCAGAACAACCCCACAGAAAGCCACACTTGAGATTTCCTACTACACCAGCCTTCTGTTACAGGGAAGAGATAGAATTAGGCCCCAATTAGTGTAATAACGAATCCCCCTGATGTGATCAGATGTATTCAATTCAAATTTGAAGTCAGAATTATGTAAAATATTAAGTTTCATATTTCCAGTGGAAATATATGTAGTATAAATTTGAATAATGATAATAATAATTAAAAATAATCATTTCTGGGGATTACCAGAACCAACTGGGTCCTATTGTTTTGACCAGGAATGGGGAACTTGTGGCCTTCTAGGTACTTGGGTGTGGCCTTTTGACTGAATCCAAATTTTACAGAACAATTCCTTTTATTAAGGTGATTTATGCTGTGAAGTCAAAGGGTCACATCTGAAGGCCTAAGAGGGCCACATGTGGTCTTGAGGTCGCAAGTTCCCTACCCCTGGTTTTGACAATATCTCTTGAATTTAATATAAATAAGTCTGTCCCAGGTAGTTGGCACAGTGGATGGAGTGCTTAGCCTGGAATCAGGAAGACTCATCTACATGAGTTCAAGTCTAGCCTCACACACTTACTAGCTGGGTGACCCTGGGCAATCCCTTAACCCTTTCTGCCTTGGTTTCCTCATCTGTAAAATGAGCTGGAGAAGGAAATGACAAATCACTCCAGTATCTTTGCCAAGAAAACCCCAAAGGAGGTCATGAAGAGTTGGACACAACTGAACAAGGCTCCTTAACTGCAACCCTCTGGAGACAGTTGAGCATTTTTATGAGACTGGACTAAGGAAAGGCATCGTGTTGGTTCTGATGCATCCTACCCTCTGACGAGTTTTTTGGTGCATTTCAATCTGGAAATAATTGTATAACTGTTTTGGACTTGCTGGCTAGCACTCCAAATCCAAACTTCTTCCAGGTCTTACAAAGGAAAAAGAGGACCCTGAGATTATTCAGGCCTCAAGAACAACCTCTCCCAAAAAGCAGAAGGGAGTGGCAGACTTAATCTTTGAATGCCCTACAGACTTAGTCATTTTCCTTCCCATAGCTCGGAGATAGTGGACCATACTTCTGGCTGGGAAAGCCCTGGTAGGCAGGAGCCTGGTTCATTTTCAAAGGGTTTGTAGAGTTTGTTTTTTTGTTTCTCTGGATTTCTGGCTGCCCTTTATGAGGGGAAAGGAAAGCAGAGTTATTTCCCTTGGCGGTACGGAGGGGGGAGGGCAGGGAAACCAAATTCAGAAGCATCAGCTGCTTTTTATTTTATGTTCTTAATTCAAGCCAGCTTCCTGTTTGCAGGGAGGTTTGGGTTAGACTCCACTTTCAGAGCAGCTGATGTGCTGAGGCTCCTGCTCAATCCCAACCACTTGAGCCAAAGGCTCTAAGGGGCCTCAAGGCCCAGACTTCAGTAGCCCCTATCTCCACCCTCTGCAGAAGTACAGTTCTTCTACACAGGAGGCTGATAGTTTATCTACAAGAAGGTCTTGAGTCCAGATGGAACCACAGCTTCTCCAAAGTACAGTACCAGCATTTCCTCACTCCTACTCTTCCTAACAGGGCACCCCAGGAGACCATCAAGGCCAGCAAAGAAAGCTAGGTAAAGAAACACTTCAGCAAGATAACCAAAAGAGAAAGTCCTGAAAGTCACTTTGCTTTCCACAGCACTCAAGAAACTGAGTAGTACACTTCCTTTGCGACAGGACTTAGATAGGTCCTAACCTCAGACAGGCAGCAAGCATGGGCCCTACTCCCATCCCCCAATTTTTTTCTGCTCTTTAAGATTCTATGAGTGGAAAACGGAGAACTTTCATCCACCATAGTTGGATGAAATGGGCTTTTTAGGACTCAGCTTTGAGCCCAGGGGCCCAGGTTCTCAGAGAACTAAGTCCTCCTTACCAAAGTCCCCGCCAGCTGCTCAGGACCCAGTTTCTGTCCATTATGGTGTTAAGGACTACAAAGAAAACAAACCAGCTGTGAGTAGAAAGGCAATGGCTCACTAATTCATACTTCCCTATCCTTCCCTTATTTCTGTTTCTTCCAGCTGCTCTATTAGAATTCATCGAGCCAGCAAGGGGAATGGAGAGAACAATTAGTAAACTTACGACTTGTACTTGTGCTTTTAATTAAATACCCACAGAGTAACAGAAGCACAAAATCAGCCATATAACGTTGCAGAGAATGCTGCTCCAAGGACGAGAAGGAACCTGCTTGAGAGCCTATGCCAACAGTTACCCTTTCTGTCATAATCCCTTTCCCAAATCCAACCCTGTGTTAATCGCCGTCATCTGAGTTCTCTGGTTCTAGGGCTGCTGAGCACGGATGGAGTAAGTCATACAATCTCAGTGGCTGGATCCACTAATGAATGAATGCTAAGCAGTTTAAACTGTGCTGTTACCAAAGCGCTGTAATACCTTTGTTCACTCTTTGCTGACTGACTATCCCAACTCCTCAAAGCAACGATTCCAAATGAAGCTACTGCAGCTGCTACCCTTCCTTTCAACAGAATAGCTTGCCACAAACTTCACTGAGGCTCTGGATCATAAGTTCCCTCTCTTTGATTCTACAATTCAAAACGTCTCTACACCATTCAGTTCCCTCCTTCTTTGCTCCATTCTAGGAGGAAGAGGTGGTTGGTACTCCTTGCCAACACTGCTCTAGATGCGCGTCCGACTCCATGCTGTCTCCCGCAGCTTTCATCTTGCGCTCCCCTCCTCCTCAAACCTATTCAAAGTCACCAGTGACCTTTTCTCAGTCTTCATCCTTTTTTTTATTACTATTATTTTATTTGTTTTCAGGGTTCTACAATCAATTCCATATAACTTAGATTTTTCCCCCTCCCTCCCTGAGACAGCATACAATTTTATATAGGTTCTATACATACATTCCTATTAAATACATTTTCACCTTAGTCATATTGCATAGAAGAATTAAAATGAATGGGAGAAACCACAAAACAAACCAAAACATCATACAAAAGAAAACGATTTCCTACATTCTGTGATTGAATTCCATAGTTCTTTTTCTAGATGTGGAAGGCATTTTACCTTAAGAGACCACTGGGAATTTTTTAAGTCCTTGCACTGCAATGAAGTTTTAAGTCTACCAGAAAAAACCTCACACACTTGGCTGTTTCTGTGTATAAAGTTCTCCCGGTTCTGCTCCTTTCGCTCAGCATCAGATCATATAAGTCTTTCCAGGCCTCTCTGAAGTCTTCCTGTTCATCATTTCTTATAGCACAATAGTATTCTATTACATTCATATGCCACAATTTATTCAGCCATTCCCCAATTGATGAGCAACCCCCTGATTTCCAGTTTTTGGCCACCACAAAGAGTGCTGCCATTAATATTTTTGTTCATGTGGGACCCTTTCCATTTTTATGATCTCTTGGGGATACAGTCCCAGAAGCAGTATTGCTGGGTCAAAGGGTATGCACATTTTTGTAGCCCTTTGGGCATAGTTCCAAATTGCTCTCCAGAATGGATGGATCAGCTCACAGCTTCACCAACAATGAATCAGTGTTCCAACTCTCTCACATCTTCTCCAACATTTATCATCATCATGTTTTGTCATGTTAGCCAATCTGATAGGTGTGATGTGGTATCTCAGAGTTGTTCTGATTTGCATCTCTCTAATCAATAGTGATTTAGAACATATTTTCATATGACTATAGATAGCTGCATTGATTTCTTCCTCTGAAAACTGCCTGTTCATATCCTTTGACCATTTATCAACTGGGGAATGACTATATTCTTGTACATTTGACTCAGTTCTCTATATTAGAAATGAGGCCTTTATCACAGACACTAGTTGCAAAAATTCTTTCCCAGTTTTCTGCTTCCCTCCTAATCTTGGTTGCATTGGGTTTGTTTGTGCAAAAACTTTTCAATTTAATGTAATCAAAATTATCCATTTTGCATTTCATAATGTTTTCTATCTCTGGTTTAGTCAAAAATTCTTCCTTTCTTCATAAATCTGATAAATACACTATTCCTTGCTCCACTAATTTGTTTATAGTATCAATCTTTATACCTAGTTCATGTACCCATGGACTTTATTCTTGTGTACAGTGTCAGGGATTGGTCTATGCCTAGTTTCCACCATACTGTTATCCAGTTTCCCCAGCAATTTTTGTTGAACAGTGAGTTCTTATCCCCAAAGCTGGGGCTCTTGGCTTTATCAAACAGTAGATTGCTTTATTCGTTGACTACTGTTGTCTTGGGTACCTAACCTATCCCACTAGTCTACCCTTCTATTTCTTAGCCAGTACCAAGTGGTTTTGATGATTGCTGCTTTATAATACAGTTTGAGATTTGGTAGAGATAGACCACCTTCCCTAGCATTTCTTTTCATTAGTCCCCTTGATATTCTGTACCTTTTTTTTCTTCCAGATGAATTTTGATATTATTTTTTCTAGGATCTGTTCTCTTCAGTGAACTCTTTTTTCTTATTTTTAAAATCACTGGCCAGTTTTTCTTCTATTTCTCTAATCTGGGTTTTAAAATCCTTTCCAAGATCCAAGATATTCTCTCCTCCCTTGGTTTTCATTACACTGATCAGGCTAGTTTTTTTCTTGCTAGCTATTAGACCAAGTCTTTGCCCTTTTCCATCTCATCATGCAAATCATACCCCTTTCCTGTGGGTATTCACCAAGAGCTTTGTCCTATGCCCTCAGGATGATGGGTCATTCTCTCAGGATGACAAGTTCCCATCTATTCAATTATCATCTTCATGCAGATGACTCCCAAACCTAATACATCCAGTCTTCATCTCTTGATCCCCAGTCTTGAATCTCCAACTATCTGCTGGATATCTCATGAGAAGCAAGCCCAATTCCACATGTCCCACTCAGAACTTGATCAAGCTTTCTCCCTAACACTACACTTCCTCCTAACTTGCCTATTGCTATCACGGGAGAGGAGGTAAAGGAGAAAACAAGCACTTATTAGCCACTGTGAACTAAGACTTCACAAATTTGACCCTCAAAACAACCCTTGGAGGGAAGTCCCATTATTATTCTCAGGAAACTGAGACTGAGAGGTTAAGTGCCTTGCCAAGGCTTACACGGCCAGTAAGCATTGGGGCCTGATTTCAACTCAGGTCTTCCTGACTCCAGGTCCTGCGCTCCAATCTACTGAGCCAACCAGCTGCCCAGAGTTTGCAATTTAGGAATCATCCCTGACTCTGCACTCTCAGTCAGTTTCCTAGTCTTGTCATTTCATCTTTCGTTATCTCTCTTCTCCACTCCCACCACAACTATGCTAGTCCACAACCCCTCACCACCACTTTCCTGCACTACTGCAACAGCCTTCTATGGTCTCCCTGCATCCATTCTTTCCCCTTTCCAATCCAATCCAATCTAACAACTGTTGAACTCACTCCTACAGCACCAGTCCATGTTTCATCTCTACTTCAGTGACTCCACATGCCTAGAGGATAAAATATAGACTCCTCTGCTTAAAATTTAAAGCCTTCCACAATCTAGTCCCAATGTAACCATTCTAAGCTTACTCCTTCATGCAATTTATGATCCATGACCTACTTATTGTTGCCCATAAATGAATGAATGAATAAATAAATAAAAAACATTAATTAAGTGCCTACTAAGTGCCAAGCACTTGGCTAAGTGTAGAAGAAACAAATACAAAAGCAAAGACTGGCTTTGTTCTCCAAGAGTTTATGTTCTAATGAGGGAGAGAAAAGTGGCCAGGGAAGGGAGTTTGGTAAGTAGAACAATAGGGCAATGCACTGACACTCCCATTCTAGAGACAATGGTACCGTTGATTTGATGATAACAGTTCTCCAATGTAGAGGTGGAAAGGGAGTGGAAGAAGAGAGAGGATACCTTTCTGTTTGGCCAGGGTTAACATGAGGACTCACGGCACTGGAGAGTACAGAGCCCAGTAGAGGCCTGGCTCCTCTCAGACATGATGGAAGATGAAGCATAAGAAGCCAAAGAGCCTGACTGAACACAAGGATCTTTGCACAACTCTGCACTTCTGCTAAGGGTGCAGCCCAGTGCCTAGGACATGCCCTCCATTCACTTCACAGAACTGTTAACTTCCTTCAAAGATTATGTGATATGCCATCTTCTACAGGGGCCTATTCTGAATGCCCTCAGCAGCTCATGCTCATCCCCCAAATATCTGTATCTACTTTGTATATATTCTATACTTACTTTTTTGTGTACATTATCCTCCCTCCTCTCCTCACCCCCAATGGAATGTAAGCTCCTTAGGAGCCAGGCTTGTTTCATTTCTATCTTTATAGACAAGTACCTACCGCAGTGCCTGGTATATAACAGGCACTTAATAAATAATTATTGAATGAATTAGTTACAAGAATAGTTTTAGAAGTGAAGAGAACTGAAACCAGGGAAGGGCATAAGTAGAAATATATGAAGAAAGTTAGTTAACCTAAGTCAGGGCCTAAAGGTTGATGTCTGAATGAAATTTCATACACAAATACTTTCCTTTTTAGTCTCTGAAATGCAGCTCCCACCAAAAGAAGAAATCAGCCTAAGGAGCAAATGTAATTAATAGCATCAAAGGCCATGGAGAATAGGAGCTGCAGGCAACCAAGTGTTTTGCTGTTTGTTTTTTTTTAATATATTCTAGCAACAGTATTCATCGTAGAGGCAGACTCAAAACTGAGAAATGAGCCACTTTATGCCCAGTAATGATCTTCCTTACATATCCAGGGCTGAGCTCAGTGTCATGGAGAACCACAAAGCATGTAGAGTCTGTGCTTTTGTAGGTGTACTGTGCTGTGATGGGGGAAAGTCTACACTCACACCGAAACGGGTGTCATCTTTCCTTTTGCAATGCAGGTGCCAGACAGAAGAATGACTGAGCCTAAGACAATGAGGCCAACATCGCTCACACAATGTAAACTGCACCATATTCTCTACAGGGCCTAGTGGTGTGTCATTAAGTGGGGGAAATGACAAAAATCCTCTCATTCCCTAATGATGTAACAAAAAATTTTCAAAACAGTTCAAACTCCCGATGTATACAGAAAGAATAATGTGAAATATGCATTAAAAATATAAGGCTGTATAGGCCCTAGCTGAAGTGGAATGAGGGGAAAAACCAACAGCTGGAGGCAAAAAAGGGACATTCATTTAAATATTTATTGAACACCAGAGATAAAAAGATGAATCTGAAACATGGCAGCTGCCCTCAAGGAACTTCTCATGGAGTAGGAGAGATAAGGCACGTAAATAACTTCAATCAAAGTAATATGTGATAGGAGCCAGTACAGAGGCACAAAGCTACCAACTACTGGGGATAGGAGTTCAAAGAAACAAAGAGGCATCGTGCATATCCACTATTCATAGCAGCACCTTTTGTGGCAGAAAAACCTAGAAACAAAGTGGGTAACCACCTACTGGGGAATGTCTAAACAAATCCTGGTATATGAATGGAATGGAATAGTACTGTGCCATAACAAAGAACAAATATGAAGAATCCAGAGGAACATGATTAGACTTGGATACACTGAATACAGAGTGAAGAAAGCAGAGCTAGAAAAATACATGCAATGACTACAATAATGTCAATAAAAATAACACTAAGACAGCTGGATTGAAATGAAAGGAAATAAACATTGCTGGTTCCAAAGAACAGCTGAGGAAATGTATCTTCTCTCCTTCTAGTAGAAAGGTTGGAGACTATACACAGAATTGCTACATATGCTGTGAATGTGTTTTGCTTTGTAAAAAGGGAGGATTTTGCCGGGAAGGGTTGATATTGAGAAATGCCTGTGATATAAAAAAAAATTATCAATAAACTTTTTTAAAGAAATGTCTGAAGTGCCCTAGGAATTCTTTGAAGTGAAGACTTTCTCACTCACACCTGATGATGGAAGGCTTGAAGGAGAAGGTAGATTTGGGGCCAGGCCTTTAAGGATAGTCAAGACTCACAGGTAAATAAAGCAGGAGAGGGTTCCAAGATGAAGAAATAGGATGAAGTAAAGGTAAGAACGTGTGGACAGAGAACATTCAGGGCACAGAGAGCAATGGTGTGTGGCTGGGGCAAAGGGAGTTGTAATACATCATTAGACTGGAGCCAAAATGGGCCTAACCTGTGGAGGGCCTCCAATTCCAGGGGGAGGGGGTTTGAATTTCACCTTGCAGGCAAAGGAGAACCAGCAGCAGCCTTTTGAGCAGCAAAGTGCCATAGGTCTGTGTTTTAGGAAAATTAATCTGGGGAGAAACAACATGATGTAGTGGAGAAAGACTGACCTTGTAACAGGAAAAACTAGGTTCCAGTCTTCAAGTGACATTCTAGCTGTATGACCATGGCCAAGTCACTTAATCTTTCAGTGTCCCAGATGGTGAAGGTAGTTTCCCTACACCAATGAAATCACAAGTATGGACTAAACAAAAAAAAATAATTAAAGTGGGAAAAAACTGGAGATAAGGAGTTAAGTTTAGTTAGTGGTCGCTGCAGCAGGCCAGTCAGGAGAGAATGAGGGTCACAGAAGACGGAATGGAAGAAAAAGGAGGCACAAAATGCAAGAGTCATGGAGCGGCAATGGAAAGAAGCTGGGGTTTGACTGGACCGGGGAAGGGCAGATAACAGAGTAATGGTAGTGCTGGGAGTAAAAAGGAAGTTAGAAGTAAGAAATGGTTTTGTAGGTAAGATGCTGAGCCTGAGATATCGGGGCATCAAGACTGATCCATTAGCATGCAGTCTGGGACTGGGGTTGATAAGGGAGGTCAGAGCTACAGAGAGAAATCTGAATCAGGTACACTGAGGTGACAGTTGGAGAAACAGGGTGAAGCAAAAAAGAGGGGACAAGGACAGGATTTGGATAAAGTACATTTAGGGATAGGAAGAACACAAGGAGTCAGCACAAGAAACAAAGCACTCAAAATTAGGATGACAACCAGGATAGCTAACGTCAAAGAAGAAAGGAGGAAAAGGTGAGGATTCATGGTCAACAGCGTCAAACACTGCAGATGTTAAGGAAGCCAACAGAGTTCAAACGCATCAGCAGTTCCAAATAAAGCTGGTCTGATGGTTCTAGGGTATTGCAACACCTGAGTATTTCTACAGATTCCTACACATGAGTCAAAAAAACTTTTTCAGCCATGACTTTCTGGTCCTCCAATCCCTTAGTCAAAGGAATGAAAGAAGACACACTAAAGCCTTGCCTGAAAATCAAACTGCTTCCCTCACACAGGGTACGGGGTCACAAATGAAAACAGTAATTACAGAAGCAGCTCCTCCCTAGTCAAAGCCCACAAAAGGCCAGGGTCACCCAGGACTGGATGACCTCCCGGAGTTCAGATACACCAACAGGAACGAGGAAATCCCCGCATCTGGTGGGAGCTCTTCTGCAATGGCTACAATGAGAATACCAGCTTTCCTCTACTTCTCAGCCCCCCCAAAACCAAGTTATAAATACCTGAGATATAAATCATCACCAGTCAAATCATGACCTGGCTATTTCTGTACGCAAACATGTCTAAGACCTACCCAAGGCAGAACTCATTTTTCCTTTCCCTCCCTTCCCTCAGGTTAAGAATAACTAGGACTTTCTTCTGCACATAGTACTCTAATGCCCTCACACAGATCAGGGATTGTCAGAGGGTTCCTACATTAGACTTTGTCCTATACTCACTATAGGACTATAGTGTTCTTTGGAAGGACACATACAAATTGCTAGATAATAGCCCTAATTTCCAGGGCCAGAGGCAATGAAGGTGGATTAGATACACACTGATACGTCCAAAAGGACCTTGTCTCCTCATTCTAAAAACTCTGCCTGGCTTCACTAGTGGCCTGATAGTTTTTCTGTCTTTATAGCACGAGAACCCTGAAACAAATAATTCCAAATAAGACAAACATCAGGCTCCCTCCACTCTACAGTCCAAGTATCTGGAATTGAGTCAGTCTCCTCTGCTAGGAAGAGCAGAATGTCCTCAGCTTCTTCCAAAGACAAACTTTAATGAGTATCTAGTCCAATGGTTTCCAAACTTTTGATCATAGCCCTATAAATAAAAGTTTTTGAGCGTGCGCCTCCAATGCATGCCGCTTGGTGGCATAGTAGACACAGCACTAGACCTGTAGTCAGGAAGACCCAAGTTCAAATTCAGCTTCAGACACTTACTAGCTGAGTGGTCCCAGGGAACACCTTAAGCACTGTCTGCTTCAGTTTCCTCATCCATAAAATGAGGATAATAGTACCTACCTCTCGGGGTTGTTGTGAGGATAAAAAGAGATCTTTGTAAAAGCACTTTGCAAACCCTGAAAAACCACATAAAAGTTAGCTATTGTCATATTTTTACTTATTTATAAATACTATGCTATTATTTAAATTATAAAGCAAAAATGTAAATTAATAAAGAATGAGATAAAGATGAAATAACATTTGACCTAAAGTCAAAGTTCAGGTCTCTGAACTTAAGAAAATTTATTTTGGCAGCTGTGTGGATATGGACTGGTAAGACCTGAGGCAGAAAGTCAAATGAAGACAAAAGTCCAGGAGAGCTTCCGAGGGCCTGAACTAGGATGGCAGCTGCACAAATGGAGGAAAACGGAAAGAGGTGCAAGGGAGGAGCACAGGATCACACAAAGAACTAATAAGGAAGTTTGGAAGAGGGATGGGTTTGGAGGGGAAAGCTAATATAAAGAGATCTTCGATGCAGAATGCAATCCAATCACTGGATTACAGATTTAAAGGTGGAAGGCATCTCAGAGATGAGGGAGTTCAACTCTCTCAGAAGCCCAAAGAAGTTAAAGTGGCTTGCCTGGGATCAGCACAGCTAGTAAACATCAGAGGCAGGATTTGAACTCAAATCTCCCTGACTCCAAGTGCTGCTCTCTATCCATGAACCCAGAGGTGTCAAACTCATACAAAACTCTGTACCTGACAAATTAAAATATAACTGGGAAATTATACAACACAGACAACGCTAATTCGTGGTTTTCTAAGTTAGTATGTGGCCAGCAGGAATCTGTTTCTATTTGAAGTTGATACCATTGTACTAAGGCACCTAGTATGTGTATGCTGGGGACAAGGCCAAAGGCAGCTGCGTAGCTGCTAGTTCATGTGCCAAGGTTGGGTTATAATTGCCCTGAGGGGCTCCCAACAGGGTAGAAAGAGAAAGAGGTTGGGGACTTGCAAATCACTGGAAGGTGAACAGCAAGGGAATACGGCTGTGGTGGAGACAAGCCCCAGGCTTGACTATCAGAGATGAGGAGTACAGGATTTTTATCTTTAGGGTCATGTGAGCCGCCGTTCTGATGAAAAATGATCTTGACAATAAATCCCCAGGGACAAAGAAAACAAAAGAGTCCCTTTCATTTTATACCAGTTCTAAGAAGTCAACTTGGAGTTCCACCTGGAACTGGGAAGAGAACACAATACTAACAAGTGCTCACTCAAGAGTATGCAAGGGTACTTGTATTAAGGGCACACTTCCTAAGCAACTTCAACAGCATGAAGTGGGAAAGTTTAAGTGCTCTAATGCCACTAATCTGTCTCTGATTCCTGAAAGAACAGCTGGGGAAGTGACCAACTAGGCAACCAAGGTGGTCTTAAGAGTCGTGGCAGAAGGAGGAAACACAAGATAGGAATAACATGGTCTTCGACTAATTCAGGAATAAGCACTCTTATTTAACAGCAAAAGCTGGGCTAAGGGAGTAGGTAAGTACTTTCTCTCCTCATTGAGGAAAGGCTAAAATTTCAAGGCAAGGGAGAGTGGAGAGGGCCTATGTTCTTCAGTGCCCACAGGGAGCCCCACGTGGTTCAAGCTCACCCACACTCTGCCCTACTGGAGCTCACCAGACTTACTTGGACTGCTGACAGCAGTTTCCATGGCAATGAATATTATATTGTCACAAGCTGGAGAATCTGATTTTGTATACAAATGGAGGAGAGAAACAAGTAGGGGCCTTGGCATCAAGAGGAAAAGAAAGAGGGACTAACTGAAAAACAAAGTTGTAGGTTATTTAAATACCAGCACCCATCTGGAACAGAAATCAGAGAAATAGGAAAATGGGCTACCAAGAAGTGACAAGAGTCTCCTCTATCTGTCCACGAAACTAGAACTTAGGAATTCCAGGTAAAGACAGCAGTCCTAGCACTGTTCTTACAACCAATTCCTCTTCTATAGCTATCAAGAGGAAGAAGACAGAAGATTTCTATCTCTCAGGAACCCCAAAAGTTATTTGGTTTGGGGGACCTCAAACCATTCTTTTCCCCATCCTACAGCACTTCTCCTTTCTCCAAGCAAATAGTGTTCAAGTCCTCTCTGCTTGTCTCCTTAATAAAATTAGCTTTCATAAGGGATTTAATCAACTTACTCTTAATGGTATTGACAATTTAACTCCACGACACTTTTAAATTTTCAAAGGGTAATTTCAGTAAGGCAGTGGACCAAGTGTTTTTGGAAGTAGAAAAGAACTCTTCTTAATGTCCATTAAATCACACCACATAAACCCAAATCCATCCAAATAGATGGATTTGGCCATTCTAAAGCTAGCCTTAGAATAAAGGATTAGGCAATCCTGTATTACTTTCTTCAAAATGTCAAAGAGTTCTCAAAAAAACCTTTACACTATTACTACGTATGTGAAAGAACACTCCAAATCATTCATTATAACAGAAATTCAAGTCAAAGCATATTTAAGGTTTGACCTCACACCCTTGCAGAGGACAAAAATCAATGTTGGAGAAGACAGGCACATGAGTCATTCATTGATAGTGGAGCTGTGAAATGGTCTAGTCATTCCAGAAAAAAATTTGAAATTAAGTTTAAAAACTGACCAAAAATGTCATTGCTCTAGAGATCATAATATTCCAGGTAAGCCAACGAAAGGAAGAGAGGTTATAGTCACAGTAGCACTTTTTGTGGTAGCGAAGAACTAGAAACAAAATAGATACCCCTCAAGTAGGAAATAGCTGAACAAATTATAGTAGCTAAACAAACCATACACTAATGTATTATCACTTTGAATACTCAGAGAATCTGTGAAACTCAGAGAAGCATGTCAAAACTTAGATATACTGAGTCAGATGAAGCAAGCAGAACTGGAAAATGGATCTACAATGACAATAATGTAAAAAGGAAGAACAGCTGTGTAATTATAATTATAAAGATTGGCCCTGGGAAGCTAAGAAAACGCACCTACTTCCCTTCTTAACAGAGGGGGAGAACTACAGATTCGTGAGTTAACTCACATACTGAGACTTGAATGTGTTGACTTTGTTGAAACTGCTTGTTTTCCCTACTTCCTCATCCTCTATGTGGGCTTCATGTTTGTGGGGGTTGTTAAATGGTGATGAGCCTGGAGCAACAGGTGTCAAGAACACAGATTTGGAAGAGATCCTGATCCATTTAGAGGTGCACCAAACACTAACTTTTCCATGCACCCACCAGCAGCTACAGAAGGAACTGCTAAGCCTGTGGTAACAGAGAGAAGGTGAAACTCTCCCCAACAGAAGTAGAATAGTCCCTCAGCTGAGGCTTCTAAAGGGGCAAAAATGGAGTATTCCTTCCATTTCCACCCTCCTGCTCCCTGCCTTGGTTGAGGGCACAGACTCCCAAGAAAGGGAAAGTCCTGATTGTGGGACAGGTAAGGGGACATGGGGGAAGGGAGGAGATGTCACAGGGCAAGTTTTAAGATCATTCCTGTGAGTAATCACTCCCAAGCATACAGGCTATATGCAAAAGGGCATAATTCCCTTAGACATCTTACTAAACAGGATCCTAACCCATGACCAGGATCAATGACTACGCCAGAAGTGACATAAACTATCCTATAGACTTGATGTTCTTGATGCTCCACATCACCTGCTGTCACTGACTGTCATCAGGAACCCATCACCTTCCACGTGGACCAGATCATTAATAGCTGGACTCGGTCCTTCTAAAGGGTGGAGATGGGGAGTAGAGTCAGGGATTTCTGGTCTTCATTCTCTTCCATGTTTGGTCATTCCCTCAGGAAACCATCACACTGGGGCTATCTTTCTGTTTCAGTTCCCGCCCATCCCCGTTCCCCGTTTCAGGGCTTTTTATGGGATCAGGGTTGCTCTGTCATGTCAAGGCTATTTAAGAGATGGAAAGTCTTCTAGAGGATCTTTACAACCTTGCCACAAAGGAATGGGATGGAGTAGAAGCAATATTCTAAAGTTCTAATCCTGATGGCTCAATTTGTTTTTTTCCTTAAAACTGTCATTGAACCTTAACCAGCCCAGGAGATTGAAGTTTGCTTGAACCATACAGCTACCTGGCGGCCCATGTGAAAAAGGCAGCAAGGAGGAGTGCAGTAAAGAGAAAAAAAGGACCACAAAGTCCAAATGAATTAACCGTGTATCTTTCCATTCCGCGGTTATAAGTAAATCTCCTTTTGTTAACTGTTAGATAGATGATCTGCAAAGGTCTTGTTTTCTTCCTATCTCTAACTTATCAAACTAGCATGAGACAAATATAAACTAGAACATTTTGTTACTCAATCATTTCAGTCATATCTGACTCTTTGTGACCCCACTTGGGGTTTCCTTGGCAAAGATACTGAAGTGGTTTGCTACTTCCTTCTCTAGCTCATTTGACAGATGAGGAAACTGAGGCAAAGAGGGTCACACAGCTAGTGTCTCAGGCCACATCTGAACTCAGGTTTTCCTGACTCCCGGCCCAGCACTCTATCCACTGCGCAACCTAGTTGCCCAGCCTACTACATAAGGCTTCCCCAATTTCTCTGAACTCTTTCTATTCCTCATTAGGTCATATAATCTACTTTGTACATTCCAATTTGTTCAGCCAGCCAATCCCTAACTGATGAACACTCACTTTCCTTCCAGCGCTCTGATACTACAAAAAGCTATAAGGGCCCTTCCTATCTTGTCGGGATATATATCCCTAATTGTAGTACTAATAGGTCAAAAAGTATTACTATTTGTCTATTTCCAGAACCCACTATGTCCTCTCTCACAGTTTTCTGTCCTTTCTCACCTTTGGATCACACTAGTTGTCTAAAGAATGGTGGGGGTTTGAAACTCTGGTCTATCAAGGGCGCTCAAAGCAAAGACTGAGATTACTGGATTTTTAAAAAATCTAACTCTCACGTGGATACATTTACCTTTTGCAATGAAAACAAAAAAGAAATTCAAATTCAAGCTTTAAAAAAAAAGTGAGACAGAGCCAGTGAATGTGCTTCAACTGGTAGAGGCTGACAAAAGTGAGTCAAACTGGCAGTGGGCATGAGAGTGGGCAGGGTAAGAAGACACACCCTCACCTCCATCTGCCCCCAGCCCAGGGCATTCATATCCTCCTTCAGGTCTAGATATAATTCCCTGAAACAGAAAGAAAAGGCCAAGACCTTCTCTGAGAGTGGAGACCTTCACGGTGGGAGAAAACAGTCTGTGTGAAAGTCTCCTACCAGCCAAGAGCAGGGTGAGTAAGCCACTGCCCCAAGAGGCTGACCTCAGCCTTGCCATCTCTGTTTCAGATGATTTCTCAGTCCAGACTGTCGGGGGCTTTTCAACGTTTCCTCTCCCTAGGTCTCAGGTATCTGTTTTGTCCCTGCACAGAGTTTAAAGATAATCTCAAGGTTCTCAAATGTACAAAGCTTGGAGTCATCCACTGTTCTATTTTCCCCTTCACCTATGAGGGTGGCGGGGGGGTTCAATCTGGAGTCCAGGGAAGGCCCTGCTGCTGCTCACAAGTGTGGCCTTAACTTCTCTTAAGTCTCCATTCCCTCAACTATGATCTCAAATAGTAAGAAGACCTGAAATTATTTACATAGGGTTTTTTAAATGAAAAGCGCATTGGGAGGGGAAACAATTTTTTGGTTAAAAATAAGTGCTGTGTCTATATAAAATTTGGAAACCATTGACTTATGCCAATCCCTACAAATGGAATTCTCTTCCCCACTATCTTTGCCTGAGACAGTTTTTCCCCCAGAAACTACGTCATAATTACTTTGCAAAGACTTATCTGTTTACATATCTTCCCCCAACAGAAAATAAGTTCCTTAAGGGTATGAACTGTCTCATTTTTTTTTCTGGTAGTCCCCAGGGTCTAACACAATAATGTACTGATTGAACCACTCACAAAGAGCTTTCTCTAATCTTTCTCCTTCTTCTCTACCCATCTTTGCAGAAGAATAATCTGTGTTATCTTGGACTGTAGATAGCCATGCTTATGCCCTGTCTCCTCTACTAAATTCTATATTCTCTAAGGGCAAGCAAAAGCTCCACATTTCTCGTTGGTGTTAAATAATCCCACCACTTTTTAAATATAGCCTCCATTTGAATATCATCAGGTACCGTTATCCCCATTTTACAGATGAGGAAACAGAGGCTAGGGGTAGGGGACAATTCAATATGCAAATGCAAAAGTTGACTCTAAAATGCAAATCTCCAAAATCCCTATTCAGCGCTGTTATGATAGGATGGATTCTTCTCATACTTTTTTTTTATGTGGAGGGATAACGCTGTCCGCCACCCTATTTTATTCTGCTGCTGGGCATCTACAAGGTAAAGCTGACTAAAGGGAGATATTTTATCACCTAGAGAATGTCACAAATACCAGCCATAGCCAAAACTAAGCATAGGACAGAAAACAGGATATAGAATTACACAACTGAGAGCTGGAAGGGACCTCAGTAGTTCTAGTCCAGTCCACGCCAGACCCAACAGGAATTCCTATCAAAACACACCTGAGTGAAAAAAGGTCCTTCAGAGAGAGGGAACCCACCAGCCATTCTGGAAGCCTCTTCTACTATGATAAAAATACACTAGTTGGGAATTTTTTTCTGATATCAAGCCTAAATTATCTCTGAAAATTGTACTCACTGTTCCTGATTCTATTATATAAGGCCTTCCCCTGCACACTAGAACAAAGCTATCATGTTCTCCCTGAGCATTCTCTTTTCCAGGTTAAATACCCTCAGTTCCCTCCACTGACCCTCATGTATTCTGAACTTAAGGCCTTTTATTCTCCTGGCGGCCCTCCTCTGAACGCTTTCCAGTTTATCAATACCCTTTGGGTAACTTAGCACCCAGAAGCAAACACAATACTCCAGATGTGTTCTCAAGGCCTACGTTGAGAAGTTATACCTCTACAGCAGCCGTTTTTTAAGCTGTCACATCACACTATGAAGAAGTCATACTTCACAGTCTACGAAGCCCCCCAGATCTTTTGTCAGAAAAACTGCTGCTTCACTATGCCACTCCCATCTGTATTTATAATTTTGTGCCTCCTAAAAAGCTACAAATCTTTTTGAAGGTAATATATGTATGTACGCATCATAAAAAATGACAGATCTTTTAAGTACTGAAATAATATGCAAACTGGTATGCATGCTGAAAAGCCAAAATTGTGTCATTTTATCTACCCAAGCTAACTGAAGCAGATTTTCGGTGAGGTAAATGAGAAGAGAATTATCTCCAAATAGGTTAACCAGGTATTTTTGTCACACTGCAGGAAGAAGACATCAAAAGAAAAAAATAAATTCAGATTTCTCAACTAGTAAGCTTCTTAAATTGGATATACTTTTTCAACCAAATAGTTACAGTTGTAAAGTATAATTTAAATAATTATATTCATGATTGTTTTTAACAAAATATTTATTTTTAACTGAATTTAGCTTTAAATACGAAATGTGGCTTGTCCTATTTTTTTTTTGTTAGCTTTTTTTACACCACAATGATTCTCCTATACCCCCTCCCTGTCCCATACCCTGTAACAAAGAAAAACATCTAAGCAAAACCAACCGGGCCTGACAGCCTGTTCCACATTCCCTGTCTATATTCTTCCACTTCTTTACAGAAAGGAAAAAAGAAAAATTCATCATCTGTTCTTTGGGACTGAGATTGGTCATTATAATTAATAAATCTGACTGCTTTTTAGTGTGATTTCACCCTGATTTTAAAACCAAAAAGTAAAACATTTCATTCAGTTCAATATGGGATACATAAAAACACTGGGCTATGCTGACTCAGTATTCTCTTTGTTCATGTTGTTTATTCAAAGGTTGGAAGAAAGCTTTTCACTTTTTTAAAGCTGACTTCTTAATTTAAATGCTAATTATTTCAAAAGAAGAAAACAGTTCTTCCTATACCTGCAAGAGCTATTGCTGTTAAAAGCTAAATTATTATTTCAATAGTCTCTAATCAATCCAGGTGTTTAAAATACTTCTATGAGTTTGCTGGTGTGGTTTTCTTTGAAAAGTTCATGAGAAATATTTTCTGACCCGTTCACCCTTGGTCCTGGAATTCATTCTGTAGTAGCTGCTATTACAAAAAAGATGTTAACCATTCATCTTCAACAGTAAAGGTCCTGAGCACTGGCAAGAAAATATCCGGAAATAGGTCACTGCTATTTACAGACAAAAGAACTGAGAAATGAGTTGGACACAGAAGCTGTACCAAAAAGTACCAACCTGTTATAAACAGAAGGCTGCAGGGAGGGGTAAATGCCCCCAGAGCAGGAAAAAGTTCCCTGATAGTAAGGAACCTAAAGGCAAGGGGGAGAAAGGTGGCTTACGACCCCACTGAAAACCTCCCAGAGAAATCTGGGAGAAAGACCTGGGCTGGGTCACCACTGTCATGGCTCTCAGGCAGAACACAGTCAGTCCTTCCTCTCCAGGTTCCCTTCCCATACCCAGCCAACAGTAAAGAGAGTGAACCAAGAGCCTGTACTGCCTGAAGCTGCAAGCTCAGAGCCCAATTCCTCCCAGTTTTAGCGCCAGTGGCACACCTGGACAGAAGAGCTAGTTGAGTCCCAAGCCAGAAGCTACCAGGAAAGTCTTCAAGAAACAGCAGACATTAAGACTTCAGAGGCCTAATGAGAACCCCGAGGAAAAGACAACAAGAAGGCCCTAGTCTAGACAGGCTAATGCAGTTATCACACTGGCTGCTTCCATGCTTACCCCTATGTTAGGTGGGGCACCCTCTAGCAGCCTCCAGACCTTCCTGGTTCTGGTGTACCCTGAAGCTGAGCCACAGGAGAGGTACCTGAGAGACCCACACTTATGGCTCATGAGTCAAAAAAAAATCTCCACCTAGGGAGGATAGGGAAAATCCTCTCACCACCCCTATACTCTCACTGGAGCAAATGAAACAAATGAAACCCAAGCTTCAAGTCTGATGAGGCAAAGAACACATAAGCAGCCCAAAGGACAAGGAGGCAGGCAGTGTAGTTAGTGCTCCTTTTCCTACTCCCTGAAACCCCAACAATCTACACTCACATCACCCTTGGCGTAAGGGGCTTCGGCTCCAGTTTCCTCTATGGAAAATATCTGCTGTTTGGACACATTTATGTCTCACAGGAATTAAAATGGAAGCTCTGTGCTCTGTCCTGGGCACGAGCAGAGACAGAGGAAGGAGGAAGGCAGGAGAGGCCCAGAGAAGGAGAAGGGCAGAGAGGCCCTGGGGGGCTTGGAGGGCGGGAGTGCTCTACTTCCAACCTGGCTACTGAGTGAGGGGCAGAAGAGTTTTCAATGACCAAGGTACACACCAACCACGACTTCTGTCCATATTCTTAAGACAGAGAAACAGCAACTGGTTGTGGTTTATGGTCAGCTGGAAATCACACAGCTGCACTGTGTCAGTGTCGGTCTCCAGTGCCCATACTCCACACAAACCCTAGCAGGCTACACAGGACTAGAAGTGGGGTATTTATTAACTCAGGAAGACAAGGAGTTTGGGGGGAGGGTGGAGAAAACTGGTTAGAGAGATTAATAAATAGCGAATAATTGCTTTTACATGGAATTGGGAAAAAATAAAACATTAAATTTTTAAAAACGAATAAAAACCATCTTTTAAGAGGTAATGACAAGAAAAAGGGAGAGTAGATTTATCAAGTTGCTGCCTGGGTTCTTCAAATTCTGCTTGGCAACAGGATATCAGAACCAGAAACTGCATCTACTTCAGCAAAGAGGAATCAGAGACTCAAGCAATATCAGCTACTCTGGTGAGCGATACCAGGACCTGCACAGACAGGTCTGCAACTGACTAAAGTCAACTCATTCAAGGAAAATTTATTAAGTTCCTATTACATGCAAAACATTATGCTGGGCATGAGGGGGGATTAAAAAAAAAGATTAAGTCAATTCCTGGTATCATAGAACTCTCTCACAGGCAAATATCCATGTATGAATGATACATGAAGTGCACTGAAAGCTGCAAATGAAACATAAGGTAAGGTCCAGGATAAGAAAAAGACCATAGCTAACCTTTCCTTCCCCTTATCCCATACAGCAAAATTCCTGTTCTCACTGCCCTTCTCCTACCACTCACACACACACACATGCACCCGGTAAACTAGATGATTTGTGTTCAGAACACTGAGATATGTCCATGCAGACTCCTGTTCTCCAGAAAGTGACAGTAATTCCAATATGCCCATCTGGGGCCCTAGAAATTCAGACCTCACAGAGGAGAACTGGGAACCTGGCCAGGGCACTTTAAGATAGCCAGATGAAAGGAAGTTAGGTAGTCTAAGGAACTCAAGTGTGAAGTGATTTTTTTCCTAAAGCACAGGTCTTTACCCCTGTGCTGAATAAAACTCAATGGTTCCTTATTACTTCCAGGATCAAAGATGAAGTCTTCTCTTTGGCATTTAAGGCCCCTTCCCGTTTGAATCTTCTTTCAAATCCTTCTCTCCTCCATGCACTCTACAATCTAGTGACATTGGCCTACCTGAACACTTCAGCTCTCTTTTCCATCCCTGGGTACTGGATATCTCTGTCCACCTGGAACACTCCCTTCTCACCTCCACCTCTGTGCAGCCTTGGTTCTTTCAACACCTAGCTTAAATGCCACCTTCTGCAGCCTCCTAAGCCACTTAAGCCTTCCTCTCTAAGGTTACCTTCCTTTGACACTGTGCACATACCTATTTATTTACATGTTGTTTCTCCCATTAGAATGTAAGCTCCTCGAAGACAGGCGCACTTTTGTGTTTTTACCTTTCTTTAGATCCCTAGTGCTTAGTACCATGCCTGATAAATAAATGCTTGTTTACTGTTTGAAGTTCAAATCTAGGAGTACACAGGAGCCTTCAGTATCAACTATGCGTGCCAAGATTTCTCAGAAAGAAGACTGCAAGACCAGAACTTAATCACGAAGTACCATGAAAGAGCACTCTAAGAGTTTCAAGTGAAGGGCTAGGAAAGGAAAAGGGAGACAAATGACAAAATATTCAACTTCACCCCAACCTTGGGCCAGCAGGGTAAATACAATGACTGAAGGTGAAAGAGAAAGAAAGAATGACAGAAGCTCTCTCTGAAATGAAAAGGATAGAATTTATTGCTTAGATGGCGAAAAGATGTTAGCCAATACCCCAAGAGCATTCTTTAAATGTCCTTCAATACCAGGGGAAAATACTGTGGCCAATCCAGTAATGAAGACCTTGCTGATAGAGTCACTGGCAAAAAGTAAACCAAAACTTGGAAAATCTGAACATATGAAAATACCAGTTCTATGGACCCACACAAGATCCTGTTTCACACATTCACCACTTTTCTAAGAGGGAGAAGTGAGAAGGATAGCGCTAGAATGAAAAATAATATGCATACATCTTAGATCTTCCCCTAATATCCTGCTCTGAAACATAACAGTATTCCAATTTTGGGCTATGCAAGTAGAACAAAAGTTCTGACAGGTTCCTACAAAGTTGAAAAGGATGAGGACTGGTCCAACAACAAATCTTATGTCTGTAATCCGTGAACTAGCCTACCTAAATGTAGTGGGATTGATTTCCAAGTGACAGTTTTTTCTCATTCCTAAACTCATAAAATCCAAATCAGGGGTGAGGAACCTGTGGCCTTGAGGTCACATGTGGCCTTCTAGGTCCTTTTGACTGAGTCCAAGTTTTACTGAACAAATCCATTTATTAAGGGGACTTGTGTGAAGTTTGGATTCAGTCAAAGGGACACACTTAAGGACCTAGAAGGCCACGTGTGGCCTCAGGGCCCCAGGTTCTCCACCCTAGTCTAAATTATAGAGACGTTACAATCTGCTTCACTGGAAGGATTAACCACATCAATATGTTCATGAAACCAAGCATTAATTTGGCAGCTGAAGTCTGAGTATAGATACAAATGTGAATGCAAACTTCCACAAAGATGATCCTACATCCAAGATGCTAAGAACTGTGCTAGTAAGAAAGGAGACAAAGAATCTAGGAATGCCAAGGAATGGATTATGGCACTGGAGAAATAGGGCAAATGACATGGAGCAAAGCAAATTCAGAATACTCATACATAGCACTTCATGTTTTTCTATCACAATTACTATCTAACCATGAAATGAAACCAAGCTATACTTTATGGACAGATATAAAGACAGGATCCCTTGGAAGTTGTTTTGAATTAACACAAGTCCTGAATTTCAAGCCTACAGCAGTTTTCCAAACAAATGTAGTGATAACAGCAATAAGTCTAGCTTTGCACTAATTGGGGAGGGCACAGAGATCTAGATAAATGACCTTATCTCTGCTAACATTTTCATGAGTAAGAAAATAAGAATGTAGGTGTAGGTAACCAATGGGAGAGTGAAATATCAGGGGTCCCCAAAGATACTAGAAATCTCCCAACAGGAAAGAAAACTGTGACACAAAAGGACCTCTAGCACTTGTCCTAATTTACAGTGGGGAATTTGGAAGAGTGATGCTGTTAATTCCTAATGTGATAGAAGCCAGCAGACCAGGGAAGGGTTTATAAGCCAATTTGTGACTCCACACGCCTGTGCTATTTTAGGCAGTGGAGGAAAAGGTATTAAGTCCTAATGAAATGAAAGGAGCTTCCCAAATCTGCAGAGATTCATTCTAAAGGCTAACCTAGACTCAATTAAATGGTCAGGAAACAATGTCCATTTTATAATATCTGTTCTGAAGAGGTTAAAACAGTCTACAAATAAATACTGGACTTTTTTCACTGACCTAATGAAGCAAATATACGTTCAAAGATGAAAAAGGGCTTGTCAAGGTCACAGAGATAAGAAATTCAGAGTCAGAGCTGCTGGCAGCAGGGGTCTCAATTTTGTCTCCTGTTCTAGTTCACAAAGCACAAAGGCACAGGAATGGGTTCTCAGTTTTAGACAGAGAAAACTACCAATTCTTCTATGAATCCCAAGGGAATTGTGTAGTAGAGCACTGACTGAATGAGCATGGTGAAAATTGAACCTGACCAAAGGAATTATTGCAGAGTTCATTATTCCTATCCCCGCAGGAAGCTTTTGCTGAATTATTAAAGCTCCTAGAACCAGATCTGAATCTAGGTCATTCAAAGTCAAATGACCATCACATCTTTTAGACCAAGAGTTCTTAACTGGGGGTCTGCTGATACATTTTAGAGGGTCTGTGGATTTGGGTGGAGGAAAAAATTACATCTTTACTTCCACTAACCTTTTGTTCAGAGGGGAAGGGAGAAAGGACTAAGCATTGATTAAGCTTCTGCTACATGTCAGGAACTGTGCGAAGTACTTTACAAATATTATCTCATGTATCCTCACAACAATCCTGTGGGGTAGGTACTTATAATCCCCATTTTATGGCTGAGGAAATTAAGGCAGACAGAGGTTAAGTGACTTGCCCTGGGTGGCTGGATTTGAACTCAGGTCTTCCTAACCTCGGGCCCAACACTCTAACACTGTGCCACCTAGCTGCCTCAGAGAAGGTGTTTAGGGGCTTCACCAGACTGTCAAAGGGGTCCATGATACAAAAAAGGTTAAGAACTCTTGCTTCAAGACCTATCACTGTATAGGGATTTTCCAGGATAGTTACATTCATGCCCTGAAGAACAAAGGCCAGGAGGTACAGTGTGACACAGTGAACAGTGCTGACTGTGAAGTCAGAAGCCTCGGCTTAAATCTTATCACTAACACCGATTACCTGTGTGATCAATCAAGTCCCTTAATCCTCCTTGTCCGTAAAATAAAGCTGTTGGACTCAATAACCCTTAAGGTCACTGAGCTCTAGCTCTAAATCTATGATCCCAAGGGGTTAATAATATCTACCTAAAATATCTACCTTCTAGGTTGGTACAAGGGTCAAATGAGGATGGTGTACATAAAGTGCTTTGCAAACTAAAATTTTATATAGTATCATTCTGATACCTCAGAGATGACACAATACTGATACGGGTACTCAAAAAGAAAAGGGTTCTTACTGGGAAGACCCACTAAAGAAACTCCCAATATGGATATGGTGATAAACCAATAACATGCAGGGCCCAGCCATCCAGGAAGTTGGCAAGGACTTTGAAGATTAGAAAGCTTCCATCACCAGAGAGCAATAAGATTCCAGAGTCTGTAATTGAATAACCTAAATAACGGGATTTCAACCTTTCTTCTCAATGAAACCCTCAAATCCTTCTGGAAGATGTGACTTGGTTTAAATACCACCCGGTAACTCTGGGAACATTAATACCTAATGAAAAGGTGAGGTTTGGTGCTCCAGAGAATTTCACTTAATTTTCTTATCTCCAGGAGGGATAGCATTTAACCCAAGAATAGGTTTTTTTACACACTGCTCTTCTCTGTATACTCCACGGTGCCTAACCCAACAACCCGATCAGAACAGACATTCAAAAAACTTGTTCGAGTGAATGTTCTAAAATCTGAAACTCATTATACCCAAAAGTGAGTTCATCATCTTCCACCCTAAATAAATGTCCTTATCCAATTCTTTTTTATGACCCTTAGGTGCTACACAGCAGCACCTAGGCTCTCTTTGTTCACATTCTTGAAGAAAATTTTTCATTCCTCACCTCCAAACCACATGAAAGTATGTATACCTTTCTGTGGAATGCTTCTTAGATCCTTTCCTTCCATTTTTACGCTCAGCACTCTCTATATAGCAAATCCTAATCATTTGACACCTGGATTAGTAAAAAAAAAAAAAAAAAAAATTTTCTAACCATCTCCCTTCCCTCAAATACTATTTTTATTATATCATACAAATGGCCATGATCTATTGTCTCCAATTCCTTACTGCAAAAGTGGGGAATCTTTTTTCACAGGAGAGCCAAAAGTACTTACAAAAAGTCTCCTTCAGGACAGCAACCTATGTAATTATATGCACAATAATCAAAATTTCAATTTCTATTTGTCTTGATATGTATGGAATAAGATGATAGTGAGGGTCACCCAAAGGAAGGTTTCCCATCCCTGCCCTACTGAACAATATTTAAAGGTTCCACATTGGGGAAGAGTCTAAAAGGGTCCTCTACTCAAGCCTATGTAAGTCTTCCCCACAAGGGCATCCACTTCATTTTTCCATTACTCTCCTACAAAGACGCTTCCCTCCTCTCGAGCTGATCTCGTCATTCCCTTCTCTGTTCTGGACACGGTTTTCCATTTTTTCTTGAACCAGTGTCCTCCTTTTATCAACCAGTATCCTCCATCTCCACACAATCTTTTTCCAGACTCATTCTCCTTGAAGAACCTTGCCATGTTTAATACTACCTAGCTTCCATTTTTCTTATCCCTCCAACCCACAAGACTGCATTTATTTGCATTACCTGGCACAACTAATACATCTGAAGCCACTTTCATAAACTCTCTCTAGTGTGTCTTGTCTTCCTGACTAAACCGGAAGCACCAAGGACGGGGACTCCTAGGTCTTCTATTCCTCTCAATAACACTTTCCAGAGCTCCTATTACAGTGCAAGACATTCGGTGTCCAGGGGTGGGGAACCTATGGCCCTCGAGGTCCTCTGGTGTGGTCCTTTTACTGAATCCAAACTTCACAAAATTTGAGAACCTAGAGCACCAGATGTGGCCTTGAGGCTGCAGGTTCCCCACCCCTTGGTAGGCACTCATATTCTGACTGACTGAGCCCAATTAGCTAAATAGACAACTGAGAATATCAAAGTCTTCATTTCTAATTCTGAAACTGTGAAGACTTTTCAGCTTTTGGAAGCTTCTAAAGGACCCACACAGGTTTCGCCAGAGTGGAACCATTGCTTGGCATCTCAGCTTTCTGGTCAAAGAAAACTCAGGAGCAGGTAGCAATATTGATTCTTTCACATATTGAATACTCTGTATTTAGGTGGGTTCAGGGACCAGAAGAAAGATTCCCTAGTTGGATCTGCTTCCACAGTTGATTATATTCAAGTTTCAGATAAAACCCTAGATTCTGCTAGAGATAGAATAAATCCAAAAGGAGTTAAATCTATATTGCACTGGCTCTTCTGTTCACTCACTAATTTTTACCAGCTGGTGGGCTGTACCCCACATAGGAAACAGAGACTAGTCTCCTTCAGCATTTATTTCAAAATCATTTAAAATCCCACTTGGGCTGACCTATGCTATGCTACAAAATGGCTATTGTCACTAAGTTACCAGGGAAGGAACATATGGATAGTATATTTCTTTTCACCTTGAAAAGATGACAGTATAGGGCCCCATTATTTCCATCTTTAAATTCCATTTTAGAACTAATCCCACAAGCACCCCCAGAGTTCCCCCAGTAGTCAGTCACCGTTAACATCTAATACCACTAGCTATTAAAATAGCTTGAAAACTCCAGGATTTCAGAAGCTGTTTGGATAATCAGGAGACTCCCAAAATAAATATAGGGTTTCTAGTCAAATTTTTTAAAAGGTCTTAAGCACTGCCTGAGCCAAAAGACTGCTTTTCATCCTCAAACTAGCTGATGGACCCTAGTCTTCAGGAATATGGTCATATAAAAGCAGCTGCTATTCTTTTAGACACTAAAGACCTTTCCTAGAATCCCTGCTTACTTCACTCTTTTTGGTCAAAGGGGCACAAACTTTACTAGTCTTTGCATCATTCCATGGCTCCAAGTTAGAGAAAGCTACAATAAGATTCCTGCTTTGAAATGCGGGTTTCCAAGATCTGTATTAAATTTTCCTCCCTGAATCAGAAAGCTGCAGCTTCCACAGAGCTTTCTAGGTTCTACGGCAAAAATGGAACGAGCATCACAACCACTTGCTGACTAAGCTCCCTTTATAAAGTCCTCCAAATTCCACTGTTATCAGCCATCACATATGGGCTAGAGACACATTTATAAATGTTGATCATTTTCAAGCTACCTAACTCAGATCTACGCAGCATTTTTAAGGATAACCCAACATTCATAAAAAATCCAATCTAGATAAGTAAGTCAACAAGAGCATAAGATCACAGAGTTAGAACTAGAAGAGACCTCAGAAAACATCTAGTTCAACCCCTTCAATTTATACGTATGGATGCTGAGGCTTAAAGAAGTGTAAGTGATTGAGTCAAAGGTCCCACAAAGTAGAGTCAGTAGGGATCAAATCTATATTTACACTGATTGAAGCAAACTGCACCGGAGGGCTACAAATCCTAGAACTATAGCAGCATGGAAACTTGGGGTCAGTTTCAATCCAGAGCAGTTTCTTTGCTAGAATACAGTGGGTTGTTTACCCACTGACTAAGTCCAAGTAAGGTTCTCCTGAGGCACAGGGATCTGAACAGAGCTCTCTTAAAACTCTACCACACTGGACAGTAGAGCACTAAATCACTGGCTGCCAGGTTTGCTCACCCAATGAAGAGATGCAGGCAAAGCAATAAAATGTAGCTGTCTCAAAACGCCTCTCCCTGTGGCAAGTCCTGCACTTCACAGAGCTGTTGTGTTTACAGGACTAATAAGACACAAAAACCTAATCTGATCCAGGGAATTGAAGCTCTGGTTTCCCTCAAGGATCAAACTTCACTCTACTTTGGCATTCCCAAGATTGTGGAGTCCAGCAAATGTGTCCAGCACATGAGCCAGAACTCAAAACAAAACAAAAACACAGAGAAGAAATGGAAAGGACGAACTTCAAGGCTTAACTCCCAAGATCCTTTTGCAGCCAGAGATGTTGCCCATTCGTCACCGTGCCTCCTCCAGGCTTTGAAATGAAATAATTACTATACTCTGATGGTAAGAAGAGCAAGGGGGCTACCTCCAGTTTCCGATGGGCATCAACTTCATTATGCCAGCAGAAACCAGGCAGACCCCTTAACTTTTTCCTTTTGTTCATAATTTCTAATAAAAGCTGACCAGTTTCGTTCATGCTTCAGCATAAATAAATCTGCCTAGAGCTCTGGGGATGTTACCAAGGAGAGCACCTGAAATCCAAGCCAAACCCCCAGGCTAAACGTTTTCATAATCCTCTTCCTGCTCCACGAATTCTCACCTGCTCCTCAGCAGCCCTCTGGGAGGACCCAGCATTAGTCACAAGCCCGTTTCTAAACAGGCACACAAGCTACCCACATCCCCTCCCAGGAAGGGAAACTGAGTCACAACAGGGTAAGTAGCTTACCCAAGCACAATCAGTCTGTAGAGAGGCTATGACTGAAATGAAATCAGGAAAATTGCCCCCACTCCTGTGCTCCGATCTCTTCAGTCTCACGGGCTCCCCGCCCCCGCCCCCGCCCCCCCAAGCTCCACCAATGGAACCGAACCTCACCTTGGTGCTGATGTCCTCCCTCCGGCCACCAGCCTTGCTCCTGCGCAGTTTAATGGAGGGGGACCTGAGCAGGTTCTTGATGCGGCTGGTTATGGTGGAGCCCTCCACAGACATCATGGTGAGGGATCCCCAAAGGGCGCAGGGGCTCAGGCGGATCCCCGGCCTCGGCACGCGCTCCTCATTCCGCGGGGTCTTCCGATCTGCCCCAGCCCCGACCTAGACGGGAGGGAGTCGTCACCGAGATTCTTCCCGGGCTACACCCCCGCACCCCCGGCCCCCCCGGGCTGCTAACACGACCGGGAGGGGAAGGGGAGAAGCCCCGAAAGCAGGGGGTTAGGGAGGGACCAGACGCCAGGCCCACCCTCCATCCCCGCGACCCGGAGGGAGCGGGCGGGACCGACCCGGAGGGAGCCCGGGGAGATTCCCTCCAATGTTCCCATGGCAACGCGCAGCAGGGGGTAGCTGGGGGGGGCGCGGAGCTGAAGGGAGGAGGCAGCGGAGCCGGGAGACCCCGGTCCCAGCTCCAGCCGCTCTCACCTCGGGCTCCACTTTCCACCACCCCCCACCACCTCCGACCCCGGTCCTGCCCCTTCTCCGCCCCCCTCCCCCAGGCTTCTCCAAAATCTCCGGCCTCCAGTCCTCCGCGCCACACACACCCCCCCCGTCCGGGGCCCCGCCTCACCAGCCCCGGGAGCCGGAGACCGTCCCGTTCACAGGTCCCTCGGGCATCGCGCTCGCAACTCCAGCTTCGCCGCAACTGCGGCTCCAGGCGGCTACGGCGGCACGGACGGCTCAAAACGCGAACGACGGCCGCGGCCGCGACTCCCTCCGAGGGTTAGGAGGCCGGCCGGCCGAGCAGGGGCGGAGCCACCAGGGAAGGGAGGAGCCAGCGGGGAGAGGCGGGGCCAGCGGAGAGGGGAGGAGGCAGCGGGGAGAGGCGGGGCCACCGGGAGAGGAGAGAGGCAGTGGGGAGAGGCGGGGCCCGCGGAGAGGGGAGGAGGCAGCGGGGAGAGGCGGGGCCAGCGGAGAGGGGAGGAGGCAGCGGGGAGAGGCGGGGCCAGCGGAGAGGGGAGGAGGCAGCGGGGAAAGGCGGGGCCAGCGGAGAGGGAAGGAGCCAGCGCGGGCACCGAGGGGGAGGAGCCAGCGGGGAGAGGGGAGGGACCAGAAGGGACAGACGGGGCCGCCGGGAGAGGCACTGACCTCCCCAGGACTGGGAGGAGACGGAGGAGTTGCAGAAGCGGAGCTGGAGAGAAGAGGCTTGAAAGTGCAGGAGAGAGACTGGACCCGGGAGGAACGTGAATAAACCGATCGTGGGGAGTCTCGCTTCGCAGAATGCGAGAGTGGGAAGGGCCCTTAAAAGTCCATCTGGGCACAGGCTCTTATTGCTATGGGGAAGGACACAGGCCTAGAGACGTAGGTGGGTCCGTCTGGGATCCGAACCATCCACTGCCAGAGAACCTACCCCCTGCTGGGCACCGAGCTCAGCTCACACGCAGGACCCCCCCTCGAAAGCCAGCCCCTGCCCTCTTCCCCTCACCACCCGCGAAGAGTACGCGCGTGGTCCCCAGGCGCGGAGTAAGCTGAATCGGGGCGTCCGGTGGCCAAAGGGAGGTTCGTGCAGTCCTTGGCTTCTGGCCTGGGGGGCAGGGGCGTTGGAAGGGCTCAGTCTTAGTGGGCACCCCACGTGCCCGGGCCGCGGTCTTGTCGTTGAGGTGTAAAAGAGCTGTTTCCCCGTCTCCAATCACGGTCCGTTTGACCTGTTGCTGGCTGTGAGATTTAATTGTCCTACCCAATTACCTAGATAGACCTGGATCAGTCTAGGAGTCCCTGTACCTAGAACTTGGCAGGGAGAGGGTACAAGGACTGGCCAATAAAAAAAAAAAAGAATGCTATTAGGCCGCGCTAGGCTGCTTCCTCTCGGCAAAATTAAGCACGATTTGGTTTCAGAGGTTCCAAAGTGGGTGATACCGCTTCTCTGTGGGCACTGGAACGATCCTGGGAGGGGGCAGGAGCAGCAGTTGGCGGGGAGGGGTAAGCAAAAGTCAAGGGGCTGGGGAAGCTTAAGGAAAGAAGAAAATTTTGCAAGACCTTTTGTCCATGTTTCATCTGTTGTGTAACAGTTAAAGTTGTAGTGATTACATTATTTTCCAAATAAACACACAAAATTCAAGTTATAACCTATCAGTCATCAAATCCTCTGACAGGTCTTAACAAGCAAGTGTTAGCAGGTGAGGGTACCATGAATTGTCCCAGAAGTGAGTATATTCATTGGCAGGAATACGTGCATGTAATGACTTGTTTTTAATACTATTACATAGTTCTTCATCAAAATTTCAATGCAGAAAAACCCCACAAATTTACAATAAATTATTAAATTTAAGATGCATTTTTAAAACAATTATTTTACATTTTTTGAATTGATGCAATTTTTTTTAGAAAACCATTAAAGGATTAAAGAAAGTAGATTTCCAAGGCAATGCTGAGTTTTTTCATTTTTTTTAAAGGGAGCAGTGGGTCAAATAAGTTTGGGAACCTCAGAGTTAAATCAAGGAACAAGTATTTATTAAGCATATTATATGCCAAGTACTGGATTGAAGACAAAAGGAAAAGGGAGGGGATCATACGATCATATGGACAGATGGCGTCATGGAAACAACAAACATGAACTTGGACAGACTTCAAGAGAAGGGCCTGGTGTGTTATGGTCTGTGGGAGTCACACAGAGTCAACAGGATTGAACAACATGTCTAGTATGGAGATAAAAACCAAATATAAACACAAAAGAGAAACAATAGAGAAACTGGCCAGTGAGCCAGGAAGACCTGCCTCTGTCATACTGGTGGTGTGACCCAAGAGCAAGTCCATGTCTCCCCTGCTCTCTCAGACTATCAGTTGTAGAGACTTCCTAAAGAAGGCAGCACTTGAAGGTAATTAGATTCCTAGAAGTTTGAAGTAAGGAGGAAAAACCAAAGAGCATTTATTAAACACTTTTTGTGCCAAGCACTAAGCAAAGCCCTCAAGGAAACAAATTTTAATGGAAGAGGTAACAAATACAGGAAAGTGTTGACAAAGGAGGGACTTTTTGGTATGGAAACTATAGGGATGGTACATGGGGACATTAGGGAGTGGATTGATACACGCTTTCTAGGAGTAATAAGGAGTTGATTTGCTTTTCATTCCAGAACTGGTAAAGTGAGGCAAGATTGCCTGTCCCACATATAGTGGGCAATTGAGGCAACCACCAACTGGCAATCACTCTCCAAGGCATGAAAGGATCCAGTCCTTCAAGGTTTGATTTCTGAGCTGGACTACATGGTGGCCTGCATGTTGGCCTAGGGAGTAAAGTAAATGGAAGGCACTCCAGGAGTAGTCTGTAAAGGCACAGAGATGGAATGGTGTGTCTAGGGAACATAAAAGTAATATTATTTGGTTGAAGTGGAGTTTGTAAAGAGACAGGAATTGTCTGGAAAGAATAGGGATGTATAGGAAACTCACCATATTTTAAAAAGATATGGTCAGAAGATGCTAAACAGGAAGGTAGCGGAATAAATATAAGATCATGGCATAGCATGGTCCCATAAAGTCCGAGTAGTAGAGTTCTGTCTCAGAATGAGCTGAGGCAGGTTCAAAAAGATAAAGAGAACAAAAAGATGAGGGTTTTTTGTTTATTTTTTTTTAACAGCTATTGTAGAGAAAGAGGAAGATGATACAGTGGGTAAGACTTCTGGTTGAGGTGGATGGGAAGATTATAACTGACAACAAAGGGGCAGAGCTACTCAATACTTCTTTTGTTTATCTGCTAAGTAGAACAATCTTTGTACTGGAAATAACAAAACAAAACAAAAAAACTAACCGAAAGCTGATACCCATGGGGATAGAGTAAAAGGTCTGGAATATATGAATTACATATTCAGGTACTGAAAGAATTGGTGGATGTGATTTCTGAAAGATCGTGGAAAACAGGAGAAGGTACCATGGCCTGAGAGAAAGGCAAATGCCTTGATTTAAAAAAAAAAAAGTTAAGAGAATAGTCACTATGTACGAGTGAACTTGACTTCAGTTACTGGGAAAAATCTAAAACAAAAAGATGTTTAATGAAAATCCATAAAAGGAAGCAGTGATTACAAAGAGTTAATGTGGCTTTAAGGTGATGCCAAATTAAATTTATTTCCTTTTTTTAATGCTGTTTCTAAACTTATGGGCAACTAGGTGAAGCAAAGGATGGAATCCTAGTACAAATCCAGTCTCAGCTATGTGATCCCAGGCAACCCATTTATTCCTGTTTGCTTCAGTTTTTCATCTATAAAGTAAGCTGGAGAAGAAAATGGCAAACCACTCCAGTATTTCTGCCAGAAAAAAAAAAAAACAAAAAACAAGTCCCTAAAACAAATAGGGGAATGAAGATGGACATGACTGAATGTGTGAGTATGTGTGTACTGTTAGTTTATGTACCAAGTCTTAACTCTAATATTTCACAAAAAACCAAAACACCTCATACTATTTCTTGGGGAGAAAATGGAAAGATTAATTAATAAAACAACAAGATGGATTCAGAACAGGTTAAATGGCTGGATTCAAACCACAGTTAATAACAGTCAAATATCTACTTGGTAGGAAGTCTTTAGTGGAGTGCCCTAGGGCTCTGTGTTTGCCCCATGCTGTTTAACATCCTTATCAATGACTATTTAAGGTAGAGAGATGGAATGATTGTTAAATTTGAAGATGAAACAAAGTTGGGGTTCATCAACAAATTGGTTTACTGTCACATCCAAAAGATCTTGTAAGTGTAAAGTTTTACCATTGGTTCAAATTTCAACACGAGTATAGGATAGGGATAGCCTGAAAAAAAGATTGAGATGTTTTAATGCACTGCTAATATGAGTCAACACTATGATGTGACAGCCAAAAAACCTAATGTAATCTTAGGCTTAAAGAGCATAGCTATCAGTCATAAGGAGATGATTTTTTGCCCCATACCTTGCTCTGCTCAGACCACATCTATAGTTTATGATTACTCCTGGGGATGACAGTTGAAGAATGACATTGGTGAAATGGAGATTATCCAGAGAGCAACTAGGATGACCTTGAGTCCATGCCATATGAGAATTGGTTGAAAGAGTTGGGGATATTTTGCCTATAGAAGAATTTAGGGGTATGTGATAGCTGTGTTCACTTATGTGAAGCACTGTTAGATGGATTAGATTTGTTCTGTTTGACCTAACAGAGAAGAAACAAGAGTCATGGGTAGATGTTGTTACAAAGAGATATATTTAGGATGTGTCAGGAGAAACTTCTTAAAGAGCTGTCCTGGAATGTGCGGCCTTGAGACATTGTGAATTCCCCCTCAATGGGAGACCTTCAAGTAATAGTAATAATGATAATAGCTTTTTTTAATCTTGAAGGTTTGCAAAACACTATACATAAGTTATCTCCTTTGATTCTCACAACCCAGTGAGGTTAGGTACAATTATCCCCATTTTACAGACAAGGAAACTGAGACTGAGCAGTTAAATGACTTGCCCAGAGTCAAGGCAAGATTGGAGCTCAGGCTTTCCTAACTCCCACGTCCAGTGCTCTATCCAATGCACCCCATAGCTGACCAAGTAGAATTTGTATGTCTACTTGTCAGGAATGTTATAATAAGAATTCCTTTTCAGGTATAGGTTGGACTACATCGGGGTGAGGAACCTACGGCCTCAAGACCACATGTGGCCCTCTAGGTGCTCAAGTGTGGCCTTTTGACTGAATCTAAACTTCACTGAACAAATCCCATTAATAAAAGAATTTGTTCTGTAAAACTTGGACTCAGTCAAAAGCTGCACTCAAGGATCTAGAAGGTCACATGTGATCTCAAGGCCACAGGTCCCCCACCCCCGGACTAAATAGTCCTTGTGATTCCTTCAAACTCTACAATTCAGTGAGTGACTTGTAATTAGCCCAGGAAATGTAACTGGAGCCAGATTGTAAAGGGCTTTAAATGCCAAACTAACGAATTTGTGTTTGATCCTGAAAGCAACAAGAAACCACTGGAACTTCTTGAGCAGGGAAGTGACATGGTCAGACTTGTGCTTTAGGAATTTCAATTTGGTAGCTGTGTAGAAGATGAATTGGAGATGGGAGGAACTAGATGAAGAGAGACTAAGAGGCTACAGGCAAGGGAAGGACCAATTCCTAAAGCAAAGGTGATGAAGCCCTGGATAGTGGGACTGTGGTGTGACTAGAGAAAACAGGACAGATGTGAGAGATGTTGAAGAGCCTGAATCAATTAGATTTGAAAAGTGACTGAATATGAGAATGATTGAAACAAGTCAAGGTTGTCTTTAATGACCTTGCAAACTCAAGGATCAGAAGAATAGTGGTGCATCTGAGACTGAGCTGTTAAATAATCAAGTTAGAACAAAATGTGGCTTTAGGAAGAAAGCTCTTATGAGTTCTGTCCAGTTTGGACATGTGGAATTTGAGATGTTAAAGGACATCCAGGTGAGATACCCTGTAGACAACTGGGAGAGTCAAAACTAGAAATCAAAAGTTGAAGATGGTATGTGTAAATTTAGGAATTATCTGCATAAAGATAGTTGAATTTGTTGTTCAATCACTTCAGTTGTGTTGGCTCACCATGACCCCATTTGGCATTTTCTTGGCAAAGAGACTGGCATGCCATTTCCTTCTCCAGCTCAATTTACAGATGAGGAAACTGAGGCAAACAGGATTATGTGATTTGCCCATGGTCACACAGCTAGTGTTTCAGGTCACATTTGAACTCAGGAAGATCCATGCACCATCTAGCGATCCCAAATAGAATAGATGAAAACTACTGCTATTAGCACAAGAAAAGAGGGCTCAGGACACAGCTCCTAGGGAACACCCACAGCCAGAAGCCAGGACATAGGATAATGATGATTCTGTAAAGACCTGATCTGACGGTCAGGAAGAAAGCCAGAAGAGCAGGAATTGGTCAACAGTGTCAGAGGCAGAGATTATGAAGGATGAGGACTGAGAAAAGACCATTAATAAAGAAATGTGAAGTTTCAGTTGGGGTGGGACAGAAGCCGGATTGTAGACTCTGATATGAATCTTCCATTTTCTGTGGGATGAAACAGAGCCTTTCTTGCATTCAATATATTAGTCTGAGTGATCGAATAGGAGCTGACAGCCCTAAACAAAGTGAGGTGAGAAAGAAGTACATTCTAGGCATTGGCATAATCTATAATCAAGACAACTCTCCCTTTCCTGTGTAGAAACTGAGTTCAAATTCTGATCTACATAATTTGATGCTGAGCAAGTCAAACACAATCTCTGGGCCCATTTTATTTATCTATAAAAATAGTTGTTTTAGATGACTTCCAAGTTTGCTTCTAGTTCAAAATCTATAATCTCACGTATATGATATTCTATATCCTGTCATCCTCCACATATGAAAAGCATTTCAGGTTCACCTATGGCTAATGGAAACTTTAGCTTCCATTAAAGCTCAGCTCAAGTGCCATGTCCTAAACAATATCTATTATGTCTTAGTAAATACTATCGAGGGGAACTAGGATGCCAAGTTGTCAGAACTGCGATTAATCCACTGTAGCTGAGTTTACAGTGCATGAAGGGATGTAATGTGAATTGTCTGTTAAAGTTGGTTGTAAAGGGTTATAAATGCCAGACTGTTTGTACTTTACCCTAGAGGAAACAGGGAAGTGCTGAAGCTTTTTGATTAGTGGTCATATCCTTTCCCAGATCCCTACCTGCAGACTCCAATTGTTTTCTCTCCCCATGTCCAGTGCAAAACCCTCCAGGATCACTTGCTAATCCATCTCTTTACATTGGGGATGAGAAAAGGAAACGAGGAATTAAACATTTTATTAAGCACCTACCACATGCCAACCACAGTATTAAGTGCTTTTACAAGTATTATCTCACTTAATAAGTGGAAAGTGAGGAAGGTCTTTACTGTGAGACTTTCAGATAGACTAGTGACAGAGAAGTTGGGGTGAAGAGGGACTGACAAGAAGAGAGTTTGTTACTCAAATCAGATATTATGCTGAGATACCACCAAGTTCTCCTGGGACCCAATTTATTCTTTCCCCACTTTGTCTCTACCACCGTCATAAAAAGATGGCAGTGTGGATAAGATGTGGCTGGATACTGAGAGGTCAGGCTGGATGAAATACAGTAAATAAAAAAGTCAGGAAGAACACCTAAGTATAAGTCCCCACCTGTCATCTCTGAGACCTAGGCTGGAATTCATCCTCAGACATTTAATAGACAAGCAGGTAAGAAGTCATTTTACAATATAACATAATAAACACTTACTAAACATCTATGTGCCAGGCACTGTGCTAAGTGCTGGGGTACAAATAAGCTCCTGCCCAGCAGTAGCTTGCAATTTAATGGGAGATGACATGACACATAAGGAAGCTGAAAGGTTGTGGAGAGGGAAGCGGGGGGAAGAAATGATGATGGAATAAAAAATCAAGCAGTGCAACTATTGGGAAATAAAAACTGGCTGAGCTTCTGGACTGTTTAAAAGGAGGCTTCAGGAGCAGCTTTTTGTCTGACCTCCAATCAGAGGGACAGAGACAGCTGAGTACTAAAGAGATATGAGTACCAAAGCTAAAGAAATCTCCATAAAGTTTGGTGAAAAGCTTATTCTGCTGGGGAATGAAGACAGAATAGAAACCAAGCAGGGAAGCAGGTGGGAAATGAACAGCTGGCTGTTTTTAAGCAGCCACTGGCATTTCTCAGGTACAAAATAACTTAAGGGAAACTGCAGCCCTTGAATGATAAGTATGTGGACAAGAATAAGTTGTTAGGAGCTAAAAGGCAGAATGGCTCAGTGAACCGAGTAGGTATTGCAGGCAAGACCTGAGTTCAAATACATCTCTGCCTTGTACTGGTTGTATGCCTCTCTCTCAGGATCCCCAAGCATTCTAATACTATAAGGAAGTTGCCAATCTGTCTTGGTAGGCGTTTCCTCTATCACCGAAATTTACCAGTCTTAATCAAAGTCAGGGACCAGAGTGATCAAGAAATTGTTTCTTTTCAGGCTACCTTGTAGCACATTTACATGTTTCCTAAATAATGCCCTGAAGATAGAGCCTACATGTTGCCTGTAGGTATAGCAGATGGCCTACCTACCATTATCAGGATAAAAAATTTCAATGATACCCAATTGTGCCACCATGTGCCACTTTTTGGGTACTACAAGTTTCAGCCTAGAACTTTAAATCAGGGGCTCTTAATTGGGTTTCTGGAAGCTTTAAACTATTTCAATGAGATCACTTTCCTTTGTAATACCATTTTAATTTATGCAATTTAAGATGTTATTACAAGAGATCCACAGGATTCAAATGGGTCCATGACACACACAAAAAACTATTAAGAACCCTTTTTCTACATCCTCAAGACAAATCAGAGTATCCATAGATGCAATTCTGAGGTCCTATGGAAGATACAGTAACACCTGATCTTTATCCAGAGATGGTCTAAAATCAAATGAAATCCGTCAGAACCATTACTGACAGAAGACCCCTCCAGCTATCCCCACACTCTCCAAGACATGCCACTGATTTCCTATACAACCTATTTCTCAGAAATAACTTGTCACTGGCCCAGTATGAATTTAATACTATTAATAACAATGTCCCCTCCCTTCTATGTACCTTAACATTATCAATCCTCAAAAAGGCATTTGAACAATTCTGTCATTTTGTATCCACTCTAAACGAGTATAGTGTATCTAATATTCTAAGATTTCAAGTGTATTGGCATAGATTTCACATACTTCTGTTTAGCATTATGCTTGAATAGATGCAAATTTTGACAATTCATACTACGAAAAGCATTATCAGTTGATTGGATGTAGAAAGTAACTGCCTGGTTTGACAAATGCTTATTGACCTTCTGTTATATACAAAATACTACAGGATAGTGCTGTTCAATATTTGTGATTAGAAATAGACTTCATCTTGTAATAGGCTTTCAAATCCATTCAGGAACTCAGCTAAACAGGAAAGTTTAAGAAAGTATTTGGTGAAAAATGGTAGTAGTTCCCATCGGTAATTTCAGTGCTTAGTGTGCATAACCAATCATTTCCCACTGCCGTTACAAAATGTCCAAAATATATTTTATTTGAATGATTTTGCCAATTAGTCCTGAGAACTGAGATACGAAGTAGTCCAACGCTGACAACTACAGTGACTCAACTTGGGTCAGGGTCTATTTTTTTCTGGCTCCATATCATATATAACCCCCTCCTCCTTGAAATACACCAAACAAACACCAAGTAATTCTGGAGGGGAAAGTACTAGTAATTTGGGACATGCACAGTAAAGACTTTATTGAGACATGTTATAAAGGCAGAGGCATTAAGGGCGGACAGCTGTTCAGAGTCAGCTGAAGATGACTCCCAAGGCTGGGAATCCTGAAGGACTAGAATGCTGTTGTTCTTTATGGAAATAAGTTCAAAATGGGTAGCCTTAAGGTAGGGGGCGAGGGAGGTAAGAGTTCTATTTTGGATACCCTGAGCTTCAAATGGGACATCCAGTTGGAAATGGCCTATTGTATTGGGACTGGAGCTCAACAGAGACCAGGGAAGGGAAAGAAATGCAAGTTAGAGTGCCTACCACCAGGAATTATAACGTGATTTTACACAATTACTTCATTTGCTCACAATAACCCTGAGCTGGTGCTGTTATCTGAGGCATGTAAAATGACATGCCAGAGGGTCTAGAGTCATACTTGAATGTCTTCATGACTCCTGGCTCCACAACACTATCCACTGTACCACCTAGGTGGCTGACTAGACCTGGGAAACTTCTGCACATAGAAAATAAAACCCATAGGAGCTGAAGTCACCAAATTAGAGTGTAGAAAAAGAGGGTCTGACAAAAAGCTGTGGGTTGAGTTGGGAAATGGGATGTAGATGATGATGTGCAAAAGGTAACTAAGTAGTCTGAGAACCAAGAGAGTAGTGTCATTAAAACCCACATGGGCTGGACAAGTGTCAAAATGCTGCAGAGATGTCAAGAATGGGGACTGAGGCCATTAGATCTAGTAAGAAATCATGGTTAATTTTGGAGAAAGCTGTTTCAGTTGAGTGATGAAGTCAGAACCTAGACTTCAGAAGGTTTAGAAGAAAATGGCCATTTAAAGTTTTAATTTATCCCCAGGAGCCTCAGTGAAAAAGGGAAAGATATAGGAAAATAACCTGCATAAGGATTAAGTCCAGAGGGGACTTGGGAAGCAGGGAAAGGGCCATTATGTAAGAGATTAGAGAAGTCAGAGTGATCTAAGAGAGAGGGGTAAAATCATGTAGAAATCTGCAAGACAGAAGTAATGTACTTGAGCACATGTAGAGGGCACCTCTTCAGACTAAAGGAACAGTAGTAAATGATGATAAGGGATTATGAAACATGAAGAAATCAGGTAATTTCGGTTATATGAGGTAAAAATCTTCAACCTGGGGTCGGGGACAAATAGGAACCTAGAACAGCCTCTACTCAGCATGGACTAGGGAATCAATTAGGAGCAAGTCAACTGCCTTGCTACAGTGGGGACTAAGGTTGAGATTAGCAAACAAATTTGTATAGAATTTTCCCATTCCTCCTTTCTTTTTGTGTGCCTGAAACTTGGTCTATTACAGCAGTGGGGAACCTGCGTCCTCAAGGCCACCTCTGGCCCTTGAAGGTCCTCAAGTGCGACCCTTTGACTGAATCCAAACTTCACAGAATCCCCTTAACCAAAGCATTTGTTCAGTTAAAACTTGGACTGTCAAAAGCCTGTACCCAAGGACCTAGAAGGTTACATATGAGGCCTAGAAGGCCTCAAAGCTGCAGGTTCCCAATCCACCCCTGGAGAACAACTCCTCTACTACACTGTAAATTCCTTGATAACTGGACTTTTCTTAGGGGGTGGGGGTTTTTTCGTATAGTGCTGCCAGGGCCCTAGTACACTACACAGTAAGCCCTTAATAATGGCTTCTTGAACACTGAATTAAGAGAACTGCTCACTACATCACTACATTCAGGCCCCATTCAGCTCTAGTGTTGTGCGTAAAAGAATTAAACACTTTCTCACCCTTCACCACCCTGCCCAACTTCTTTAATGAGGGGAAAGAGATGGTCCTTTTGCTCAGGAATACTTACAAAAGAATGGACTCATGATAAGTAGTCTATAAACCATAGACAGTCTAACACGAGAATTGTGGCAAAGGTAGAAAGATGCTCATAGCCCAGGTGACAGTACAATTATGTGGATTTGGAACTGACTACGGAACAATTTGAGCTTGGGGTGGCAGAGGGCTGTCTTCTGCTTTGTTATGGTCAATGTTTATCATCTGTGGTTTAAATGAAACCATAACTGTGGGAAGATAGGCACACTGTTGGTATAATCATGAACTGGAACAACCATTCCAAGGCAACTTGGAATTATGCAAATAACATTACTACAATGTTCATGCCCTTTGACCCTTATTCCAAGCAGGTCACTGTTAAGACATTACCTATATATACCAAAATATTTATTGTAGCACTTTTTGTGATAGAAAAAAAAAATTGGAAACAAAATAAATGCCTTTTGCTTTAAGGAATAATGAAACAATGTCTGGTACATAAATGGGTTACTTAAGAATTGATGTGTGATGATGGGAAGAGCTATGTGAAGTGATAAAGAGTGAAGTAAGCAAAACCAAGAAAACCATTCACATGACTTCAAACAGTGTAAATGTACACACAAATAAAAAAATGAATATTGCAAAATTATTAAGAGAAGTATGGTTTGAAAGATGGGAGGTTCACAGGTGTTACACACTGTACAGGTTCTTCAATTTTTTCAAAGTATTGATTATCCTTTTTCCTGTTTGGAAAAAAAATAATACTGTTATTTGGAATGGCTGTGAAAGGCATACTGGGGAAAACTGCAGCCCTGTAATAAACAGAAGATCAATGAAAATGTAAATTAAACCGTAGCTGAGATCCACAACTAGCTTCCAAAAGACAAAGTTGTGAGATTCAAAAGGATAAAACTGGGTAGAGAACATTAGACCAACTCTAGTAAAATGAAATTTAATAGGCCCAAGTTTAAAGTATCAAACTAGGGTTAAAAAAAAAATCAAATGCTCAAGTACAAAATGGTAGAGCACCTACATAGCAGCTTGTCTGGAAAAGAATTAGAGATCTTAGTGGAATGCAAGCTCAAAGAGTTAACAACACTATAGTGGGCTGTTTTTGTTTTTGTTTTTTGAAATTAATCTGAAGCTAATCTGCAGACAGGCTCCAGAATGAAGATAATTATCCCATTTTATTTTGCACTTTTTTGCTCTTGTAGGGGAACATCTGCATAAAACCCAAATACCTTTATCAAAGGATACTTAGGTTCAATTTTAGGTGCTTCATTTTAAGAGTGACTAGTATAAGGAAAGGCCTTTAGATTATATCATTTGAAGGTTATCTGAAGGAACTACTGGGGAAGGAGAGAAGATATAGGGGGAAAATGAGAGATCTTCAACTATCTTTAGACTTGTCATACACAAATGAGATTAGACTTGGATCCACAAAACAAAAATAAGACCAATGAATGACGATGTCAAAAATTAAGATTAGTCTAACGTAGTCAGGTAGCAAGAATCTTCAATCAATGAGTACTTGCTAAGTGCAGGCATTTTTCAAGGTGCTTAGGATACAAATACCGAAATGAAATTAATTCTTGACCCCAAGGAGGAAAAAGTCTACAATTCAACTCAATATAAAGACCACCTCATAATCAGAAAACAAGGAATGAACTGATTTTGGAATTAATGGATTCCCTCTCACTTGAATTCTTTCAATGAAAACTAAATAATCATTAGGTAAGGATATTGGAGTTTAGATTCTTCCTGAAGGCCTTTAAGACCCTTTTCAACTTTTGAGATCAGATCCTATTTCTTAACACTCTAAAAATTCTCAGCATTAGTGGTAATGGGCTATGAATGTAAATTACTACATATAGTGTGAGCTATTATTGGTGGGTTCTGATTAGTTTTGAACTGCCTTTTTTCTTTCTTTTGTAATCTTTGTTACAATGGAGGGCCCTCTGAGTAGGAGTAGGGGGAGTGATATATTCATAAATAAAGTTTAATAAAAATTTTGAATTTAAATGATGAAAAATGTGTTATAGTCCTAAAACTCTAACAAAAATAGAATCACATCTACAAAAATTTCTCTACATCCTAGCATCTTTGTAAAATTCCACTACTTAATTGCAGCTTTCATGTTTTACAATAATTAGTATCCTGAGTGCTTTCAGTGCTCTCTCACAATCTAAATCACTTCTTTAAAAAATTGATCACAGATCTTGTGTTCCTTTTCACTGGGAGGTAGGTATGTTGGAGTGTCCTTATACTTCAAATTATTTCATCTTTCAATCTCAACCAGCACTTCCAGAAAACCCCAGCTAAATTCCCAAACCCAAATAAACCACACATGCCCCTCTTTCCTTTATGTTCAAAACACTTTTTACTTGTTGGGTATCAGCTATTTGACCTCCAGCTCTCAAACAGCATTTCTATTAACATGTTCATTTTAAAATTCTACAAAGAGAAACATTTGCATGGCATTCATATAATGGCATGTTACCTGTAGTTAATGATCACAAAACAAAGGCACTAACGGAGCACAATATTGAAAGGGACTCTTCAGTGAATCTTTTCTATAAAGGGAAGAGATTTTCTGCAATATAATAATGAGTTTATTAAAGTAAATCAATCCTGTTCACTTTTCAAAAAAGGTTGTCTTCTATATCCTTTATAACTCTCCAAAGCAACAATTAAAATAGCCCTTCTGCGTACTGCTAGCCTCAGTTCACTGTGGTACAAAGACTTCCTCTAAGATCTAGATACTTGAGATAAATGGTATATGAAGTTTTGAAGCCATTTCCACCCTATAGTATATCAAAACTCTTCCCACAAGGTATACAGCAGGAGGCTTCAAAAAAAAAAAAAAATCAGCCCAAGATAAAATTTTCAGTGTTAAGGTCTTAGTATTTCCACTCCCCTCTCCAAGTCAGCATAAACCTCCCAACATCAGAGCCTGCTTTAATTAACATGGATTTATTTCAGGTTTATACATTATGCCTCTCTCAGTCACCAAACATTTCCTATTGTTAGATTTCTAAAAAAATAATCATTTTTCAAAAGCAGAAAAGAGGGAAATTTATATTTTTAATATATAAAAGGAAAAGCTAAATTTGACATTATTATATTCTTAAAAACATTCCATCTATTTACAGATGTGTAAAAAAACAGGATTCTTGGTCTAGCAAGAACATGCTCTTTGCAGGGTGGGGATGAAAGCCCACTGTCTTGATTTCACAATCCCTCTCCACACAGCTACATCTTTCATAAATCACATATGTAATTTTCATTCAATCTCCTGGGATAAGAATAAGTCTGGGATCGATTGAAGAGCCACTAAAATTAGCGGAAGAAGAGGAGGCCTTGAAGATTTCAGATTGCTGGCAAATTACAGGAAAAAGACATGCAGACTCTTACTTCTCTCTGAAGTTTGAGCCCTTTCCAAGCTGGCCTTGCCAAATATTAACATTAGGCGGCTCAAGAGCACTACACAACCGAGTAGTACACCATTTGCAGCAGTTATTCTTGAGAACCTTGGGCCACCAACTCAAGTCTTCATGCAGTTACACAATACCAGAGCCAAACATGTCCTCCAGACAGGAAGAGGTTATTTGTTTTCTTCCAAGAAAGAGAAAGAAAAATGTTTAGAGTCTAAAATGCTCCTTTTATCCTGAGGATGATTCCCTCGGTTACTGCTGAGTGGAACCTCCACTAACAGCCACCAAAGGAGCCTGGAGAAGCTAGGAGGAACAGTTAAAAGGGGTCAAGCAAGGGAGGCAGATGCTGGTCTCCTTGGCTAAGGCATTGAATGAAATCTTTTGGACATGGAAAGGGAAGAATGGATGAGGAAGGGTATCCTTCACCTACTTCTTTCTTCATTTGGGAGCAAGGAAGTCAGAGCTCAGGACTTCTAGGTCCTAGCATTAATAGTACAAGACCAACAAAGTATTTATACTTACTGGGCTCTTACCTTGCCAATATCTTTGTAAATAATAAGACAACAAGGAAGATATCCCATTCTTTAAAGACCGGCAGGAAAAATGCCAAACACAAAAATCAGAAAGAACTCACCTGCCAAAACTATACCAAACAATGTCACAACCCAGGTTGGGAAGATATGCTGTGTGGGATGCAGGGTAAAGAGAAGAAGGGAGAGAAAAGAGATAGCATCTCCTAGGCACTGCCCAGGAGCTTCAAAAGCTCTCGTGCTAGTGTTCCACAACACAAGGAAATCCTGCCAGTGAAGGTGGTGAAGACAAGGGTTACATTCCAAAATACGATTATGTAAGAAAGGCAAAATGCAGCAGCTAGATCCCAGAGTCAGTACAATTTCAGAGCAGTGATTCTCACTTTCAGGAGTTTCCAAGAAACCCCTCAAGTGCACCATGATTCCTACTTATTTACAAACCAGATAGGAAAAAACGTTTCTATACGCATTACAAATCTCATCTCTTAGGTTGAAAACTTCAGCCTTTAAGGAAGCTATGAAAACAACTGTGTACAAAAATATAAATATCTTTACAGGCTGCCAGGACTTAATGACCTGATAGCTTATGAGTGAAAAGGCTCTATATATATATCATTGAATCCATGGTGGCAGAGAATAAAAAATACATCTTGTGATTCAAATACTGCCCTATTTCCCTGGTAATGAGTGTCTGCTATGACTTTATTTTTATTTTATTATTATAATTTTTTGCTATACAACCCTGTGCAAGTGCAGCAAAACCTTGTCCAAGCACCATTCTTGTATGCAGAGGAGACTACTTTGATCTAGCAAACAGCCCCACGATTTTTTTTTTTTTTTTTGGCTGTTGTCTTGGGGAAAAAAGCATACCCTCCATAAACCAAAACCATCTTAGCAGGGTTGTCATTGGGATGACTCAGGGAAGGGATGAAAGGATTTCCATACACACCCTTAAGAATACTCCTGGAGGTATTTTCTGGGGTAATAAAATGCTAATCTAGGAGCCCATTAAGAGAATGAGAGAGAATATAGCTATTAAATGAATTAGGCTAATTAGCTGTGAGACATTTAAAAGCTTCCCTACTTTATCAGAAGATTTGCCCTTATAGCAGAAAAGATTTTGAAGTGGAAGCTTGTGATATGATGAAAGTGAAGCTTTTGGTGAGAAAATTCCTCCCTTTGGTATTCCACAGAATTTATTTCCTCCACCTCCATCTCCACTCCTGGAATACCAAAAAATTACTCTGGATTCCTTTGCACAAGCTCATTGAGTTGGGTTATGCACCTCCATCTGCATAGACCGTTCACTGTACCAGGAGTAGAATTCATAGTAGCTCCTCAGCCTTAAGCAGCCTTTTTCTCCGGGAGGACGAAATCAGGGGCTACTTTCTCATGCCTGGAAAAATTCCTTGGTAAAAGGGGTTCCCTATGTCCAGCAATGATGGATGACCATCCTTCCCCAGAGAATAATGGAACCCAGCACCAAAAGTGAGGTAACAAACTTTAGCATGATCAGAATTTCATAGCACTGATTTCAGGGCCAACACTTTCCATCACTTACCCAACCCTCAAATTAAAGGACCATAGTCCCACAACAAAAAAAATAAGATGCCTACAGAAAAGAGAGTGAGCAGGAGGCAGTTTTTTTCCCTTTACAGCCTTAACTGTTTTAGGCTTTTTCACTTAGCTTCAAGACAAACTTCCTCATTTGCCTGAAGAACTAGAAGAGGACCCAGAGTTACTCAATGTAGCCACCACAGGTGCTAATGTTGGCATTACTTTGTTCTCCTGCCCTTCCTGGTCATTATGGCCTGCTACTGTAGTTTTCAGCCCAACTGGCCCTCCTTTAGCAACTATAGGTGCCAAGCAAGGCATCACTTTAAGACTCTGTCCATCCACATCACTGGGAGGATTAGCTAATTTAAGCCCAAGTGGTGCCAGTTTTGGCATGGGCCTCCACAAAGTATCTGTGCTACTGCTCTCTTGGCCAGTCTTCATATGAAGAATGGGAGGTGAGGACATGTTTTCAGGCTCAGTTGGGAGGATAGAGGTCATTTTCCCAGTATCACTGACCCTCCTATGGGAAGGAAATGATTCTTTTATTTCTGGGTCAATAACAATCTTAAGGACATCTGTTTCTGTAGGTTGCCTTTCACCCTCAGCAAGGTCATCATCCTCCAGGTGCAAGAGGAGGGGACTGATGGAACCACTGGCTTCCTGTACCTCAGGGAGCTCTTTCAAACTACTGCCAAGGGTGCCAAGCTGAAAAGTGGCTCTACTGCCAGAAGCCAGCTTGCTGGCAACAGCCCGACGAGCATTTGCCAACCTAGGGAATTCTGCGCCTATGGAGCTGGGGAGCTCAGTCATACTGGAAGAGTCATCATTTAGCTGCTGATTGAGGAAGGTAATCTCATTGAGCAGTGAGGTTAGTGTCTCATCTGTGTCATCCTCCTCCTCCATGCTGGACAGAAGCTCATTAGGGTCTAGTGTTGCTTCTTCAATGGCAGAGGCCACTTTTCTCAGCTCCATCTCTATACTTGAATCCTTAAGATCTTTCACCTGTAGTTTGCGAAATGGGATCTCTTTTAATTTCAACCTCTCACCTCCTGATTCGGTTTCTTTCCTCCTACACTGGCTCCCACTCACAACTCCTCCAGAAACTTTTCTGGATAAGGTCTCTAGAGGTGTCCGCATACTAGAAACATTGACGATTTGTGGAAAACTAATGTCTTTGTTTTCCTCAAAATCCTGTGCTGGCCTTGGCACTATTCTCCCATCTCCATGACTGTTTCCAGAGGAGATTCTTGTCAGGTCTTCACAGGATGTATTCTCATTTCGGATGGTTTCTTTTAGTGTTTGGTCAGGTATCTTGGTATGAGGAACTTCATGAGAATGCTTGCTGGCACCCACATCTAAGCTTAGGCCTCCATCTGTGGCCAGTGAGGTCACATTAACAATCCTGGGCATCATAAATAAATCATCACTTTCTGCAAAACCAAGAAAAACAAAACTCATTATTAAGATCTGTAGTGGTATCCATGTTATCTTCTATAAATACAATAACATCCGAACATCACAAGTAATTATATTCAAGACCCACCATTTAATAAATACTCTACCTCCTTGTCCCCTGAAAATAATAGCATTCCTTAAATTATCAGACCTAGGCTCACAACAAAAGAGTGTCAATTAAGCTCTGACCTTAAGACAGTCTTTTTATATCCTACTTGGTTAAGTTCTTAAGTGTGCTATGGTCAAGGAAATGTCTTCCGAGCCTACTCCTGGCTAGCTCCAAGGATTCACTCTTTTATCCTAAGACAGATATTCATCTCGATCTTATGTATTACCCCATTTTTTGGGGGGTGGGGTGGAGAAAAAAGGACAGGACAAGATAGGACAGGGCAGAAAAGGAAAGGAGATTAGCCAATAAAACCCAAGTCAACTGGGCATCTTTTAGCCATCCAAATTTACCTTCCTTTGGAGACGAGAAGGAAGGGGAAGGGGAGGCAGACAGGAGAGCAGGGTCCCCATTCAGCCAGCTTAAACCTACTGCATTCTGAAGCTGGGACGCCAATGGGCACTTGCCTAAGGGCTCTTCTGAACCCTCCTTGCTTTAGAGTGATTATCAATAGCAACTGCTGCTATTTCCCTCCCAGCCTGATGCCTTTCTTTTTCTTGGTCTCAATAAAGGGCTATGGCGCAGCTACTTCTTGAACAGGCTTGTTCAATGAATGGGTGTTGCCTCACCCTGGGTGAGTACCTGCAAGGACCTTGGCCTAAAGGGCCTGGGGTCTCCCAGTGCATCCTGGGTCATCTCCAGTCATCCTGATGAATGTCTGGTCACTGGATTCAGATGGCTTTGGAGGAGAAGTGAGGCTGGTGACCTGCACAGCCCTCCCTCACTCAAAACTGGGTCAAGTGCAACAAGTCATGTCATCATTTCTCTGATGGCATGGTCTTCTTTGGCAGTGAAGGACGAACACAAACTTACTAATCCCATTCCACAGGGGAAAACAGAGCCCCAATGAGACAACATAAATTACTAAACTGTTAACCCAAAGTAGGGCTATTGTCACTGTTGAAGGCCTGGAAGTGTTGTCACTAGAAAACAGCATGACTGGGGCTAAGGAGATGGTGAGAATGCCTTTCATTTGGATAGAAATTGGTATACCCAGAAGCTGATTCTTAACAGGTACCCTTTCTAGTCCCCCTATTTGCCTGATGATCTACTTCATAGGTTCAAGAGCCCTAATAGTGTAAAACTCCTATTCCAGAAGTAAACAAAGCTCTGTGTAAATTATTCATTCATTTTCCCTACATGGCTTAGCATTTAAAATCCTACATGATGAGACTGATGAGTCTGAAAAGGACACACATACAAGGTCACATGACCAAACCCAGAGGAACTTTTCAGTAATAAAAGTAAGTAAGAAAACCTCCCTCAGTCCATTAACTGTATTTTTTCAATTTTCTCCCTTCCTCCCAAAATAACCTACAGGTGGTACCTAATCCTAACTTCACATATTTATTGACATTTGAAAATAAAAACATTAACTAAAGATCCTAAAAGTACAGGAGATACTAATATATTTGAACAAGTCTCTTTTGGTAAATTAGATATTTAAAATACTTTTTTAAATTTACTAAATTTTCAGCTATTTTTCCCTTCTCTTTGAGATAAGTCATTTCGAGGGAAAAGCTGTCCAATCAATAACAAAACCTGATTTATTAATATGACTTGCTATAAATTGACAGGGCCATTATCTCTACACACACACACACTCTCTCTCTGTTTCTCTCTCTGCCCTTCCCCTCCCCTATCTCCTTTGCTTCCTTCCCTCCTCTTTGAATTAAGATTTGCTCCCTTCCCCTTTGCTCTTGCTACAGTGCAAGCTTCCTTACCCCAGGGAGATCCTCCCTGATAGAAGAATCGTAGACATATGTAAGAATCCTTATACTTGCTCTGGCACTTATTTTCCTAGCTTTGAGGGAAATCTTTCTCCGTTTTTTCCTCTTAACTAGTCTGTTTCAAAAAAGTCCAGGAGAAGCAAATCTATGAGCTTCTCCTGCCTAGAAGTATGTTTTGCTAGAAATGGCTGAAATACATTCTTTTCAAAGTAACTGGACCAACAAATTCTCACGTAGAAAAGTATGTATTTAAATAGTTACACATACATATGTTCCTTATATTCTGCTTCTGTTAAACTATCCCAGTAGTCTTTTACTTTATCATGGGCTTGAATTTCTAAACACTAACCTGCCTCCCTCATCCCTTTAAACAAGAGGAATAGACATAGGGATAGTGAAGTGACAAACTGGAGGTTCTTCTCTATAGCTTTGAGCCAATGGACAGGTAACAATATCTCTTCAAAGATTCCTGAGGTAACGATTTAAAAAGAGACCCAAAACAAATACATTTTCTCCCTATCAATTAAAATACTGCAAAAAGTCAAAAGTAAGATGAAAAGTGAAAGAAAACTATTAGGAATATTATAACTCACATAAGGAGATGAACTTCCCTTTGGTCCAGATAGGGAGAATGAGGAATGAGGAGCTTTCTAGCCTTTGAACTACTAGATGCTGGCATCTATACTGGTAGATTTGAAGCCAAAACCCCACAAGCCTAAAGGAACAACCCCATAAGTAGGAAGGCCTAGCAACCCCATACCTGCAGCTATGTACTCTGCTGTGAGGCAGAAAGACAACCAAATGCAACTCAATTTTATTCCAGTAATCTGATTTTGTATATAAGCCCCAAATAGCAATTACTACAATACCAGTCTACAACCAAGAAGAAAGCTGACACTGGTCCTCATAGTATTTTTCCTTTTTACCATGAGAGGTACATTTTCCATTCTTCTATCCCCAAACTTCCACTTAGAAGTAGCATCACTTCACAACATATTGCCTCTTTTACTGAAGCCCCAAAAAGGCCAGTGGGTCATTTTAATAGGCCAGACCAAAAAAACTGTAAAAACAAAACCAGGCAAAAATCACATCTAGATAGGATCACATTAGATGAAATAAATGCCAGTAAGACAAAATACCAGCAGATGCAAAAGCTTCTTCCGTATGGGAAAAGGTCAGAGACAAATTTCTTCACAACATCAAGAAGACAGCACTGACATACCTTGCTGAACTACAGCACTGTTGGTAACTTGAGGCTTCAGTTCACTTTGTAATAGAGCAGGAGAAACAGTTACCATTGGTCCTGAGACTAAGGGTCCCTTTAAGGTGAGCACTTGCCCTTGTGGAGTCATCACGAGACTGGCAGTATTATGTACTGTTTGAGAAGGTGAGATCTTTTCTACAAAGAAGATCAGAAGTCAGTTAGGATAGAAAGTCTTTAAATAAACTTAGGCGTCTAATTTAAATCCAAAAGGCATTCCCTCTTTCAATCGACAAACACAGCTTAATTTTTATGTAGGTCAGGAGCCACACTGAGGAATACCTTTTCTCTGAATCAAGTAAAACAAGGATATAGTTTCAGTTCTTCCACATGGAGATTTTTTCCTACTAAAGAACCTATCTTTGGAACTACTGATTCAGAGGTGCTTTGACAGTAATTTTAGCAAATAAATCAAGATTTTATAAAGGTGGTCTAAGAAAATCAAAACATCAGTTTGTTAAACTTTTATGAAAATATAGGGTAATACATGTAATAGCATGCATTTGGAGGCTTTAAGGCCTCCAAAGTGCTTTAGAAATATTTCACCTTATCCTCATAACCCTGAAAACTAAGTGCTATTACTATCTTCATTTTACAGATGAGAAAACTAAGGCAGTAATTACGGGACTTGATAAAGGCTTAGTGTCTTAGGTGAGATTTCAATACACGTCTTCCTCACTTCAGGTCCAGCGCACTATTCACTGCACCATGTAGCTGCCTCCAAGTATAGAGCAAAGAGCAATAAGACTGAGTCAGTACATCTGGATCCTAGCACTAGACCTGCCATAGAAGTTACTGATTTGGGGTTTCAGCTTATTAATTTTAAAAAATAGAGGATGGACTACATTACATTATCTCTGAAATTCCATCCTGCTTTAAAATTCTATGAATTGACAACTTGTGAAAATAAGTCTTACTCAGAGAATCAACAGCATGGTTTCACCATACCTATTTACAATAACTCTTTAATCATCAAAAAGTTCAATTTAACTGTAACATTAGAACAAGTTCTAGGTACTAAATGGCTGATTAGTTTGCTTTTGCCTTCTTAACTTATTTGCCTAATCGTACCTTGGAGTGAAGTAGGAACAGAAACTCACCTTGTATTCCTATTGGTAGAAAAGGAGTAGCCCATAAAAGCTCTATGTAAGAAACTATCTTCCTCCCTAAATCACAATTATATTTTTGGGTTGCTATTTATCTAAGACATACTTATAGAAGTACTACGAACCCAACCTAGAGACAAAACTACTGGAACAAGAACTGAATGTAGTCCAAGTCTGAAATCAGTATCCTTAGAATCTTTTTCTCATATACTTATCATTTCAAATTAGCAAATAACTGATGCTCTAATCATAGACTAGGTTTGTGTTTTGGGGTCTGGCTTTTTTTTCATCCATCATGCTAACTTACTAGAAATCAAACATTCAAAGTATCAGTTTAGATTTGTATAAAAGGCAGGTCCCTAGGTTATCAATTACAGAAGTCTTTTAGAATTTGGTTGGGATTAGTAAATAAATGCTCCTCTGAAATACCCAAAATTTGTTGTGTAACATAATTGGATACTCAATTTTTAAAGTATATTTAATAGAAGAGCAAATAAAGAAAGGCCAAGGGAAGTTAGTAGTTCAGGACATTAGACTGCTTGATAGCGCTCCACGAAACAAACTTCCTACCTGTGGCCAGCGCCCTTTTCCTGGCAAGTATTAATGGCTTCCCCCGTCTGCTGGTCATGACCACCTGCCCTAACTCTAGGGAGGACGTGGAAACTCCTTCCTGCTGTTGGACTGCTCGAGGAGGGGCAGCAGGCTCATCCTGGTCCATCTTCTTCTTTTTCTTTTGTGCTTCTAATGCTTGCTGTTTGGCATAAATGTATTCCAGCTTCTTCAGGACAACTTCTTCTGTCTTACCTATATGTTAAAAAGAACCTAAGCAATCTTCTCTCACTATCTATGCCCCAGATAAAAACGAGAAACAGCAACTGAAATCCACTTGCTTAGTCACAGAAGCAAGCACATCTTTTGTAAAGCACCACTGGCTGTACCTCTGAAGAAATTTCCTCATGAGTTAAAGCCAGTACACATCTAACCCCTCAAAACACATAAAATCTGCCAAGGTGTGTTGCGTTCCTAGAATTAATATCCCTATACACAAACCTTACCTGAAAGAGAAGACACTTTGCGGATCAGATTGTTCCGTTTTCGAGTTAGGAGGTTTTTCTGCCCTATCAACTTGTCTGCCTGGTCTGTTAGTCCCTGGATCTCTCCAAAGGCCTAGGAGAAAAAGTAATCCCACCACATCAGTTAATTTACTTTCTTTAGAATAGTTTCCTGTTATGTTCTATGGTGAGGTTTGCCATTATATAATCAATATATTGAAGGATTAAAAGTCACACGTGAAAGAAAACTTTAAGATGCCATTTCAACAATCCAGAAAGTATTGAAGGGTTTTGTTTACTTTTAAAATTACAAATGGTTTGATACTTTATACTATCAAGGCCCTGATCATTGTTATTTCCAAAGTATTTCCCAGCATCTTTAATATTATACTGACAAGGAGTTACTCCTACGGGTGTTCATATAGCAGATCTATCCGCTGGTTTATATAATATACTACCTTAAGGTCATTTATTTCTTCAACTGTATTTTTACAATTAAAATGGCTTTATAATCAGTAACTTAAATAGTTCACCAAAACACTCTATTTGCATATTAAAAGATTTATGATCTGCTTAATGTAATCCTTCTTTTAAAAAAATCACAACTATTAAGATGTTATAAAGTAGTACTTATTCAACTGCTAAATTTAGATAAAGTATTTTGACTAAAATGATCACGTCTAGATCTAATAATTTAAGATTTTAAGATCCTCTTATGCTAACACAAGTAGGATATACTCAATAACCCAACATAGGGAAAAAATTTTTCCTTCATCCTCATCACTTCCAAACATTTATTAACCTATATAGTACATAGCAATGTACTGGATATTGTAGAAAATTATGAAGGAGAGAGAATGTGATCCTCTCTGTGAATCAGTTCCCTTACTAAGTTAAAGAATGGGAAAATCTGGCCATTTAGCAGGTCACTTGATGCAACAAATGAAAATTCTCCAAACATGGAAATATCATTGTGCTCTAGTAACTAGATTTTCAAGAGTCTACTTCTGAATGTAAAATACATCCATCCAAAGTTACCAATGATTATCAGAAGGTACGCCTCCTCTTAATCTCTCTGCAAACAGCCTTTTAGTTCAATCCATATAAACCAATTGAGTAGAAAGCCTACCCTTGTAAGAATGAGACTTTTGGAGACCTTAGAAGAATGAAGCAAACCCAATGTTATTTTCAATTTCTCAAAGAGATCCCGCATTTCACCACGCCGACGCCTTTCGTTGGCAGTATGTGTTCGACGATAATAAGCAAAAGCTTCTGCTTCTTTTTGTAGCTTTTCACTCCAGAATTCAGGTTTCAGTTTTACAGGAACTGGGGGGTCCTGTTAAAAATAAAGATGGAAAAAAATCAATCAAATTTTAAACCAACTCATCCAAATGCATTCAGACCTAACTGGAAAACCAAAACTATCCTACACAACTGACAGTTTTTCTGATTTAAGAGTGTACTCCTTTTTAAATTCTGGCAATTTTGCTCAATGAAAGGTGGATGGTGAGTTTGTAACATAAAACTTTATAAAATTAGCTAGGTTTAGGTAAAGATCAATAGGTCAAAAGAAACTTAGACTTAACTAACCTATAAATAGGTTACATAAAGAAAATTCAGGAGAAATGGTTACTTCTTTGGCTACATGTAACACAGTAATGAATTATTTATAATATTGTACTATTTGACAAATGTATACAATTAATACTGTATTTCTCCTGTGCATGAGTGTTGTGCTTATCACTCCATCAGGTGGTATAATTTGCAGTAAGATGTGTACAGAATGCACTGTGGACTTGATGTACCTTAAATTACTTTCAGGGGGCTGAAAATTTTTGGCTGCATGGAGAAAGTAAACCTTGCTTAGAATGTCTACTTCGCAGAGACTGTAGGGTCCATTACTGTCTTTTAACAGCCAGATAAGAACTCAAATTACTATGTTACTGTAACTTTAAGAAGCAGAGAGAATATTGGGAGAATGGCAATTGGGGGTGGGAAATGGATTGATATGAAATACTTCTCTGTATAGCATTAGGGAGAAGATATGATGATTTATTTATAATTCACTGCCCTATATTTATATATTTATTATATATATTTAACATTTATATATAACAATATATGTTTATATATATAAATGTAAATATTTATATATTTATAATCCTTGCCCTACAGATTTTCCTGGCAAGAATGTTTCTGCCTTTTTAACCTATGAGTATTTACCTGATAAAAAGTATTAAAACATTAGATGCGGAAGAAGACACAGAAAAGAAAGAGATAAAGAGATCTTAGTTCCTAAAAAAGCCATTTTCAATTTTATTATATTAAGAATATTTGGTAGGGGAGACTTGTTATAACATCTTGAGAGAAAATGAAGTAATATTATTATAAGCTCCTTGAGGGCCGAGTCTGCCTTCTGTCTTTTTTTGTATCTCCTGGTACAAAGTAGGAGGCTTAATCAATGTTTATTATTATAATATTGAATTTCCAGACAAAGACATGAATGACATTTTTAAAATATTAGGTTAACTTTGATCAAAGCCAAGATATTGAGAATGTGTATGCATAAATATATACTATATATTTTGATGTTACTACTATTCTCATTTGTTATTAAGTTACATATGTGTGTAATTACATTACTAATTTTAAGACAATAGTGTTAGGAACAGTCTTCCATAAGAATTAACCTTAGGAACTAGGGTAGGAAAACAATCCTCTAGTGAACTCAAATCTGTGAGTAAGAGTGAGAGGGAGTGAGTGAGAGGGAGTGAGAGAATGAGGGCACCAGTGAATTGGGAAGAGTGGGGTTGGGATATGTTAGAAGATTACATTGGACTGTTAAGATTTCACAAATACTCAGAGCAGCAACTGTGGGAAAACCATCAAGAAAGGACTCATAATGGCATGACATTTATCCATTCAAATAATTGATAAGACACCAGCATGCTAACCTTCCCTCAATGGAGGACAACTAACAAAAGTATGTGCCTGGTCCTTCATTTCTACTAATAAGGAAGGAAAGGAGGGAGGGAGGAAAAATGAAAAAGAGAGAGAAGGGAGGGAGGAAGGAAGGAAAGAGAAGGAAAGGAAAGAGATAGAGAGAGAGAAAGAAAGAAAATATATATTTGAACAGACCTTTCGACTCTTCTCAGGTGCTTTCTCTTCCAAAGGCCCAAGGCTATGGCACCTGAAAAAGGTAGACAGTAATTTCTCAACACCCTATAATTGTGCTCTCTTCTCAAATTTTGCTTGTATTATACCCATTGGTGTAGACATTGTATCCCTGACCAGCATGATGTAAGATCACTGAGGGAAGAGACTTACTTATGTCTTTGAACACTTAAAATTTAGCATTTACTGAAATGTATTTAATGAGGAAAAGGAAGGTTTACTAGGCTTTCTCTATTCCCTATCAAAATATGGCTCAATACAAAAGAGGATGGGGCAAGCTGCCCATCTCAAACCCTATCCTTCCTATTTTCTGCAGAGGAGATGAGTTGCAGTCATAAGGTATGGGACAGAGAGCTGGTCCTGGAGCCAAGAAGACTTGGGTTCAAATCTTCCCTCTGACACACACTAGCTTTAATGGACCTAGGTAAGTCATTTAACCTCAAGCAACGTTGTCAGTACACACTTGGCAGAGAATGCACTTCTCATCCAGGAGTGCCTTTAAAAATGAAATCCAGTCCTTCTACCTTATAAAGTGAGTATTTATGCTACATAATCTATGTAAAATAGAAACACAGGTGGAAAAAGATGGTGTGCAACCTGGAAGATGGTCCACAAGAGGAAATCTTCACTACACAAACCTAAAAACCACTTGTGACTTTTGAAAGACCATGGTTGTGTCTGTAGCCTAATTACCTGTTCACTTCAATGTCATGTTTATCTGCCTTTGCTTTTTCTTTTGGGTCCCAATTTGTCATTTTCCACTTCTCTTTCAATAATTGTACTACTAACCAACTGTTCCTATCTTTCCATTTTGTGGTTGTGAGATCTAAAATGCTATCTACTATTAATTTCAAACTTTAATGTAAAATTCCTTGAGCTGTTTTATGTAAGACAATTCATCTATCTCCCTCCCCAGGGAAAAAAAGATGTTTATGGAGAAGTTTACTACGATGATGAGTACAGATGAACCTCCAGGTAGTACGTTTAAAAATCATTTTTCTCGGTGGCAAAGTGTCATTAAAATAACCAGATTAGGTAGAGAATTTCATTCATTAGAGAATGATAAATATAATAGTGAGCAAACTCTTAATTTATTAATTTCAAGGGAACTGAATGCACCTTTTTAATTTTAACTCATGTTCTTCCATTAGCTAGAACAAAGCAAATAGGTTAGAATAGAACCAGGACAGTTAATCAAGGTTTCTAAATATGACATTAAATTTAAATTACTGAAGAACAAATTAAAGAGAAAAACTTACAGTTGCTTAGAATGTATATGAGCAGCTGTGGCCTTCAAGCGAGCAATATTAATTTTCTCTGAAAATTCCTCAACAGTTTCAATATCTACTTGCTCCTCTTCTTCAGTGTAATCCATAGAGTTACTCTGAAATAAATAATTTTAAATGGTAAGCTATATACTAGCTAAAGCAGAATAAACCTGGGGCTTTCATATTATTTCTCCTATCATGAAATTAAGCTTGATAAGGCAGTACAACACAGCAGGGAGTCAGAGGACCTTGGATCAAATCCTGACTCTGATTCTTACTACCCGTAAACTTTAGGCAAGTCACTTAACTGCCCCAGACTGCAGGTTCTTCATTTGGATAATAAGGTGATTAAACTGGATAGTCTGCAATTCAACCTACAAGAGATACTTATTAGCTATGTCACACTGATGGAATCCTAATAAAGCTGCCCCCAGCCTCAATATTCTGTCTTAAAGGCCCCACTGAACAGCAGGCTCACTGCACCCCTCGGCCACTCCCCACCCTCAATATCCTACCTTATATATGCCTCACTGCTCGCCATAACAGGTGTGTCCATATTTCTCACAGAAACAGCAGGAATGTCCATGTGATAGGACCCCAGCTACTGACTCTAACAAGCCATTGCCCCCACACCCATTCCTCATATTTCCCACAGAAACAATACGTGTGTCCATGCATTCAACCGCAACCACATCCATCTAGCCTTAAGACAGGATCGCAACAGCCAGCCAATCAGAAAGTAGCACCACCAGGATGCCCAAGCAAGATATGGACCTCAAAACAATAGAAGGGATTATCTCTAAGTAGGCACTTGCACAGTAACAGGAAAGAACTGACCTACAGTGACCTTGTGACGTAGAGAAGCTTATTATAATATCATTACCATACATATATAACCCCCAAATGGGTTTTTCCATATGCATTGTGGGTAACTGCATGCATAGTTCCACTGTGTCTGGGACCCCTCCCCTATTACCTAATCCCTTAACAACCCCCTCCTGCCTTTTTAATATTCATATCTGTAATGTAACTACATCTTTATCCTATAAAAATCTACCTTGCTTTCTCTTAAGTTGCTGGTTCCTTTTGAAACTTAGCCCGATTCATGAGAGGCGTCAATCTCAATAAATTCCTACACTTGGATTAGAGGTGATCTAACTCTTAGTTCTCTGAGATGGTTACAACACAAAACATCATGAAACCACAACAATTTTTGGCGTTCGTGGGTGGGCAGAGTTTAAACCTCAACAACATCCAGACACAGATTTTCAGACTGAAAAAAATCTAAGTCTCAAAATGACCTAACTCATGCCAATGCTAATTTTTATGAAAGGTACTCTTAAAAACTTACATGGATCTCACAAGAATAGAAAGTGTATGATCCAGGTTTTTTAAGGGAAAAATAATCCAGCAATTAAAGATCAGTTTAAAGAGAAAAACTGTATGCTAGACAATCACAAAGTATCACAGGCTTCCTCAAAGTATCTATAGAATGTAACACATGCCACATTTTTCAATTCTATAGTTTTGCTTCTGAAAAAGTTCACACTCCAAAACAAATTCTATATTGGATTATCTACTATATTATGGTATATCAATAAAAATTTACTGAGCAAACTCTGTATACAACACTGTATTTTAAATGGCATATGATACAGCCATTTTAACAATCATATAGCGTGTATCTGTATTAAAAGATCTGGTGTAGTGAAATGAAAAGGATAATCAGCTTTCAGTCAGAAAATCAAGTCTGAATCCTGGTTTTGTCACTTTCTGTGTCATTGGTTGACTCACTTAAACCCTCCTCCCTGAAAAGCGTTTCTTCAGCTTCAAAATGGGAAAAATTATTTTACTTTCTGCCTCAGTTATGAGACTCAAAACAACACAATGTGAAAGTGCTTTGCTAACAAAGAAGTGTTATATAACCGGATGTTATTAACATTCACTAGCTTTCACAATAGTTATTTCCCACACTAGAAATAAGGAAGACTTATTTAGAACTCTATAGAGTGTCAGGTTTGAGTATAACTCAAATTAAGCAGTATCTCCTAATTGCCTAATAGAATCTGAAGTTGTTGAGATTTATTCCATCACACCCTCTCCAGCTTCCAATGAACATGCCACCATTACTGAGTGAAACAGAAGCCAGATTTTTTCTTCCTGCTCGGCAGACAAGAGCAAGGTTACTGAATATTTTTTTTCCACAATCTCACAATTACTGATTTGTTTTTCTGTTCAACCTAAGCAGTCTAAGTACCCTTTTTGGATTGAACACCAACCCTCCCTCCCTGACCAAAAATTCTTCTGGAGATGGAGTTCTTCCAAAAGGCATTGCTACTCTACTGCTCTTAAAAAGCCTACTCACACCCCTGACAACTTGGATATACAGGAGGTCTAATTACTTCTCAAAATCAATGAATTCTATGAAGCTTAAAGGGCAAACAGTAATATAATCAAACAACTAAGTCAACATTTGGGAGTTATCTAGGGATGTGCTAGATGTTGTATATAATTTAAGCTCTTTTATCTACCAAATGGATGTCTTCTGCTGGACAAGCTAACTGACATACTTTCCAGAAATGGATTTAAATAATGGAGGGGGGTAAGACAACAACCTACATTCTTCCAACCCTAAAATGTCAGCTCAAAAACACTGTGAGCATCAGATACAAACACATGTAAAAAATTTAGTGCATGCCAAGCCTCTCTTTTTTCTTTTGCTAGATTGGAAAAAAGAGTAAACATGTTATACAGTGTTAGTTGTCTTCCTTAGAACTAGCTGAAAGTTCACTGTTCATCAGTTTCTCCTCTGGGTTCTTTATACCTCTCTACTCCTCATTTACACTTCTCAGCTGAGGAGTTTCTCCCTGTACATTAGAGCTTTTCAGCTGTACATTATTCATTGTTTGAACTGCTTTATTTTTGGGAATACATTTATCTTCTGGAATCTCATTCACTTTTCCTTCTGAACAGCTGAGATTACAACTAGCTGATTTTAAAAGTTGGATTGCTCTTGGGTTTTTTAAATCTAATACCACTTACAAAGACGACTCTACAAGAAGTTTAGTATTTCCAATGATATGACTCCAGAGTCACTAGATTACAGAAACCTGTCTTTCAACTTCTTTGTAATCTACTGGAGAGGACTAAGCAATAATAAACAGCTGAATCACAATAAGACACTGGCATGAACACATTCTGAATGGTTTATTCCACCAATGTCCTACTGTGATATCTCCTGTATTCTGGCAGGTCTTAACAAGTTTAACAGATTTCAATTACAGATCTATTGAGTGATTATCCATCTGCTGTCCAGGGAAGTTTAGTCAAATTTAGAGAGGCTCATCACCATGTTGCACAGTAGTTAATTCCCTGGTCAATGCAACTTCTGAAGGCCATTTATATGTTATAAAGCAACTTGCTTCAATGCACTAAGGAACCATGCTGATAAAAATTACAGATTCTTCAAGTACTTAAATATTTTTGCTTAGTTCCCTACATCCCCACAAAATTAAGTATGGTTTTTATTCTTGCCCAAATTATGAGAGAGCAGGGGAAACACACACACACACACACACACACACACACACACACACACAAAAGTCATTTGACAACGGGGAATGGATAAGTAACAGAGAAGGGTTGAATGAAGCAGCTTCAAGTAGAGTATATTCAGGGTAACAGCTAACAATGCTAAAAGACAGAGTGGGGATGGTAAGATCCAGGTAGACAGCTAAAGATTATTCAGAAAAATCTCAGGCTACATTCAGCCCCCTAAATTTGACACTATAATAGCTACTTCTATTTAGTAAGAAAATAGTTAAAAAATACACTAAGTTATAGGGAATGGTGATTAAAGAGCAAGAATTCAAGAGACTTGAAGATCTATTTTTGAAAAAGAATGCAAAAAATTATTATGGCAAGATTAAGATAAAAAGACTAAATATGGCTATTTTGTATTTTAAAAATATATGTTCCAGTGTAAAAAATATTTCCTTTAATAGAAATGGAGGTGGGTGGGTTCTATATCAGCACAGCTGTGATACTGACACTGAGACTCATATAGAGAACAACTCTGAGCCTCAATCACACCAAATAGAATACTGGAAACGGACAAAACAGAAACCTAACTTGTTAGCTGAGTATTACCACAAAGTCTTAAGACAGCCAAAGTTGTTTTTAACCATTGTAGATATTCAAACAAGTCTCAAAAATGTGCTCTCCATAAGGTAAGCAATCTGTATTTGTTGCCTAAAAAAAGAAAGTAATGTATTTGCTTAAGACCTAAGTCTAAACACCTAACGGAAGATATCAGTCTTCAATAAGGTCTTGGTGATCCTCTGAAAGGGCTATTTGGCTGTATCAAGCTACTTAAACTCTGGAAACTGCCACTAAAACAAAAAGGGGCTCGTCACCTTTTCAACTTCTTCGACTTCTTCACTCTGGTAGTCAGAGATGCCATCAACCATATCATCAGCAGAATCATCCGTTTTCTCCTCTTCCTCCTCCTCTTCCTCTTCCTCTTCCACATCTGAAACAGGGAGGTCAACAATGCTTCTCCCATCCTTCTTCCTTTGCTTTAGATGTTGTTGCATTTGCTCTCCTGGTAGGAGCAAATCATCTTGAACAGCTTTATCCTCTTTCTGGGCTCTCTCAACTACTTGAGGAACGATGGGAAAGGCTGAAGAATTAGGAATCTTGTTCCAAGTATCAGATTCAACATTAAAATTTCTGGTGTTCTTAGAAATTTCACTTTCCTCCAAAAAATCAGAAGAGTCTTCCTTTTGACCAAGAACATTAGGGTTTTCCTGACTTGCCTCAGTTCCTTCAGTCAAATGCTCAGCTCCAGTTTGCACATGTTCTTTCGAAACATCATCACACTTCTGGATCAAATGCTCTTTCAGGGGGTTTTCCCGACTTTCTCTTGGAGTACTTTGTTTCTCTGTGGAAGTCCCACAATCCTCTTTTACTTCAGGCTGTGCTGTCGCCTCTTCCTCCACCAGTTTGCTCCTAGATAATTTGTCTTCCTTAGAGGTAGCTGAAAGTTCATTGTTCACCAGTTTCTCCTCTGGGTTCTTTATACCTCTCTGCTCCTCATTTACACTTCTCAGCTGAGAAGTTTCTCCCTGCACATTAGAGCTTTTCAGCTGTACATTATTCATTGTTTGAACTGCTTTATTTTTGACTTCTTGGGGAATACATTTATCTCCTGGAACCTCATTCACATTTTCTTCTGACCAGCTGAGATTACAATTCTCTTTCTCTTCATTAGCCTCTTTATTGCTTTCATTTGCCCGTGGCCCACTGATGTAGGAGTGGTCTGAGGATATGACATCAGCAGGAATGTCTTCTTGTAAAAGGAGATCTTTACTTTGGGGGCCACCCCCACCTTCTTGGAGATCTTTCTTGGCTACTTCAGAAGCAGTAGCTACTTGGCCTTGCTTTACTGTATCAGTCAAAGGTGCCTCAGTCCTACCAGGTGATTCTGCTTCCAATTTTAAATTGTTTTCTGGTTCTGTGACATCTCCCTCTTCTGAATGTAAAGCCTTTTTATGGCTGTCCTGCTTCAAAGAAATTGTTCCATCTTTGTGATCCAGATTTTGAGACTCTCTTTTTATCTGCAATGAAGCAACATGCTGAATAATTGAGCTGGGAACTGGTTTCTGTCCTGGGAGCTGCAGCAAAGCAAAACTACCCGACTGGAGAGGAATGAGACTAGCGGTGCCAACTGGCTGCCCACCTGAGCTATAACTTATTTTGGATTCTGAACCTGTTTGATTTGCAAAACTGCCTGCTACAGGAGGGGATATTCTCAAGGTCAAGGTACCAGCTTGAGACACAAAGCCAGGCACGGTAGAAAGCACAGATGATGCCTGAGTAATTAAATTCATAGGTGGAGAAGAGCCAACAGTTTGAATCATGGGACTCATGGTTGAGAAAGTTGAAGGAGGGGCAGAAGAAGGTGGTGTTTCAGGAGGTTTGGAAGGTGCTGGTAAGCGGATTCCAACTGCAGACCCTGCAAGAAAAATGAAATAACAAATTGTTATATCCCAAATAGAACCTCTTTTCTTGTATAGAACATGTCACTTACTGAGAGATTCAAAGAACATTTATTTCACTCACTATAACAAAATCTGGATCCCCAGTGTCTTAATTTGCTACTTTCTTTGACAAAGCTCTATCTGACCTTTCATCTGCCATGAACTGAACATAAACATGACCTTTTCTTAACTTGTTGTCTCTCTCAATTAAGAACATGAGCTCCTTGAAAGCAGGGATTAGCTTAACTTTCTTTATTTCTTTTTTGGAGGCAATCAGGGTTAGTAAGTGTCTAGGCCTGGATCTGAACTCAAGTATTCCTGACTCCAGGGCCACTGCTCTATTCACTGTGCCACCTAGCTGCCCCCATCTTAATTTTTTACCTATGCCTCCAGCACTCAAGCATAGTGCTTTTTTAAAAGCACACAGTAACCACTTAATAAATGTTTTTCTATTCCAAACAAGATATTCAGCACTAATACTATTCAAATAATTTGGAGCTGGGAGAGAGAACTGTCCTGTGAGAGAAAAAAGGTTGTGAAAATGACTCCTGTACCTGGGTTCCGAAGCATGACGGGCTGTAAGTTGGGCTGTGTAGCAGAGCCTCGCACCTGCTGCAAAGGAACAAGCTGGACAATCTGACCATTAGGGTGTCTGAACAGGTTCATTCCACTAGGGCTCCTGACAGGTTGCAGGAGCATCCTCTGACCCTGAACAAACTGCATGTTTTGGAGGGGTCGAAGACCAGGAGATCCTTGCTGCACAGGGATCAAGAGTAGTCTAGGTCCAGCACGCTTTTCTGGGCTAGGAGAGACTGGAGAGGTAGCCACTGGAATCTGAGGAGCATTTTCTGAAAAACAAGGAATAGACATATGGCATTCCAACATTCTTTTCCCTCAAACAGAAATCATTAATGCGATGGAATCTAATTCAATTGCAAAATGCCTTTCAAGAGGCTTAAATTACGAAACTGGGAAAATTCTGAAGCTCTGCACAGACCCATCACAAAACTATGGCTTTGCCATGCTATAAAAAAATGCCTTCAAGATATAATTTTATATTTAAAAAGTTACATTTTGCTATAAAAATGAATTTAGAATGTTTAAAAGGAGAATTATCTATGTTAGGAAGGGCAATTCAATAAGGCATAATGATTCTGCTTTATAACAAACTTAGACCAAGTTATAAAATTTGGATGCTCTTCAACGTATAAATAGGAATTCAGAATTTACAAATCCTTCATACTTGCACTACTCTCTGTGTGAAGTACTGCTTGAAATGTGGTAGCACTGTGAAAGCAAGCTGGTAATGTTGTAAAATCACTAGAAACATACTTGGCTCAAATTCACATGAGATGAAACCAGGGGCGATAATTTGAGTTGTAAAAGGTTCCTGATTTAATAATTTATTAAACAGGGGGCATAAGTTTTAAGATACTTCAGATTGGTGTATTTGTCTTAAAAGTATATTCACATTAACCCACTACTATAAAGCAGGAAATTAAATCAACCAGAATTAGTAATGCCCAACATCAGAACTGTATTCCATGAATTATATCCAAGTAGACAAAAGAAAAACTACATCCTTAAGATTTACATTAGTCAAAGAATTTGTATATTGTAGAAACAAGACTACTTTGGCAAGAAAAAACAATAATTAAAATCTGAAACAAATTTGCACAGAAAGAAAAAAATGGTTTTGCCTATTCAAAAGAGAAATTATTTTACAAAAATTCTGAAATATCATTAGGCATACTTACTTGGAATTTCACTTTAATCTGGTAAATTATTCAAAACCTGAAATGTTCCCATGAAAAGAAATGGTATGTATAGCTTCTTTTCTCCTATAAAAAGTTTAGCTTTTCTATGAGGAGGTGGGCGGAAGGAGGTGAGGGAAAAGGGGGAAAAAGGAGAGGAAATCTAGGTGTCAGAAAGAGGTTCACCAGGAGAAAGTCACAGGAGAGTAAAGTGGCTGAATTTGTATTATCACTACTTTATGGTTCCACAAACACTCAACCAATGATTCCACTTCCCAAATTACTGCAATGCTTAAACACACACGCACGCACACTCACGCGCACACACACACACTCGCACGCACACGCACGCACACACATGCGCACACACGCACTCCCTCTCTCCCTCTCATTATTATATGGTTAAAACAGCACCAACACCAATAGGAACACGCCTCCCACACTCTGGCTCTGGTTGGATCACTGGCCCCTTTAGGCTAGTCATATTGTAGCAGACCTTCAGGAAATAGGGGCTAAGAAGAAATATATTGTTACTAAATTCAAAAACAAGATTTCTTCAGTGTAAGGAAAAAAATGGGTAACTAAAGCAGAATTGCTATCATGAGCAACAGCAGAACTAGTATGTACGGGGCTAAGACACGCATCTTTCGAAGATCCTTACTTTGATTTTTATCTCCCCTTCTGAAGAAAACAAATCACACGCCACTGTCTGGCACAGAGCAGGCCTTTAATAACTACTTGCTGATCAAGTGTTTTAGATTAAAAAGTTAATAATGGAAAACAAGAAGTTTCCATTAAGAATTCATATGACAAAGTCAGCAAGTAAAAGTTGACACATTCTGTCACTTACTGCCTTGAGCGGAATACAAGCATTTGACATGAGTTTGTGGGGTTTTACTCTTATTAAGGTCCTCCATTTTCTCTACTTTCTCCCTTGATATAGCTACAATCCTGTAATAACCAAACCAGAAAAGTGATGAAAACATTTATACAGTAAATCAGCTGAAACATCTAGGCCTTACCTGGTCTCTGGCTCACTGGTGGACTCGCATTAATTCCCGAGAGTATAATAGGAACAGAGCCAAGAGATGGAGTTGGTGTGGTCACCACGGAGGAAGATGCAGCTGTGGTCACTATGACTACAGAGGTGGAGGCAGTGGAAGCAACAGGAAGAGTGATGGTTGGTGAAGATACTACAGACTTAGGTAAAGCAATGGTAGTTATAGGGGCAGCTATCCCAGTAGCTTTGGTAACGTTCACAGTGGTTGAAAGCAGGGTGGGTGTAATAGGGGTGCTGAGGCTAGTTTCAGAGATTTCAACGGTCCCTGCAGAGGTGGTGCCAGAAGGAGAATGAGCAGTTTCTTTAGTTCCCAAGCTGGAAACAGCAGTCACAGGAGATGTCACAGTAGTAATATTTTCTAAAGATACTTGAGGGGTGGTGGTAGTGACTGGTTCCGTCACAAGGTTGCACACCTGAGATGGCTTTGAAGAAACCACAGGTGTGACGACCATTACTGGAGAAGGCCTGATACTGAACTTCTGCGGCCCTGTCAGGGTTTGGGGTGTGCTAACGCCAGGTATCTTCTGTTGCAGGGCTCCAACTTTACTCATCACAAACTGTGTGAACACACCACCAGGAGAGGGTCGAACTGCTGCAAATAAAAATTTGCAGGTCAAAAATTTCAACAGGCTCCCATTCTTCACCCTCTGAGTGATTGTGTTTGTTAACATTTCTTAAACATTATTGGGTCAGTTTTCTTACAGGACCACCTACCTGCATTATACATGCCAATTTCCACCCATGAAAGTTAAATGCAATTCTCTTTGGTGTCCAACCCCCTTGCACTACTCAGAGAATAGGGCTTTTTTCAGTCTCCCTAATTAACTTATTTTTTCTGGTCATGTAAAAGACTCAGGTTGTTGTGACACTAGAAAGACAATATAAAGCAGCACACAATTTTATCACATGCAATAGATGCAGCATGAGAACCAAAGGAATTTCTTTCATAACTCATGTCAGATTTTCTTCACCATCCTCCTCCTCTCTCAGTACCTCCACCTCCTGCACTGCCTGGCTCTTGAGTACCATGGTTCATGTTCCTAAACCATGCATACACTCTTCTTTGAGAAAAGGGAAGAAGACTGCATTGTTAATATCAGTTAAAGCCGTTCATTAGTAAGTGAAAATGAGATCTGTCAAGGAACACAACATCTTCCTTGGCACAACTCCAGCTTTTGGCCAATTCAGAGATCTCAATGCATTATATAGCAATACAGAAATCAGCACTACCATCCAAGTCTGAGTCTAACAGAATATTGCTGAATCTAACATTCCTAGCGATCCAAAAGATCTACAAACAACCTGTAAAAAGGGTAGCTCCTAATTGCTAAGTCCAGCTCATGACATTTAAAAAAAATTTAAATCATAGGGTGCTTTAGGTCAATCCATCACCAAAAATAACACTGCTTAAGAGAACTATAAAAAGGAAAAATATTATATAAAAGACATCAAGAACAACCCTGAATTCTTGCTCCTAATCTCTTTAACTTCTCTATTTGCACCTAACCTTCAAGTACTTAGCTACATACCACATAGAAAGAAAAATGAGCTTTAACTTACCAATTGGCCTCTGTGCTGGGACGAATGCCTTCAGAGTTGTCATCGTGGAGGCTGTCACAGTACTGGAGGACATCGTTTGGGAAACGGATGGCGAAGGCACCTGGCTGTGTGGTATCCTGGATGCAGCCACCTTGGCATTGGATGCTACCTTGGAGATGACAGTACTGAGGGTTGAGAGGTCCAGGACTGAGGGTCGCAACCTGCCTGTGATATATGCAGCTAGCCTATTGGCTGGATGCAATGCCCCCATTTGTCCCAATAGCAACTTAGCCTGCGGGTAACTTTTACCATTAACCTGAAACAAGTGGCAAAGAGAAATTCTGTAAAAATAAAATTCTCTTGCTAACTCACCTCCCTTGACAAGTGCAGCTTAAAAAAAAAAAAACAAACAAAAAAACCCAACTATTTCAGTAGGCTTTTTTTTTTTTTCAAATTTAAAAATTTAGACTCTTTTTACTCAGGATGATCTGAGTAATCAAGGGGTGAGAGAGAATAATGTTATCTAAATAACCTAAACGTTTCTGGTGTCCACTTGGTAGTTTGGAAAAATAGAATCTTAGATGTTCATGTCTCAGTATTGCAACTGGGGGAAAATAGCATCAAATCAACCAGGATTTTTGCCTGCTAACAAGTAACTATGATTCAAAAATTTACTTGCCAGAAACAGGAAAATGAGTTATGTTCCTGAAAGTTTCTTTTAGAGAGTACCTACTAAGGCTCTCTTTTGTAGAATACTATAGGTTTTCATTCTTTCACCTCTTATGTTCAACCTTACTTTAACTAATAAACCCTGTATAGCTTCAGATGCTAAGTCAAATCAGTTTTTAGTCAAAAAAATCAGGAATGTACTTCATTTTCTCAGGGTTTAATGAAGCTTGGGCTAGAATAAGACAACTGACTGAGATTCAACCTAGCATCTGAAAAGCCAACTAGCAGGAGTAAGTAGAGGTGGAATCAGGAAGAGGAGGACAGTAATGATTAGCTGTACTGCCTAGGTTAAAGAAGTAGGCCGTCATTACCGTAAGAGACAGCACAGAAAAACATCCAGCTGGATGTTAAGTATGTCTTTTCCTTCTGTTTATCAATTTTTTAACTGACTCTCAATAAAATGCACTATTTCTGTAGCTCCATTTTTCTACCTATAAAGTTGAGGGAAAAAACTCCTGTCCTTTCATCAAAACAGAATGAGTAACAAGAAAAGAAGAAGAACTAGCAAACCCAATTCCCTGTCCTAAAGATTCTGACAACTGACATACATAATCTGAGCCAGTTCCAGAAATACTAAGACCTTACAGCGAAGACTAAGTTTAGTGCAAAGGATGAGATCTTTCTTTCTCATTATGAAGCTCAATGTAACTTTTTAGAATTTGCGAGATACAGATGATGGCGTGGTTCCTGAAGGACATCCCCTGAAGACCATTCAGCAACTTCAACAGGGCTGATAACCTGCTTAAAGTGAGCTGGCTTCCCAAAAGAGTCTAACAATTGTTAGAGAAAAAAGGAATTCTGTAATCAGCTCTAGGACAAAGAATCTAACAGCACAAGATCTCATACAAGAGATCACTTTACTTAACATATCCTACATAACACTGCCCCGGATGCAAACTGTTTTTCAGAAACATGACTAATGAGTTATTACAAAATCTTGCCCAAAAGTAACAAAAGGTTAAATTGATGCAGAATCTTGCTTCTATGGAACTAATTGCCCATTACAACCTAACAATGTATTTTTGCAAAAGCAATCAATGTTAGGAAAGGCATGCTTGTATTTGCAAGTTACACTTTTTCTCATGTATGTCACAAAGACTAGAATAGCCAGGCCATGAAAATGGCCTGTAACAAATAGCTTCTTTCACAAGATGAGAAGTAGGTAACAGGGGAGGAAAAAACAGCCCTGTGATAAGGCCTTCAGTTTCTACTTAGAAAATTCTCCATATCAAAGTTTTTCTAAAATAAAGTCTGGTCTAATTGACTTTGCAGTGGATAAGATGGATAAATTAGTGCTGTTACAACGTTCCAAAAAATGTTCTAAATGACAGTAAGGAAGGTATTGCTGGTCCTAAGAAATCAGGATGAAACAAGATCAACTTCTAAAACTATTAGAAAAAGTTCATCTTCTGTGATTCCTGAAACCACTGGAAAAACAAAAAGTTATCTATAAACGTGTGTACTTCCCATTCTAGGAATGAGTATATAAAAGTCAATTACTCAATAAAATTCCCCATCCTAAAAGTAGATTAATAATTGATTATTACCAATGATAAATTACAGTACACAGATTATACCGCTATTAATCTTAAGTTCATGGGAAAATCAAAAAGAAAATACAGCCTAATACATGGGGCAAGGTGTCTACCACCTCTACGGTTACTTCTAGTCATTACTAACTTCCACTGTGATTTTGGTTAATTCATGCCTCTAGCTAAGACCTGGTTTTCCTCATTTGAAAGATGTGATTATTTGCCACCCAGCTACGAGAAATGAGAATAAATAGTTTTAGGACCACAAAGGGTCATAAAATCAGATTCATTTTTCCAAGTTAAGTAACAAGTGTTATATATAGATTAAAGATGGTTCTCACCTCTATTAATCCTGATGTCCTTGAACTGGGTTTTTGTTTATAGGCCACTAGTTTCCCTGCAGGAGAAAGTCCAGCATAGAAAGGCAGAGCTTTGCCTCCATGCAATTTTTCCCTCAGCGCTTCTAAGGCATTTGCCTGTTCAAAGGTGCTATCATCCACTTTTCTGTGCGATGGCGAAACATCAGGAGTCTCTGAATCAGTGTTTTCAGCTGTATCATCCTGATCTTGGCATGATGGCATAGATATTTTCACCCGAGAAGAATAAATGGGAGGGTTCTTTTCACCTCGACTCTTTCTCTGAGAAGCCAACTCAATTATGAAGCTGCCCACCTTGAGGGACTGTGGTGGCATGTTGCTGTTGATGTGCTGGGACAGAATGCTCAAGATTTTGTTCCGATCTTCCTCCCAATTACAGTCTGAGATGATCTCTATCAGTTTGGTGGGACCACCAGGGGAAGTCTGATGCATATAGGAGGTAGAAGATGATTCCCCTTCATTGCAGGAGGTTCTCCAGCTTTTTTCTGACAAAGGATTAAAATAAGTTCTATCAAACCATCTTAAGGCTAACCTATAATCAATTCATATTTTCTATAACAGTTCAGAAAAGCACCTGGCAAATACAACACTAGAGAGTTCATCCCTATGTGGCTCTAAGAGATCATGTTGAGTCTCACAATTTTCCATTTTAGGAGGACAGGCATTCCCTTTCTCAAGGATATGATTAAGGAAAAAGAGGTCACAATGACTTTCATTACCCCACCAAGTAGAAATTTTAATCCTATAAAATTGTGTTAACAGAATTTTTTACAAAAATCCTACATTAGAAAGAGCTTTCTCGCCAAGTCTGTAACCAAGGCTAAGTTTTTGTCATATTCTACCATTCATAAATGCAAATCAAGCACGAACAAGATGCTTACCCATTTAACATATGAAGAGCTTGACTAGTCCCCCAGATCAAAAAAAAAGATGTTGTTATGGCAACAAGCTGCATGTTCTACTTTCAAAGGTTCTTACTGCAAGTTGCTCTGAGATTGCTTCTCCATAAGATTTCTGCATCTCCACCTCCTCACTAGCCTCCACTTCATCTGCTATGGAGTTATTAGCGTGCAATAAAGAGGGGTAGATTTTAATAAGCAACCGCCCAGCAAATTCCAGTCTATTATCTCTTAATCATTTAGGTATTCTGACAGCTATCTCTGATGGAAATGAGAAAACCATTGTCACTTCTCTTTCCTTCACACCTACCTACTCCAGGATATACCCTTTCTTCCTCCTCCCTGAGGAAACAAGCTCCTATGAACAAAATACCTCTGTCCAGGAAAGGGTAGAGAAAAATCAACTGGAGAAGAATGCTTCTCCTTCCAGCCAGACTCACAAGAAGTCTACTTTAATAAAATCCTTCTGGTATCCCCCCTGAAAAAATTGTTTCACCACTGGAGGAAGAAAATGCTCTCATTGAACAATAGCTAACTACTTCTAAAGGAGGAAATAAATGGAAACAAAAGTAGATTTCCATCTACTGGGGAATGGCTTAAAAAATTGTCATTACATGAATTAATTGATTAGTATTGCACGAAGAAATAATGAATATTAAGAATAAAGTCAACCATGTGAAGCCTTATATGAACCAATACAAACTGAAGCAAGCACTACCAGGAAAATATACATATGTAATGACTATAACAATGTAAATTTTAAAGAACAAAAAAAATTAAAACTGAATATTGTCAGAAATTGTTAACAGCCAAGGTTGGCCTCCAAAAACATCAAAGAGAATGTACCTTCTTCCCTTCTTTGCAAAAGTAAGGGACCACAAGTGCACAACATGGAATATCAAGAACTTTACTGACGCATTAAGTAAACTTTGCTAAACTGGTATTTATTTTATTTTTCTCTTTTTTTATTTATAATAATGGATAACTACTGCTGGGGGGAGGAAGAGATTCACTGAGGAATTACAGTGATATGAAAACAAAGCAGAGGGGGCAGAGTCAAGATGGCAGAGTAGGACAGACCTGCTCTCGCTCTACCTCCACTGCCCATAAAAACCCTGTGAAAAACGACTCTAAACAAACTCTAGAGCAGCAGAAGCCACAAAACGACAGAATGAAAGAGATTTCCAGCCCAAGAGAGCTTGGAAGGCCCACAGGAAAGGTATATCGCACTGGGCACACAGCAGGGACAGGACCCGTGCCAGCTTCAAGGCACTACCAGCAAGCAGCTGTGATTCCCAGATTCCTCAACCCACAAACGCCAAAGGTAGCTTCAAAGGTCACTAAGAAGGCACTTTCACCTTCCTGAGAAAGGAATGTAGTCTGGCCCCAGAGCACAACACAGCTTCCATTTTAGGAGCCTTCAGTCTAAAGCCCCTTGGGGAATTGCAGGGATGATCTGGATCTCAGCCCTGAGTGGCAGTGCTGGGGTGAGGAGGAGTCTTGCCTGGTGGAGCTGGTAGAGGCTCTGGAGAGGGAATTCTACTTGTAGATCCTAGGCAGAAAAGCTTGTGGTTGGTCATAAACCAGAGTGCAGGCCAGGAGAGGAGTAAACTCCTCTCCCCTTGATTGTGCGACCTTGGAGGAACTGAGAACTTACAGGTCCCCAGAGTATACCCGGCTCTTGACAAAGGACTCAAAAGCCAAGTAACTGACTGGGAAAATGCCCAGAAAAGGGGAAAAAATATATAAAGGCTACTTTCTGAGAGAATAGGTATTTTCTTCCATCCTTTCAGATGAGGAAGAACAATGTATACCATCAGAAGAAGACCTAAAAACCAAGGTTTCTGCATCCAAAACATCCAAAATAAATATGCAATGGTCTTAGACCATGGAAGAGCACAAAAAGGATTTTGAAATCAAGTAAGAGAGGTGAAGGAAAAATTGAGAAGAGAAATGAGAGCGATGCAAGAAAATAATGAAAAGTGAGTCAACAATTTCCTAAAGGAGACCCCCCCCCAAAAAAAATAACATCTTTAAAAATAGGCTAACTCAAAAGGCAAAAGAAAGCAAAAAAGCCAATGAGGAGAAGAATGCTCTAAAAAGCAGAATCAGCCAAATAGAAAAGGAGATTCAAAAACTCACTGAAGAAAATAGTACTTTAAAAATTAGAACGGAGCAGATGGAAGCTAATGACTATGAGAAACCAAGAAATTACAAAACAAAACCAAAACAATGAAAAAACAGAAAACAATGTGAAATATCTCACTGAAAAAACAACTGACCTGGAAAACAGATCCAGGAAAGACAACTTAAAAATTATGGGACTACCTGAAAGCCATGATCAAAAAAAGAGCCTAGACATCATCCTTCATGAAATTATCAAGGAAAACTGACCTCATGTTCTAGAACCAGAGGGTAAAATAAATATTGAAAGAATCCACCAATCACCTCCTGAAAGAGGTCTGAAAAGAGAAACTCCTAGGAATATTGTAGTCAAATTCCAGAGTTCTCAGGTCAAGCAGAAAATACTGCAAGCAGCTAGAAAGAAACAGTTCAAGTATTGTGGAAATACAATCAGAGCAGCTTCTACATTAAGGGATCAAAGAGCTTGGAATAGGATATTCCAGAAGTCAAAGGAACTAGGATTAAAATCAAGAATCACCTACCCAGCAAAACTGAGTATAATATTTCAGGGGAAAAATGTTCATTCAATGAAACAGAAGACTTTCAAGCATTCTTGATGAAAAGACCAGAGCTGAATAGAAAATTTGACTTTCAAACACAAGAATCAAGAGAAGCATGAAAAGGTAAACAGGAAAGAGAAATCATAAGGGACTTACAAAATTTAAACTGTTTACATTCCTATACAGAAAGATAATATTTCTAACTCTTGAGACTTTTCTCAGTATTTGGGCAGTTGGAGGGATTATACATATACATATATATATATATATATATATATATATATATATATAGAGAGAGAGAGAGAGAGAGAGAGAGAGAGAGAGAGAGAGAGAGAGAGAGAGAGAGCACAAAGTGAGTTGAATAGGAAGGGATTACATCTAAAAAATAAAATTAAGGGATAAAAGAGGAATATGTTGAGAGGAGAAACGCAATGGGGCAAATTATCTCTCAAAAGAAGCAAGAAAAAGCTTTTCAATGAAGAGGGGGAAAGGGGGGAGGAGAAAAGTGACGCTTACTCTCATCACATTTGGCTTAAGGAGGGAATAACATGTACATTCAATTTGGTATGAAAATCTATTTTACACTACAGAAAAGTAAGGGAGAAGGAGATAAGTGGGGTGGCAGGGATAATAGAAGGAAGGGCAAATGGGATGAGGGAGTAATTAGAAGCAAACACTTTTGGGAAAGGTCAAAAGAGAGAATAGAAAAAATGGGGGGCAGAATAGGATGGAGGGAAATACAGTTAGTCTTACACAACATGACTATTATAGAAGTCTTTTGAAAAACTACACATATATAGCCTATATTGAATTGCTTGCCTTCTCAGTGGGGTTGGGTGGGGAGGGAGGAAGAGAGAGAAGTTGGAACTCAAAGTTTTAGAAATGAATGTTGAGAATTGTTTTGGCATGCAACTGGGAAATAAGAAATATAGGTAATGGGGTACAGAAATCTATCTTGTCCTACAAGAAAAGAGAGAAGATGGGGATAAGGAAAGGGAGGGGTGTAATAGAAGAGAAGGCAGACTGGGGGAAGGGGTAATCAGAAAGCATGGCATTTTGGTGTGGGGGGAGGGAAGAGAGGGGAGAAAATTGGACCTCAAAATTTTGTGGAAATGAATGTTGAAAACTAAAAATAAACAAACACTAAAAAAAATAAAAATTTAGAGGCTAGAAAAAAAAAACACAAAGCATCTCCATAAAAGTTGCAATTTTACAAAGAGACCCCATAATACTTTTTACTTGATGCATTTATTGTTAGGTGGAGGGGCAGATATACTAAGTCTGGTTTCAGAAAACTGGATTACTTTAAACTGCAATTTAAGGCAACTATATTATAAGAGCAAATTTTAGTTTTTACCTCCTGATTTATCAATATCCTTCTCCATTTCATAAGTATTCTGTTTCATGGATTGAAGTTCAGAATCATGTTCCTATGAGAGAGATTAGAGAAAATAAACAGTTCAACTGAGTAAATTTACTTGGCATCTACAAATTTTATTACAGACTGAAAAAATTACATTTGAGCACATTTCTGTCACTGCAAATAGTATACAGGTACTCTTAAGTAATTTTTAAAAGACTAGAGCAGATGAAGGATCATATGACTGACAAGATAAAGGAATAATTAACTGCTTCCTGCAAATTTCTCCAACACAAAAATATTAGTAAAAGGAATTATGAACCATATGTAGGCTGATTTACCAAAATAAAACAAAATGCTGAACAAGGCAAAAATCTCATAATTTAAATACAAAGACTCCTTCTACTGGTCATCTTTACCTCTACCCTCAAACTACCTGTGTACAAGACTCAATCAGGATAAATTACCAGCAGAGTCAAGGAAACAAGTGAAGTCTCCTCACTCTGGAAATATCCTTCCATCACGCTAAATCTTTTTCCAATGGCAAATTCCTCCAGAGCTCCCATTCTGAAGAAAGACATAGCCAGGAGTGGGAAACCTGTGGCCTTGAGTCTACATGTGGCCCTCTAGGTCCTCAAGTGCAATCCTTTGATTCCAAACTTCACAGAACAAATTCCCTTGATGAAAGGATTTGTTCTATTAAAACTGCAGTTAGTCAAAAGGCCACAGGCAAGGAATCAGAGGAATATATTTCCCCAACTCTGGCCAAGGGTAACCTTCATTTCCTTCTGGGATTTGTTTCCAGCTTTCTAGACTTCAAAACCATACCCCTGGGTAAGTATCTAACATGTTCCTCATACCCTACCCCACCCCTCTTTGAAGACAGGCCCTATAAATAATATTTTTTTTTATTAATTTTATTTCTTTTCAGTGTTCTCCCTCCCATACAATTTTATTTTATACAATTTTATACAGGTTCTACACATACATTCCTATTAAATACATTTAATTATAATTACACAGTCATACTGTGTAGAAGAATTAAAATGAATGGGAGAAATTATATAACAAACCAAAACATAATACAAAAGAAAATGACCTGCTTCATTCTGCGTTTGAATTCCACAGTTCTTTCTCTGGATGATTTTGCCTTAAATGACCATTGGGAATTTTTTTAAGTTCTTGCATTGCAATGAAGTTCTAAGTCTATCAGAAAAAACTCTCACACACTGCGGTCGTTGCTGTGCACAAAGTTCTCCCGGTTCTGCTCCTTTCCCTCAGCAACAGATCATATAAGTCTTTCCAAGTCTCTCTGAAGACTTCCTGTTCATCATTTCTTATAGCACAAGAGTATTCCATTACATTCATATACCACAATTTATTCAGCCATTCCTCAATTGATGGGCATCCCCTTGATTTCCAGTTTTTGGCCACCACAAAGAAGGCTACTATAAATATTTTAGTACATGTAGGAACCTTTCTCATTTTTATTATTGCTTGGAATACATTCCTAGAGGCAGGATTGCTGGGTCAAAGGGTATACATACTTTTGTAGCCCTATGGGCATAGTTCCAAATTGCTCTCCAGAATGGTTGGATCAGCTCACAGCTCCACCAACAACGAATTAGTGTTCCAACTCTCCCACATCCTCTCCAACATATATCATCTTCCTGTTCTGTCATGTTTGCCAACCTGATAGGTGTGATGTGGTACCTCAGAGTTGTTTTGATTTGCATCTCTCTAATCAATAGTGATTTAGAGCACTTTTTCATATGACTATAGATAGCTTTAATTTCTTCCTCTGAAAACTGCCTGTTCATATTCTTTGACCATTTATCAACTGGGGAAAGTATTCTTTTTTAATATTTTTTTTCCAATTACAAGAGAATGTTTACCATTCTTTTTCAAAACTGTTAAGTTCCACAACAATACTGTAAGATGATCATCAATGAAAGACTTGGCTATTTCATCAATATAATGTTTCAAGACAACTCTGAAGGACTTAGAATGAAAAATGCTATCCATCCCCTGAGAAGGAACTCATGGTGTCTGAATACAGATTGAAGCATACAGATTTTACTGTATTTTTCTTGAGGTTTTTTTTGGGGGGGGCCTATGTTTTCTTTCACAGCATGACTATTATGGAAGTGCTTTGCATGACTACCCATGTATAACTAATATCAAATTGCTTGCCTTCTCAAAGAAAGGAGAGGGGAGGGAGGGAGAGAATTTGCAACTCTAAATTTTAAAAACAAGTGCTAAAAATTTTTCTTATATGTAACTGAGGAAAAATAAAATTCTAAATAAATTCTTTTAGAAATAAAAAAAAAAATTGAATTCCAAATTCTCTCACTCCACTCCCCTCCCATTGAGAAGTCAAGCAATTTGATATAGGTTATACATATCCAGTCATGCAAAACATTTGCATATTAGTTGCGCTGTGAAAGGAAGCAGACCAAAAAAACAAACCAAAGAATAATAAAAGTATATATGCTTCCACCTGCATTCAGACACCATCCTTCTTTCTCTAGAAGTAGATAATATTTTTTTTATCATGAATCATGTCTTAGATCACTGCATTGCTGAGAATAGCTAAAGTTATTCACAGTTGATCATCATACAATATTCCTACAATGTTCTCCTGGTTCTGCTCATTTCACTTGCATCAATTCATGAAAGTCTTTCCAATTTTTTCTGAAAGCATCCCACTTGTCATTTCTTATAGCAAAACAGTATTCTATCACACTTATGTCACACTCTGGTCATTCCCCAATTGAAGGGAATCCCCTCAATTTCCAATTCTTTGCTACCATAAAAAGCGGTACAAGTATTTTTATACACAGAGGTCCTTTTTCCTTTGCTTTTTAAAAATCTCTTTGAGATACAGACCTAATAGCATTTTGCTGGATCAAAGGGAATGCAGCGTTTTATAGCTTTTTGTGCAAAGTTCCAAATTCATAATAATAGTCTGAGCTCTTAGCATATTACAAAAAGCCATCAAAAGAAAAGGCTGCAAAATAACAAAGAACAAACATACCACTCTTTGGCAGAGGTAGGAGATCCATGGAGATTATTTTTTCAACTTAAGAAGACACTAACCATGAAATGAGATTTGCAGAGTTCTCAATAAAGAATATAAAAAAAGGGGAAAAAAACGGTGGAGAATCTCTTCAAAGAAGCAGAGGTTTAGAAAGAAAGAATAGCAAACTTGGAATGCAAAAATACAGAAGAGGCACTAGCTTTCATAAAACACATTAATTTTGTATGTGACTAGCCTTGAAGACACAATGCTAACTTAGAGGTCATAGATCTCCTGGAAGAATATAGTAGATAAAAAAAAAACCCTGAATACTATAAAGTAGGAAATAATATAAATGAACTTTTGAATAAAAATAAGGTACTGATCAACTGTATGCAAAAATAACTTCGTAGGGAAAAAGTACCATCTTCAAAATTCCAAGATACACAATGAATGCATTTCATGAAGTCAATAAACAAGCAATCTTACTTCATATTCACATATGAAGAAACGTCAATTTAAATAGTTTAAGATTAGTTCACCACCAGGAGAAGAAAACAAAGAAAGCACAAGAATATATTCAAAAAAGCAACGAAGCTCAAGCTATATAACCCAAAGAAATATATCTTGCAAAACCAAGGTGATCATCAATGGAAAAACTTTAACAAACAAGAGGTATTTGGGAGACTGCCAGAAAACAAACAAAAAAAGAGGTGAACAGAATATTGGATTTGCAAAGACTCCAACCAAAAAGACGGAAGGAGAATTACTAAGAATAAATAATGAAATTAAGTCTCATATTTATGAGATGTTTAAAAAAAAAAGAAGAAATTCAATTGCAACGTAGAAGAAAAAAGTTAAATTTTGTTAAATTAAGAAGGGACAGAAGGGACTAAAAATTTAAGGGTAACTATAGGAGCCAGGGGAACAGCAGGAAGAAAAGCTAGATTGATTAAACCAATTGAATTTTGATAACCCTTGTAAATGAAACAATATATTGTAGTAAGGATAACAATACATTGCCTCAATAGGGAGAGGAGAGGTAAATTAGAAAAGGTCATTCCTCCCAACTCCACACCCCTGTCCAATGACCAGGGAAAGGCATCTTAACTTTCTAAGTCTTAAGACAAGTAGAGGCTATGCTAGGAAAAAGGTAAAAGAAAGTGAGAGGAGAAGTGGGGAGAATGGGAGAGAAAAGATACTATAACTGAAGGGGAGAAGAAAACAACCATGACAGCATTTACACAGCCAGGCACAGGGCTAGGAGTTTTACAATGCTGCATTTCATCCTCAGAGGCAGGGCGCCGTTATTATCACCTCTATTTTACAACTGAAGACGCCGAGGCAAACAGAGGTCAAATAATTTGCCCAGACTCACACTGCTAGTAATAACCTTTTGAGGCACAATTTGACCTCAGGTACTCCTGAATCCAAGCCCAGGACTCTGTTCACTACGCCATCTTGTCAGAGAAAGATGTTTGCCCGCAGTACGAGTTAAAGGGCCTTAAAATGGTGATAATTGGCACTTTAGGATACTACCATCTCTGAGAAACTTATACCGCTCAGAATTGCATCTTACCCCCAACAAATGTTTCCTAAAAAATTAAACTTAAACTACCTTCTTCATGAAGGTGATCCCCCAAACTACTGAGAAAATAACCTCACGTTACTTTGTATATATGCACCCTCATAAGTGTGTTTGTGGTATACTCTCCCCCTACAGAATGTAAGCTCTTTGAGGGCAGAAATTTTTTTCCTGGCACACAGGAAGCATTTAACAAATTTTTATTTACTGATAAAGGGGAATGAGTTGCCAAGAGTTGTCAGTGCTGAGAGTATAGAGGGAAAGGAGACATAAAAGAGAAATAAGATAATCTTGGACTTAGGAGTTGTGAGTGACCGTGGTAAGGGCGGGAGGAAAATGAGGTTTCCTGACTCAAGACTAAGACTGGCTCCCATGAAACAAGGCAGTTTCTAGTCAATAATTACTTCTTTCCTGAATTAAGAATGATAAATAAAAGGGAAGAAATAGAGTAAGACCAACAAATAAGTGTACATACATACACACATTTTATATATATATATATATATATATATATGAGACAAGGGGATCTATTTGGTATGCCTCAAACTCTATCTTCTTGAGAGTCACAGAAAGAATTTTAAATAAACAAACGCCAGAGAAAAAAATTCTGACAAGAAGAAGAGAATAAAGAGAAAGACAAAGGAAAGGAAAACTCAATGAAAAAAGATACTGGAAAATAATATTACGTAAATTAAGGGGAAGGAAGAGATAGGAAATTTTGGACCACACATCTAGCTGGAAACGAGAAGAGACACAAAGAGAGAGAAAAATGAGTGAAAAATAAAATTAATTATTCATTTAAATTCAAAGAAAAGCAAGAAAGTAGAGAGCACCAAAATGGCATAAACAAAACTATCATGGAGATAAAGTGCTGACAAGAGGGAAAGAATAAAAAACCAACACAAAAGCAATACACAGAAGAAAATACAGGCTAAATAATCAATCACAACTTAAAATATGAATGGATTAAAAAAGTCAACTAAATGAAAAAACATGGTAAGAAAGTATGGGAAAACAAAACCTGCCAATTTGGAATACATAAACAACACATCTAAAAATAAACAGATGTAAAGAGTTAAATAGAGCATGAAACAAATTGACTACGTATCTGATGATTTTAAAAAGCTGAAGTTGAAATCATTATGTTACAACAAAAACAGCTCCTAATTATCAAGACAGATAAACAAGTCAACAAGAATTTATTAAGTGTTTACTATGTGCCAGGCCCTCTGACACACACACTGGGGCAGAATTATGTTATTTTTAAAGATGACTAAAACCAGTGCACTCATTGACCAGTCAAACTCAAAATGGACATGTATGCCCATTGGCCCCCGTATTTACTCAGAAAATCATAAATTAACCTATTACCTTAGTCATACTGTGTTATTTATTTCGTTAAATACTGCCCAATTGCATTTTAATCACCAGTTCAGACTGCCATAAAGAACAAAATATCAATGCTCAATTTCATATTTTTTAATTTATACTCCAAATGGCAAAGTAACAAAGAAAAGTTAGTCGAAATATGGAGATTTTAAAACTCTTGTCTAATAAATCTAACCACAGTCAACAAAAATATTAAACTATTTCTCAGAATCAGAGCGTTTTCACAGTGAAATTGCAAATTAATGAAAAAGGGCAAAATATGAAATATCTCCATTAGAGACTACAATGTAATAAAAATAGTAACACAGGAAACACAAAAACTACACAACAGAATTAACATTCAACATAATGAGTGCTTCTGATAAATCACAGAAACACACAACCATGTGCAAGAAAAAGATAATAATGAGGACATACTAAACATACTAAAATGTCTAGGCTGCAAGTCTAAATAAGTCAAATTAATTCTCTGAAAACACTCAACAAAAGAAAATAAATAAGTAAACAAACTTCTAAAATAAGGCAAGGGAGTAAACCTTGAAAACTAAAGAATTAAATAAAATGGAAAACAGAAAGGCAATAGAAAAATTAAAAGTTGGTTCCTTCCTAAGATTAGAAATGACGAAAACTTGATCAAAATTTAACCAATCTGGCCAAAATTGAAATGGAAAAATAAAATATGAACAATGTGTAATAGCTGGAGACAAAAATTATCGAAATCTACCATACATAATTATAGTCTAACAAGACTCTTGAAGGAAATGGATTATCTATAAGATATTTAAGCTAGAACATAAAATAAAAATCTTAAAAAATACAATGTGAAAGAAATGATATTGAACAAGCCGTAAAAGAAATATCAAGGGAAAAAATCCTTCATCCAAAGAGATTAATGGCTGAATTTTAACAGACATTTAAAGACTGATTAATACCTATGCTACAAAAATTAGTCTCAAAAACTGAGCAAAGAAAACACTTTACTAAACTCCTTTATATGACAATTATGGCACAAATATCTAAACGGAGTGGTGGAGTGGGGTAGAAGTAGACAATAATACATAAATATATACAGACTATTAAGAGATGGGATAGGACAAAATTTGTGATTCCACTGAAGTTCTTATTGTGAAAACTTCTACTAGTAAAGATCAGAACTAGTCATGATCTCAGAGTTTGCCTAGGGGACTTAAGAGTCAAACTGACTTGACCCGGACCAGAGAGCCAATATGTGGCATTTATGTATTTATCTACCTTGTATCTGACACTACGAAAAGTGCTTTATAATTATGATTTCACTTGATCTTCTCAAGCATCTCGAGAAGTAATTGAAGCTATCAGAGATGAAGTGACTTGTCCAGGGTCACATTTAGTATCTGAGAAAGGATTTGAATTCAGGACTTCCACAGCCAAGGCCCAAAGGTCTATCTACTGCATCACTGGATGGCCTGAAAATGGCAGATTTTCTAAGTACCTAAAGGAAAAACTAAATAAATTACCAAAAAAAGGAGTAAAACTACAATAGGGAAACCCAATTTACCCCAAACCAACCCTCAATAAGTCTAACTTAAACATAAAGAAGAAAGAAAGAAACAACCTGAACAGAATCTTAGAAAAAATAGGTATTATGGATGTTTGATGATTACTGAATGGAAAGAAAAAGGAAAATGCATATTTTTCATATATGCATAATAACTTTACTAAATTAATCATATCACAGGACATAAAAACCTCACGAAGAAAGGTAGAAATTTTACTGTCTAAATTCAAGACAGAAACTGCAAAAACAGCAAAAGAATGGATCCCATTAACTTCCATTTTGGATGAATAAATCAGAGTCAAAACAGAAAAAGAAAACTGTAACTCAATGGCCATAGTGAATACTGCTGAAAAAATGTTAAATAAAATAACAGCAAAGCAGTTAAAACATATCACCAAGTTGGATTTATACCAAAAACATAGGGTTTGTTTTAATATTACAAAAAAAGATCATTTTAATCACCCATACTAGTAACAAAATTGTATGATTGCAGCAAATGATGAAAAAAAAGATTTTGAAAAAATATACCTATTTCTGTTAAAAAATATTAAAAATATAGGAATGGAGTATTTCTCAAAACAATAAAAATAAAATATAAAAAACCAAGAATCACCATTACGCCTAACAGAGATAAACAAGATTCCTTTCCAATAAAATAAGTGAAACAAGGCTGTTCCAGTCACCACTTCTATGTGACACAGTATTAGAAATGCTGGTAATAGTAATAAGACAAGAAAAAGAAATTGAGGGAATAACCATAGCTAGTTCTTCCTCATCCTAGTCTACTGGTAAACTTACTCCTTCATTCCTATCAACTCCTCTCCCTATTACCGATACTCTTCTCATACTACCATTAGAATAAGCAGTCTGTTCATGAAAGCACATGCAATTTATGCACATGACCAAATCCCAACAAGGTTACCTAGTTAGTTTTCTAAAGACACAAAATTAGAAACAAGAAAGCACTAACAAGAGGCAAGCATACTAAAAGAAGCAAAAAGGTCAGAACGTAACAATAAGAGAAAAAAATAACCAAAAAAGTATAAAAACCCAATAAATTACAAGTTAATACAGATCAGAGGTGCTCAGAGACTAAAATATAAATGGGAAATATTTAACAAAATAAAAATACAACAGAATATAATGTTAATACATGGTTTTTCTTAGTCAATATGCTAATTCCAGGGACCCCTGCATACAGTTTGGTGGTCCTGTTTCCATTTGAGTTTGATATCACTGATACAGAGGGTCACAAAAGATAAAATGGATGATATTAATTATAATTACTAATTATATAAAGTTTTTTCCACAAATATATTAAATACAGTAAAAATTAGAGTAGAAACAACTAAAAATATAAGAAAGTGATAAAAAATTTAAGATTGAGTCATTTCCCAATTGATAAATGGTCAAAAGATATTAACAGTTTCTTGAAGAAATCAAAGCTATCGATAATCATATTAGTATGTTCTACATAAGTAGTAATTGGAGAAATGCAAATTAAAGCAACTCCTTTTTCTATACTAACGAAGATGACAAAATCAGTAAATACCAACTATTGTAGGGTCTGTAGGAATAGGTACACTAGCACAACATGAAATGGTCTAAGCCATTCTATAAAGTAATTTGAGACTATGTTCAAGAAATTACCATAGTACATTCATTGGCCTACTTTTATCACTACTAGGCCAAAGCCTCAAAGAAATCAAAGGAAAAAGGAAAATGATCTACATACTAAAAAATATTTCTAGCAGGTCCTTTCATGTTAGATAAAAATTGGAAACTCAGGAGCTATTCTTCTTAGTGGGCAATGGTTAAATAAACTGTGTGGTCTATGAATGCAATAAAATATTATTGTGTGCCAGAAGAAATGATGAAATTTATAATTTCTGAGTAAAACTCTTATCAATGGATGCAGAGTAAAGAGAGCAGAACTAGAAGGAAAATTTACATAGTGATAACATTATACAGAAAAATGATACTGAAAGACTTTAGAATTCTGATCAACAAGTTGATAAACCACAAGTCCAAAAGAATGAAGATGAAACACACCAGTCTCCTCCTCACTGCAGAGAGGTGATAAACTTAAAGAAGCAAAAAGAGATACATAATATCAGATACAGATAATGTGAAAGCAATATAATAAGGAATTTATTTTTTATTGAGTTTTTGGTTTATAACATTTTATAATTTATTGGGTTTTGTTTTTTTTTTTTGTTTGATCCATGAATGGGGTGGTGTAGTAGGAGGCAAGCACTGATTTTTTTTTTTTTTTTAAAGCTTATTACTTGGGGGAGGGGGGGGGTTTAAAATACACCACAAATTCCAGACCTTTAAAAAAATTAGATAAAACCAACTGAAATTTAGAGTCATTTAGGAAAGACAAACATCTCAAATTCTCTTATGTATGACTTCTACAGTACAAAACAATAACCAATGTTTATAAGGATGATCCTGAGTCATAAAGGCTGAATTCTGTCCAACATTTTCCATTTTAAAATACAAGAAAATATATATTACATTTTTTAAAAGATTTCCACTGAATTTCTTTAAAGAGTTGGTAGAGTATCAGTTATCTGAAAAACCAATTTGAGATCATTTTACCTGACATTAGATACATAAGATGTTACCATATCTGCTTGATATTCCTAGAAAACACAAAAGTTTTTAGTCTCCAAACATTTTATAATTCCACGAGTAGAGAAAATGGATCTTAGTTATTTAATGTAGAACAGAATTTCCTACTGAGAACATACAGCAGTATATGAAAAACTATGTAATTTATGTAAGCTCTTTTGTGCCGTCTTTCAAAGGACTACAGCAGAATTAACATTTATATGTCATTCTAAAAGTATGAAGCACTATAGAAATGTTAATTATTACTTCAATGGGGAAAAAAAAGTAAAGAGAAGGAATAGGATAGTTAAAGGAAAAGAATAAGCAGAAATGGATGCATATTTATGAAAATATAAATTGCCTAGATTAACAAAAGAGGAAATAGAATACTTAAATAACCCTATCTTAGAGAAAGACACTGAACAATCCACGAATGAAAATCCCTAAGAAAAAATCACTAGGACTACATGGATTTACAACTGAATTCTACCAAATATTTAAAGAAAAATTAATTCCAACACTATATAAACTATCTGAAAAATAGGTAAAGAAGAAATCCTATCGAATTTCTCCTACTGAACAAATATGGTTTTGATACCTAAAACTGAGAAGGCAGAAACAGACAAGGAAAACTATACACAACTACCTGAATGAGTATCAAGAAAAAAATTTTTTTAATAAAAGTTTAATAATTTAAATAAAAAATCTAGTACCAAGGAGACTGTAGAAACATACCAAATGGTCATATACCATGACCAAGTGGGATTTACACCAGGAATGGAGGGATGGTTTAACATTAGGAAAACTATAAATATAGCTGACTATAATCACTAACAAAAACAACAAAAATCATACAAATATATCAAGAGATGCAGAAAAATCTTTTGACAAAATAAATTACCCATTCCTATTAAAAACAAAAAAACCACAGATCAATGGGGATCCCTTCCTTAAAATAAGTAGTATCTACCTAGAACTAAGAGCAAGTATAATCTGTATATTGGATATAAATTAGAAGTCTTCCTACTAAGATCAGGAGTGAAGTAAGGATGTCCATTACTACCATTATTGTTCAATACTAGAAATGTACTTCAAATGCTAGCTACAGTAATAAGATGTGAAAAGGAAATAGAAGGGATAAGAACAGGCAACAAGGAAACAAAATCATCACTCTTTACAGATGATATAAAGGTATACTTAGAGAACCCTAGAAAAACAACTAAAAAACTAGCTGTACCAACAACTTTAGAAAAGTAGAATACAAAATAAAGCCACATAAACTACCAATATTTCTATGTATTCCCAAGAAAATCCAAAAGAAAGAGATAGAAAGAACAATACCATTTAAAATAACTGCAGACAGCATAAAATACTTGGGAGTCTACCTGCTTAGATATATGCAAGGACTATACAAACACAATTTGAAAACTCTTTTCACAAAAAATATAGACCAAACTAACCGGAAATATTAACTGCTTACAGGCAGGTGAAGCCAACATAATTAAAATGACAATTCTACTTAAATAATTTAATGCTTACCTAAATTAACTTAGTGCAAAGAATTATTTTCTAGGGCTAGGAAAAATATGAACAAAATTCATCTAAAAGAACAATAGGTCAAGAAAATCAAGGGGAAATCAATGAAAAAAAAAAAGCAGAAGGTGATCTAGCAGTACCAGATTTCAAACTATATTTTAGTAAGTGGTAATCAATCATGAAAACAATCTGGTTACTGGCTAGGAAAAACAGTGGTGGATCAGTGGAATATATTAGGGTAGACAATATCCCACATAAATGATGACAGCAATCTAATTTCTGATAAACCCAAAGATTTACTTTTTCTGGGTAAGGATTCATTACTCAGAAAAAAATAGCTGTGAGAACTAGAAAGTACTCTGACAGAAATTAAGCTTAGATCAACGAAGGTCACACCATGTACCAAGATAATTTCAAAATGGGTACATGATTTCGACATCAAGGGCAATTTTCATAAGCAGAGTAAGGGAGCATGGAAGAAATTACCTGACAGATCTAGAGATAAGGGAAGACCTTACACCATACGAGACACAAAGAGGGTGATGGGAGGCAAAATGGATAATTTTGATTATGTGAAATTTGAAAGGTTTTCACAAAGGAAACCAATACAGTCCAAATCAGAAGAAAAGCAGAAAACTGGGAGAAAAAAAAATCATAGCAAATTTCTCTGATAAAGGTCTCATTTCTCAAATATATAGGGAATTGAGTCTAATTTATAAAAAGAACAGTCATTCCCCTAAGTGATAAATGGTCAAAGGGCATGAAAAGGCAGTTTTCAGGAAAAGAAATCAAAGTTATCAACAGTCATAAGAAAAAATTCTCTAAATCATGACTGATTAGAGAAATGCCACTTAAAACAACTGAGGTACTACTTCACACCTATCAGGACTATGTAATGTGTGAGAAAAAGAAAAGGAAACACGCTGGAGAGGATATGGAAAAACAGACAGTAACACACTGCTGGCAGTATTGTGAACTGGTTCAACGATTCTAGAAAACAATTTGGAATTAGGTGCAAAGGACTCTAAAATTATCTATGCCCTTTGACTCAGCAAGGGCATAGGTCTGTAGAGTCCTAGAAATCAAAGAAAAAGGATCAATGACCCAAAGTTATCAAAGGAAAAGGACCTATATATACAAAAATATTTATAGCAGCCCTTTTCGTGGCAGTAAAGAACTGGTAATTAGGAGGATACATATCAGGTGAGGAATGGCTAAATAAGTTATAGTACATGACTGTGATAGAATACTATTGTGCTATAAGAAATAATGAGGGTGATTATTTCAGAACAACACAGGAACTTATCTGAGCTGATATAAACGTGAGCAGAACCAGGAGAACATCGTACACAGTAACAGAAATCTTGTAATGATGATCAACTGTGAAAGATGCAGATCCACAAACAATTCCAAAGGACCCATGATGAAAAATGCTACCCACCTCCAGAGAGAGAACTGATGACCTCTGAGTGATGACTGAAACTTGTTTTTCCTCTCTTTATTCTTCTTGGCTTGAGGGGGTTTTTTGGGCTGTTTGTGTGTTTGTTTTTTTGGGGGAAGGGACAACATGACTAATAGGGAAATGTTTTGCATAACTTCATATTTAAAATGAGTATTGCCTTCTCAATAGGTTAGGAGGCCTCCAAGGGAGAAGAAAAAATTTCAAAACCAAAACAAAAAAATGAACATTAAAATTTTTTTATTAAAAAAAGAATACACAGCATCTCACCTTTATATTATAGTTCTTAGTACTAGATTGCAATGAGTTTTGTTGCCTCAATGGTGATGGTTGCTCCCCTTCTTCTAGTTTCCGTTCATATACGCGAACTCTAGCACAAGTCATCATGCTCTCAAAGTACAAGTACACAGGATCTTTGTCTTCTTCTCGAATCTGTAAGTTACATAAAAGAGAACTCCATCATATATGCTGTGACACTACAATCAAAGTACTTTGAAAACTCCAGATCACAAGTTAAAAATGACAGAAAAAAAAGCTTCAGAATTTAAGATATGAATGTCTGCTCTCACTACTGAATGCTTCAGAATGACTTATGACTAAATACTACAAGTGATTAACATTAAAACTATAAGATGTAAAACTTCAGAACAGTTAATGTCAGAGGATAATAACCATAACACCATCATCTTATGTTTATAAAGTTTTCTAATTTTTTAAGAGCAACTTTTGTATTTTTGTTAAAATTTGACTCCCACAATAATTCTTTAAGACAGATATGGTAAGCAAATACAATTTACCCGGCTAGCAAGAAGAAAAACAGAGATATTAATCCAAAAACATTAATCCTAATTCCAAAGTCAATTTTCTTTTCATTAAACTACGAATAATAAATACTCCTTCATAATATCTTTACCACTATACTATTTTCACTATACTTGCCTCTTGAGCAAGTACCATGTCAGAGGGGAAGATTTTTCCTTAGGGTAAATAATTTGTTCTTAGCCAAGAAAATAAAACTTAGTAGTTTGAAATTTGTTGTCACAACTTATTAATACAATTCAGGTACTATCAGATATCTGATATTACAATGTTCCCCATTATTTCCTAATCTAGAACTTAATGCTTCTAACTATAAAATGCCTTTCATAATGGCATGTGACTAACAACAAAATTTTCTTGGTACCAATACAGATTTCACATTATAGGATGGACAATTAATATAGGGTTTGAGGGGGTGAGGATAGAAGGATTATGGTGCAAGGCTCCTTTTCGCTGCTTTGCACCAAAATCTACATCAAACATCTACCTTATGGCTTTGCACATAATAGGGGCACAACAAATGAACTGTGGAATGAATGAATGAACCTCACTAATGAAAAACAAAAGGTATATCCTACTCAAAAAAGTCTGCAAAAATTCTGAAAATACCACAAACTAAGACATGATTAAAGAAATTAAATTGATGAGTATTATTTACAAGGTTGTCAAAAAGAGGTCATAACTTTTAAGTTAAGCAGTTCTATTTGCAGAAAGTGAATAGTCACAATATATCACATCTCTGTACTTTTGCTGACCTTTGAATATCATAAATCCAATTTAAGTGAAAAGACAACATAAAATATAAACAAAAAGTAATTTACAGAAAATTAATAACAAATCTGATAAAAATGCACTATTTTTATATATGAAAGGGAAAAAGAGCCTGTCTTTAAAAGTGAAGCCCCAGGCTTACCACAGGGTTGGGTTTGGGAGTATACACACGCACTGGTTTAACTCCATTGGTAAGTTTGTTCTTGTTGCTGGTAGGCAAAATCTCTGGGTGAGGCAGAACTGTTGGTTTCATTGGCTCAACAACAGAAGGTGTTGGAATATAAACTGGCTCTGGATCTACCTCCCCTTCTACTTTCACCCATAATGGATAATGACGAATGGGCTGTTCTGGTTCCGTATCACAGATAGCTAGGAAAAAAAAGAGAGAATAACCATGGTTGACTTTAACAAGTTCAGGTCTAAACAACATCCCTCAAAGCACTGAGAAGATAATGAAGAATAAAATATCCATAGGAAAATGGACAGGTTAATGATTCAAACTGTCATGAATCTCATACAACTTTGGGAAAATAAACTGTCCCCAATAAAAGTTTCTTCAATTACTCTCTTGTCATACTTTTTCATTCACTGAAGGTCATACTTTTTCATTCACTAAAGGTCACAAGGCAAAGCAGTGTTACTTCATGGCGGGGTGGGGGGTGAGAAGGGTGAGAGGTGTGTGTGTGTGTGTGTGTGTGTGTGTGTGTGTGTGTGTGTGTGTGTGTGTGTGTGTGTGTGTGTGAAGTAATTATAAGAAAAATTTCATTAGCATAAAATAATAAATGTGGAGAAAATCTTTTTGGTATTAGATTAACAAATTTCAAAGATAGGTATTCTGTAAACATGTCACCCAAACTAAAAAAAAAAAGAGAGAGAGAGAAAGAGAGTGCTTATAGCCCTACATATTCTACTTCGCATTACACGGTAAACAGTTAATACATATAGGTTGATTGAAGATTTAAGAATAAAGAGATGAATAATAAGCAATAATACCTGTTCTTCTGATCTCCCACCAAGGCCTAACCCAAATCCGTCTACTCAAACTTTTTCTTCCCTGTGTAATTTAGACCAAGGTATTCTTTCTCATCTCTGAATTCCTGCAGCATATATTGTCAGTGCTACATTGGTACATTCTTTACTGCTTTATAGTGTTACCTCGTAAAACCTTCCCAATGGGACAAAGTTTCTACATAGCCAAGATCAAGTCTAATTCTTTCAAATAGCTATCTAGTAAGTACTTACTTCTATGTGGAACACTGTGCTAAGTGAAAACATCAAAAGCATAAAAGTTATTTAATATGTAATTTACTCATGAAAAGTACAGAAAACAATGAACACTTAAGTGCTATATTATGTAAGACTATTTAACTGTGTGGCTAGTACTGGAGTTCAGAGGAGAGAGAAAAAAATCAGTACTGGCAGGAAAAGTTGCGAAAGGATTCCTAGAAATGGGATTTGAGTCAGTTCTGAAAGAATATATAGTATCTGGATAGGCTAAGTACTGGTATTCGAAAAGAGGCAAAAAATGAATGAAAGCACAGACAGAATGAACGCAGCATGTTCCACGAGAGTGTTACAATGAACCACACTAAAGGGAAAGAGTGAAAAATGGGAAGTGGTAAATATGAATTAAAAAGTCTCAAAAAACCAAGTTTGGAGCAAACAGAGTAAGCAAGCATAAGCAGTATTAAGGATTAGGGGTTCCTTTAAAGATTAGTTTGGCTTAAAGTAAGAGATATGATTAAGTATGACCAATCAGGAATATACCGTGACAATCAGACTAAGCTAATGGAAGTAACAACGTAACAGACAAGGATGTCACACATACTGCACAGAAAGATTACGACAGCCTTGAGAAAGGATAACAAAGGGGAGAAGGGATTCAAACAGGAATCCAAAATTTTAAACCAGACTGTGTTCAATAGTTCAGAGAGCATCAGAGGCATCTTAAACCACCTAGTCCAAGCCTTTTCATTTTACAGGCAAGGAAACTGAGGCCCCAAATATTGTCTTTTGATAGAGAAGTTGACAGAAACTGATAAGGAGTAGATTAAAACTCTGATTAATGCAACCACCAATCATAACTCCAGAACACTGGCTGTGAAGCAGGCTTCTCACTTCTGGGGAGACAGTTAACAGACTAGAGAGACAGAATGAGACATTTTCAGATACAACCAACATGTGAATTTGTTTACTTGATTATATTTGCTACAAAGGAGAGTTGTAGCAATAGTGATTCCACAAAAAGACGAGGATGAATAAAACACTTTTTAAAAATACAAAGAAGACAGAACAAAGTTCAGATGGGAAAAGAAACAAGGTAGTATTATTATAGTGGTATATTTCATACATGCAGTACAGATTCAGATTCATATACAATCCTCATTTTCTGTTCTTTGTATGTGGATGCATTCCTGTTTATTAATGTCTGTCAAGTTCATAATTTTAAAAAAGATGCTCCATTTAGGATATATAGAAAAATATTAAGTGGAAATGTCCAGTAAACCACTGAAAATAGATAAATGTAGATTTAGAAATTTTCCTAAGTGGCTGTTAACATATACTACTCTCTTAACCATGTAACCTAATCCTTTCTCCCACCCTTAAAAGCAATAAGGAAAGTTATCTTCTCATGTCAGTTCTTTGGAGTCAACCCTGTTCTTTGTAATTTTAAAACATTCACTTTTTATTACATTGTAGCTGTTGTTCCTTCCATTTACATTGTTATAATGATTGTGTATATTGTTTTCTTGGCTACTCCACTTTGCATCAGTTTATATTAAGTTTCCCCCTACTTCTCTGTATTCATCACAGTAATTGTGCCTGATATTCCATCACAGTCATTATCACCACTTATTTAGTCATTCCTCAATGTACAGGGAATTCATTTCCAGTTCCTTTGCTACCATAAAAAATGCTGCTGTGGTGTATAAGGGGCTTTTCTTTTTGATCAATGACCTACCTTCTTGTAGTATGTAGCTAGTAGTGGAATCTCCAGGTCAAAGGCTATGTACATCATAGCCACCTTACTCTCATAATTCCAAATTGCTTTCCAATTTGAACTACTCTGAAGCTCCATCAACAATGCATTTTATTGCATGTATGCCTGTCTTTCCACATCAGACAACTAGGCACTGGGCTTGGAATCAGGAAAGTGCATCTTCCTGAATTCAAATGTGGCTTCAGACACTGACTAGCTTTGTAACCCTAGACAAGTCACTTAACCCTGTCTGCCTTAGTTCCTCATCTGTAAAATGGCCTGGAGAAGGAAATGGTGAACAACTGCAATATCTCTGCCACAAAAACCCCAAATAGGATCACGAAGAGCTGGACACAACTCAAATGACTGAAAACAGCAACTTTGGACATTCTGTCAGATACTGACTATTCTAGTACTTTATTATCTCTGCCAGATTCTTGGGTGTAAGGTGAAATATTAGGGTGGCTATCATTCGCATTTTTCTTGTTATTAGTACATTTGGAACATCTTTCATTTCACACGGTTGATTAAAGTATGTGACTTTTTTTTTTATCTTTTGACAAATTATCCACTAGAGAATAGTTTATAGTCTTCTATTTTTTTGCTAAGTTATTTATGTATCTTAAGACACCAACCCTTATCTAAGAAATCTGATGAAAAGATTTGTTTTCCCAATTATTTCCCTTCTGATCTTAGATGAGATGTGTTTGTTTATAAATTAGTCTTCCAATTTCATACAATGAAAATTACCCATTTTCTCTTTTGAAAGTATGTCTATACTTTGAATAAGAACACAACTTCTAATCATAGCTGTGAAAAGGCATCTCTTTCCTTCACTTTTGCATGCTATTTTACTATTCAGGATCACATATCCTTTTTTAACTTACTGTTGAATAAAGCATGAAATGCTAGTCTAAGCCTAAAATCTGATAGAATGCATAGAAGTTTTCCCAAAAATTCTTACCAAAAAGAGAATTTTTTCCTCTGTCATTATATATTTTCTAGCTTATTAAACAACGTCTCATCTGCTTATATAATTTTTAAACAACATAGAATGGTTTTGATAATTAGAGTTTGATAATGTAGTTGAATTGAAAGTACTATTCCCCTTTCATCTCTTTCTTTTTTCATTTTCTCTCATATTTTAGATACTTTGTTTCTACAAATAATTTTTTAATTCTATAAAATATTCCTCTGAAAAATCTAAATAGAACAGCATTAAAACTGTAAATGAACTTTAGTTATATCATTTTTATAATACTGGCAACAGTCTAGTTCAGGATTAAAGAAATAAGAGGGATAGTTGGGTGGGATTTTGTTAATCATGGACAAACTGAATATTAACATTGAGGGGTTCAGGTTTTAGGAGTCTACTCAGGGTGCTATAAAGTAGGCCAGGCAAGGAGATAGGGGCGGGATGGGGTAGGGGATGTTACAGAGGTTTCTGCACTTATATAACACTATCCCCTTACGTGGAGGCCAGGGCAGGAGACAGGTGAGGAGTACAAGAAAGAATGGTGTCCGTCTCATGCAGTTAGAGAGGAAAACATCTCCGCCAAGTGAAAAGAGACCAGCACACTTGGAATGGCATCCCTCTATCTGTTTATATATTTTTAAAACAATACCAAATAGTTTTGGTAACTGCAGCTTGGTAATGTAGTTAAGCATTTAATAAATATTTACTGAGTGATTACTGACTTGAATGGGGGTCTTTTTAATCCCTTGTTAACAGGCAAAAGCCGGGTGTTTGAGTGAGGGCTAACGAACTGAATTCTCTGCTACAAATTCATAAAGATAATGCAGCTGTGAGGAAAACATTTTGCACACCTGAAAGTGCTACATAAATGTGTAACCTTAATTAATTAAATTCAATTTAAGAACCATTTATTAATTACCCCTATAGCTTTATATAAGGCATTGTAATGCTAGGCAAGAGGAATTTAAAAACAAAAAAGAAAAAAGTCCTTGCACTCAAGGAGTCTACAATATTATTTATTATTAAACTTTTCTAAAACATTATGTTGATTGTCATTCCAAAATCTTTAAAGACTCCTCTCTATGGATCCTTAGAGTTCCCACTCCTTACTCCTTCTTTTCTCCTGTGATTCTGCCCCTCTTTTTATTCCTAGTGCTTAGCACACCACCTGGCACACAATGAACACATAATGAAGGCTTGGTGATGAAATTTTTTTCCACAGTCTACCCTTAGTTTGCCTTTCTAGACCTTTATCCAAGGCTCTTGGCCCTGCCTCCAACCTGCTGACCCACCATTATGAACTGATACCAACAACTATCAATGAGACAGTCAAAAGTCCTTGGGCTAACAGTGTTGAACAGACTACTGACTGCTTCCCGGCCAGTCCCCACAACCACCATCCAAAGGAGCAATTCTTGGCTTCCTTCAAGTGTCAGGTAAAATCCTACCTTCTACAGGAAGCCTTTTCTAGTTTCCATTCATTTTAGTGCCTTTGTTCTGTTCATTATTTCCTATTTAACCCATACACAGGCTCATTTGTACATAGCTGTTGATATGTTGTCTTTCTCCTCCATTGAAATATGAGTTCCTTGAAGAAAGGAACTGTTTTTGCAATTTTTTTATATCCTCAATACTTAACACAGTGCCTGAAATGTATTATGCCTTTAATAAATGCCAATCAACTACCACCAAAAAGGCTAGAAATTCAGCCTAGCTGAAGTAGTGAGGCATGCTAAGGAAGAGACATGAGGTGGTACGTGCCAAGGCAGATCACATCACTGTCACTAACTTCCCTCACACCCTTACAGAGACAACCCAGACCCAAATGAACCAAAGAACCAAAGAATAGCTCACGACCTCATTCTCCAACCAACAGACCTGATTCCAACACAGCCCCAAAAGCTATGATCCAGGAAAGCACCCTTTTTAGAGATTCAATCTGACTACTACTACTACAGGTGCTATAGCCCCTTCAGCAGTCAGAGCTACTGAATACCCCAAAGAGAAAGTTTTCTCCATCAAAGTCCTCAGCAGCATCAAGTGATTCAACCTCAGAAATAGTTATTTCAACATCAGAAATGTTTTACCAATGGAAATAGCATTAAAATATATTATTGTCTGCTTTGCTACTACATTTAAAGAAACAATCTTGAGGCCATTTCATCCAACTTGCTACTGAAATCTCTTATACCTTACTCACTAACACGTAAGCTCCTTGAGGAACAAAAACCCTGTCTTGCTTTCCTATTTGTACCCCTAGAACTTAACACATTGCTTTGAACAAAAAGTTAAGTGTTTACTACACTTTTTTATTCACAGGCAGGCTGAATTACTTGAATATGTGGGTAGATATTGAAAAAGAAACATACTAAAAAAGTAAAAATCTATACTTCTAAAACCACATTTTCATGTAATAGTTTACTTATTGAGATGACACCAAACAGGTATTAAAATATATTAGTAAGAATACATAGCGTAGAGAAGAATACAGCAATTAAAAAACTTGGGTTCTAATCATAGTTCCAACCACTCATTAGCTAGCCATGTGTCTGACCTGAAGAGTTACAATCGAGGTACAAGATATTTCATAAATAAAATAATGATATCTCTAATGCCAATCTCACAATTGTTAGGAGAATCAAATGAAGTAACGGAGCACTTCGTAAAGAGTAAAGCCACACGTAAAGGTGGTATCATTAGAAGGATTTTAAAATCTGAATAAATAGCCTGCCACTTCTCAAAGTCTGATGCCCCTTGTTCTGGATAATATCCTCCACCAACAAGATCTGAACATCACTCTACCTCAGTCTATATGGTCTTATCTTTGATTTCATGCCATAAACATTTTACCTCCAAAACCAAGAACTCCTGAAATTCCTTGATGTGACCATAATTTCTTGGCATTCCACCTCTCCCCAGACTTCAACTGTCCTAAACCTAATTTCTACCCATAACAATCTCCATAAAATGATTCTTAACAATCTTTTATTTATTAAAAACTTCCATTTACCACTCCCAACTTTCACATACCATCTGCTCTGGTCCTTAAATGTCAATCAGTTCAACTTTCTATGCCTCCTTGACTCTTATCATGTGGCTGCTCATCCTTTTTCCACACCCCAATCCAAACTCCCACCACCCACCTTCTACACTTTACTAATTGTATTAAATAATGCTACTAGATTGAGTCACCTAATTGTGCTGACTAGATATACTACAAATTTGTTACCTAATCTCAACCAGGCCTTCAGAAATGTTATATCCTTTTACTCTACCCTTACTGACTCTAACCCAACTTAAAAGAGCATGTTTCAAACTTTGTTTCCTTCAGTCCTTTACACTATTATTAGGAAATAATAGAAATTCATTCTTCCTCAATAGAGAAACTTACCTCATAGTTAAATGAAAAAATTAAAGCTATCCACTGTGAACTCCCTCTTTAAACCAATCCATACCTTAAATCCCCTCAACAATACCCTCCATTCTTTCTTCTTTTGTTCCAATGTTGGAAAAGGAGACAGTCTTTCTCATTGTCAACATCAATACCCCCCACCTCCTCCTAACAGTCATATTTTTTCCTTGAGGAACTTGCCCATTCCATTGTCTCTAATCTTCCAACATTTCTCTTTATCCTTGGTTCCTTCCATATTTTCTACAAAAACGACTGATGTCCCTGGTTCTTTAAAAGAAAATCTTCAATTGACCCTACCATCCCATCTCCTCATCTCTCTCTCTTTTTCATAGCCAAATTCCTAGAAAAAGGTTATCTACAAAGCAATAGTTAATGTTGGAGAGATTGCAGAAAAGCACACAGGTGCACTTGTGCTGGAGCTGTGAACTGATACAGCTATTCTGGAAAGCAACTTAGAATTACACAAAGAAAGTGAAAATCTTCATACCATTTGACCAAGAGAATTTACTACTAAGTTTAAACTACAAGGAGACCACCAATAAGAAAAAAAGCTTCTACTGATAATAAAGTTAACTATATACATGAAAATATTTATGACAGCATTTTTTTTTTGTGATAGAGTGGAAACAAAGATGACTTACGCTTGAGGAATGGCTAAACAAAGTGTGGTACAGGAATGTAATGAAATATTACAAAGCTGTAAAAAATGATAAATGAGATGAATGAAGAGAAGCATGGAAAGAGCTATTTGATTTTCTGCATAGTAATTAGAGCCAAGAAAATATACATAACTATAACAATGTAAATAGAAAAAACACACCCCCAAACACAAAATCAAAAGTGAGTACTAGAAAACTACTACAAAATTATAAAGACCAAGAATGAAAGAAGAAATACAAGAAGATGTTCCCAAACTCAACTGTTTGCAAAGGAGGGAGGATTCACAGGTGTTGCACATAGCACATCTTCAAACTTTTTTGATCTATTCATCAGTTAGGCTGATTTCTGCCTCTTTTGTCTTTTTTAAAAAACATTATATCGTGGAAGAAAGGGAAAAAGGAAGGGAGGGGGAAAAAAAGCATTTATTTAAGCACCAACTAGGTCCCAGGTACTGTGCTAAGTACTTTACAAATACATCATTTGATCCTAACAACCCCCTGAGGGGAAATAGTATTGAGGGAAACAACGGAAAACAAAAAAAATCATTACCTCTACTCTGCCGCTTTCACTTCCTCAACATCCACTAATTTCTCAATGACATATTACCACATGACAACCTCACTGAAACTATTCTTTCTCTTACTTCTTAAATACGAAATGATTTTGTGGTCTTTGGAGCCTTGTTAACATCTGATAACACCATGAACAACCTCCTCCTGATAAAAATTCTTTCTCCTGCCCAAGTTTGTTCTAACAGTTCTTCCTTCATTTCCTACCTGTCTGACCATTCCTCAGTCTCCTGTGCAGGATCATCATCCATGCTCCACCTCAAGTGTGAAGATTTTCTTCTTTGTCTATAATCTTTCTCAGTGAACTCAGCTCCCATGGGTTCAACTATGATCTCTCAACTAAGATCTCCTAGATCTACAAATCTATTTATTATCTCTATTCCTGAGTTCCACCTGGCATCACCAACCAGACAATACTGAAGACATTGACAAATTCAACATGAGCCAAAAAAAACTCATTACTGTTCCCCTTGCCTAATTTTAGCCAAAGCACCTTCATGCTGCCAGTCACCCAAATGTGTAACCTTAAAGTCATCTCCAATACTTACTTTCACTTTCCTATGCCTTCCTCACAATATCAAGTCAGGTGCCATGTCTTAATGATTTTATATTTTGCATCTGTCTCACTATCACCACTGTAAATGCTCATCAACCTACTTCAAGCTTCATTCTTTATCTCTTACCTGGGCTATTGCAATAGCTTCCTAATTTTAGTTTCCCTGCTTTCTGTCTTTCCCTGCTCCAATTCAACTCACACAGCTATTGATGAAGATTTAAAGCCTTCCTTGCCGATAGGAAGAAATACAAACTTATGTCTGGTGTTTAAAATGCTTCACAATCTGGCTCCAACCTATCCTTCCAAACTGATTTCTCAGTACTTGTCACCACTGACTCTACTTTCTAGTCAAATTGTCCTCTATTTGATATTCCCCAAAGTCAACACACTACTTTTGGACTCTGTTTTGAATAAGCTGTTCACCATGATAAAAATGAGCTCCCTCACCTACACTGTCCTGGAATTCTTTCAGTGATCAGTTCAAAGACAGGTCCTAGAAGAAGTCTTTCCTGATTCAACATGAACAAGGATTTATTAAATTCTCTGCAAGTCCCAGGCAACATTTTAAGTGCTGGAGATGCAAAGAAACGACAAAAGATGATTTGTTCAGTTAAGGAGCTCAAATTCTAATCGAGGGAGGGGTCAATCCCAACCCTCTCCTCCTCCCAGAGCCTTGGAGACCCAATCTCCAAATGACATAAATCATCCTCACTTGAAGTGGGATCAGTGTGGCAGCACTCTGAACTCCAGGTCAGAGAACTGAGAGACAGAGGAAATGAGACAAGACCCACTGTGCAAGGGAGACTGTATAGTACACTTCACTAAGCTGGAGGTCAAGGGCCCAACATTCAGCTAGGGCTACTTCTGTCTTCATTAAAAGTCATTTGGGGCACAGATCTAGGTAAACGAACCCATGAATTGTTCAAGAGTAGGAAACTGAGACACTTTGAGATCCAGCCCCCAGGGAAACTATCATTCAAGGGGACAGTGTAAGAAGGATACAACCAAGGAAAGTAAGGGGGATGGGGGGGGGGGGGGGTAGGGAAGAGTATAAAACTAACAAAGATCTCAAAAAGAGGAAAACTCAAAGACCTTGAATATAAACAGATAAATCTACTAAGAAAACAGTAATAACTGAAGGAAATATGGCCTCCTGATCTAGTAAATGAGTTCAGGCATCTATGAATAAATATTGAAATACAAGGAAAAATTTGATGAGGCAGAGGACTGAGGAATGGAGAACAGTTTAAAAAAGAAATGAGAATTATGAGAGCAAAATGCATGACCTGCAAAACAAAAATAATGGACTTCATAATAGAAAAACTTGAATCTAAAATAGCATGCCTCATAAAGAAACAAAAGAACAATGACCTGGGAATGAAAATACACAGAAGTGAAGGACAATCTAAAGAGGAACAAAAAATAATAACATTAAAAGAAAATGTATTCTCTATCTACAGTGATCTTGAAGACAGGACATTACATACAGGGGAAAAAATAAAACAAGAAACCTGTCCAGTTTCCTAACACAAGAAATTAAATATCAGTTGAAAGAACACTGACTGCCTCCAGAAAAAAAAAAAAAAAAAAGACTCAAGGCTACTAACTCTAAGGACAGAGAGTAGTCAAAATGAACAATTCTATTCAGAAATAAATTTTGCAATTGAACAGGAGACTTTCAAATACAAAGGAAATGAATTCCAAAAAACTCAAGGAATGGAAAAATGTATTTTTGAAGAGCAATTGAGCTTAGAATACAGGCACAGGTGATCTATTCTGAAAATCTGAGCTGAACTATAAATGAAAAGAGATGTACAATTCAATAATGAGATATTTGAAACATCCTCAGAAAGATAACCAGACCTAAAAAGATTATTTGCTTTTCAAACAGCCCACTCAACAGAAATGTAGGAGAGATGAACAAATGAAGCAGCCAAGAGAAGTAACGAAGTGATAGCAGAGAGACCAGTAAGACTTCTCTCTAAATATACAAAAGGGGACAGAACAGGACAGGAGTACAGACAGAAATCAGGTAAAGGTAATAGAGAAGAGGAGATCTGGGACATGATGGACAGAACCTGGTGACACGCTGCCTACAGGCGAATAAGTGTAGAAAGGCCATGAAAAGGAGCTGGGAAACAGAGGATAGGGTTGTGTGTAACAAGCCTGGGGTAAATCAAGGGCTAGCAATCGGAGGAACAAGGAAGATACTACCTTTTGAATCTATGGCAAGAGGAAGAGTTTATAACCAAACAAGGGACAGAGAGGATCACAGATGATAAAAAAGATAATTCTGGACAGATAAAATTTACAAAATGAATGGCGTGTAAAATTTACAAAATGAATATAGTTAAGATTGGAAGAGAAACAGGTAACTGGTGACAAAATCTTGACAAGTTCATCGATAAAGGTCTCATTTCCAAGATACAGAAGAACTAATACAAATTTATAAATATGAGTTATTCTCAAATTCATAGTCAAATAATTTGAACAGGCAGTTTTCAAAGGAAGAAATCTACGCTATTAAATGCCGTTTGGACAAACTGTAAATCACTAATAAGAGAAACTAAAATTAAAGCAACTCAGTTTCCTTTATCTCACTTCCACCAAAAAAGTCAAAAAAAAAAAAAAAAAAAAAAAGACAAGTGTTGGAAAAGCTGTGGAAAAATAGGTACATTAGGGAATTGTTGGTGGAGATATTAAATGGCACACGTTCTACAAAGTAATTTGGAAATAAGCCCCTAAAAGTTCCTGTGCTTATCTATTGATAAAGCAATACCACTACTATATGTCTACACCCTAAAGAGATGAAAAGGAGCCATAAAAGCATAAAAATATTTATAGTAGATCTTTTCTTATCAAGGCAAAGAATCAGAAACTAAGGAAGCGTCCATCACTGAAGAACAGTTAAGTAAATTATAATACACAAATGTAATGGAATACTATGTACCATAAGAAACAACTAAGGAGGTATTTTCAGAGAAATATAGGAAGACTTATCTGAACTGAGGCAAAGTGAAGTGAGCGGAATCAGAAGAAAAATTTATGCAATGACGACACTGTAAAGCCAACCAACTGTGCAAACTTTAATTAGCCCAAACAATAATATGACCAGGTACCATTCCCAGAACACCAATAAGAGCAGTAAAAGTATTATCCACCTTCTAAGACAGGATACAAGACTCAAAATGTAGGATTAGCTTTCTAGTTTTAGACATCATCAATACAAGAATTTGTTTTGCCTGATATATGTATATTTTAGAAGGATTTTTGGTTTTCATTTTTTGTTTCAATATGGGTAAAGGTAGGAAAGATGACTTTGGATATAGCAGTTTTAGTGAAATGATAAAGTCAGAAGCCAGATTGCAGATAATTTAGAAGCAAACGAGAAGAAAAGAAAGACAGGTAATCTAGTATACACAGCTTTCTCAAGCTTAACAAAAAAGGAGGAAAGATAAAGGAAAATAACTAGTAGAGGTAGTGGGAACAAGTTTTTTTTTTAAAATATGGGGAGATACTGACATATTTGTAGGCATCTAGGAAGGAGAGAGTAGATAAGAGATTGAAAATTAGAGAGGGAATAAAGTTGTGGGCAATCTTCTAGAGAATACAGGAAGGGAGGGGGATCAAGAGTACATCCAAATGGGCTTGCCATGGCAAGGAAAAAAGTCACTTCACTGGAGACAGAGGTGAATGAGGTGACAATGGGAGAAGATACATGAGTGATATCAGAAGTGGAAAAAGAGAAGAGAGAGATCTTATTGAATGTATTCAATTTTGGGGGTGAAAGTATGACTCAAAGTCCTCAATTGACAGTATAGGAGATGGCACTACTGTAAGAGATTTGAGGAAGGATGAAAAGGTATGCAATAGCCAGAGCAGCCAATGGGATAGAGAATCAATAATACAAGTGTAAAAGTAGTGTCTTGCTACAGCAAGGGCCCATTTGAGATTATACAGCAAAAACACCCTTACCTTTACACAATTTTCTCCAGCACATCCAGTAGCCCAAGAATAGAAAGAACAAAGGAGACTGATGATGGGAGTAATAATACAAAATGTTTCCCAATGCTGGTCGTGCTCTTCCTCTACCAAAAACCACTACATCCTTTCTCTTTACTCACCTACAGACTTTGTGTTAGATTCTGACAGTGTAAGTAGAAACAAAAAAGGTCCTTTCTTTCATGTATGTACTCTTGTATTTTACTGAGTGAATACCCGAGTTTAGGTTTATACTTGACTTCATTCTCTTCCCTTATCTGTCTTTATAATTTTTTCTCCATTAACCTTTATGATAAGGAATTGATTGACTTTATAAACACTTCCTAACCATGTCTCAAAATGCTGCCACACACTCAGCCATTATCCTCATCCCTATACCTCCTCTTTCAAACTTGGAGTTGGGGAATCCCTAGGTCCCCCAACTAAGAGGCAAATTTTTGTCTTATGCTGTCAACTCTCCATGCCACTTCCTCGACATCCCTTCACCATGATGTTTACACTCCAGCCATCAGCTTCATTTACCACTCCCCCACCCCCCAACCTTGGGACTCCCTACCCATGGGTTCCCTGGCTCTAAAAGGCAAACTTTCACCTTATCTTGCTAGAACTACTCCTCCATACCATTTCCTGACCATCTCCTCACCATGACAAAGCATGCATATTCCACTTTAATCTCCATTTCTTTCAAGCTTCCCTTTAATTATTGTCTTCTCCCATTAGAATTTAGCTCTGTAAATGCAGATTGTCTTGCTAGCTTCTATCTATATCCGCTTTATTTAAAACCATGCCTGTCACATAGTAAATGATAACTAAGTACTTCAGCTATCCCTCTATTAAGATACATGTCTTCATTACCAAGTAAAGTCAACATAAAAAGTAAAATATTCCTTGAGAATAGTAACAATTTTGTTCTGTCTTCCTATCCTCAGTACTTAGCACAGTGTCTGGCACATAGAAGGTGCTTAACAAACACTGTTTTATTAAATCTGTCTATTCATCATACTAATAAGTAAAAGGGATGGGATGGAAAATAATCCCAAAGACCAAAAAGTACATTAAAATGAACAGGTTTGACTTTTCATTGCTCTGGATGAGGTGTCAATTGTGAGTCATATTGTATCTAAGAATGGCAAGTAATAAATAGTAAGATCCTAGGTAAATCAGATTTTCTAATAAACTAAAGTTGGTTATATTAATTCCTTATCATAAAGGTTAATGGAGAACAAATTATAAAGACAGATAAGGGAAGAGAATGAAGTCAAGTATAAACCTAAACTCGGGTATTCACTCAGTAAAATACAAGAGTACGTACATGAAAGAAAGGACCTTTTTTGTTTCTACTTACACTGTCAGAATCTAACACAAGGTCTTCTACCTAGTAAGTGCTTAACAAGTGTTTTTTTATTTAAATTGTATATTACCTTAATGGGAGAAAGAGAAAAAACACATTGAAAAATAATGGATATAATGGTCTCTGAAATGTAAACTGACCTTGGGCCAATTAAACTTTCGGACTTTCTCCAAACCTAATGAAAGACCAGAATAATAATTGAATGTCACACTAGAAAGTAATCAGGGGAAAACTCACTAACTAAAGCAAGGAACTATTTTAAAACAATGCCTAATACTGGATATATAGCAATGAGATATGGATACAAGGCTCCAAAGAATTAAAAAATGAATTATCACACAGAAGGCAATTAAGAAATGGCATGGTAGATATAAACAGGCTATTTATGAGAAACATCAAAAAAAAAAATAACATCAAGGAACTATATGATAGGAAGATGAGTTAGTCAACAGATGACAGGCAGACAGGCAGGTTACTCCACCGGTACCCTAAAGCTATCAGGAAGAAGCAAAGCAGATCTCTGGTAAGTCGGGTAGATTTCATGTCAAACTTATAAGATATGGGGAGGATGCACAAGATAGTCAGGTATAGATGGGAAGCAATATGAATTGATGGAGAGAACTTCCAAATCAAAAGCCATTAATTCACTAAATAGAAAAGAACCATATGGATTCGAAAGCATTAAAAAATTCTGAAATAACCGTAACATACATAAATGTTTTCATAAGACTTCTCAAATAATACAAACTCTCCCTCTGCTCAATTTCAATTAATACTCACTATATTCCACCTTCTTTCTCTTCTTTTTTTCTTTCAGCCGATCTTCCTCCCTGGCTACTTCTTTTCCTCCTTCCTTTTTCTGATCCTCTAGGGTGCCAGAAAACATTGAGTCTCTTCGAGCAGCCTTTCTCAGTAAATGCTTTTTCTTGGACCTTCCTTTAACAAGCACAACTTTTCTTTTCAAACAGGTGCAGCCAAACATACAGTCAGGCCGGCGACAGTGAGTAGGTTGGCGTTTCTCCAAGGCTAGACTAGCACATATACAGCCCAGTCGGCAAAAGTCATTGTTGCATGGGGGAGCTCGTTTCTTGATGATTTTGTGGATGGGTTTAGTTTTGAGAGATGCCTAAAGTTAAAGCAAACACTTGTAATTCTACTAAAATTTATTTCCAACATCACCCCTAACCACCACTAAATATAGTCTCATAATCTACATCAATACAACTTTAATATGTTCCACATTATGACTACACTGAAACACCATTCTCATTTTGAGAATCCATTAAAAACTAGCATTATCAGATTGATTTGCATCTAGAATTCAAAGGACAAAGTGATTGCACAGCCAAGGCAAGGTTAAACTCTCTTGTAAGAATTCATGGTCACAGACAGGCAGGAGAATGTTCTTATTAAACTTATCAACAAGAATGGACTTATTCTCATGAAAACACACACACACACACCATTATAGCAAGTGAGTGAGGGAGAATATAATACATGTTGAATGGGAGCATTAGGAGTTTATAGATCAGTAATACAGCCCTCATCCTCATTAGACTACCAATTAAAAATATGTCCTACAAAGAAAAGTTTCAACATGTGAATGTGAAGATTTTCAGTTAAAGAATTCAGTCCCTCTGGGATTCTGATAAAACTCAGGTTTGCAGACTCAGGTTCTCCTTCCTCTTAAATTTTTGACTCATTTTCCATTTTGAAAATGAAAGATTAAAAACAGAAATTGTTATGTTCTTTGTTTTTAATGTTTTTTAAAGATTTGATCATATGTCATTTGACATGCACCCAGAGACCACTGTATCATGACTAATTTAAAAATTCTTATTGCAAAAAAAATTAAACCAAAATGCTACCTTTCCCTCCCCAGATTCATAAATTTAATTTAATTTCTGACATTAGTACCTTTTAAGCAGAATTTTTCAAAGCTGTTTTAACAAGATCAGAAAATGTACTTATTTACATCCTGGGGATTGAAATTAGAGATTTTAGAATAGCAAGCTGTCTTTATACAGGAGAGGGACGCTATTCAAAAGCACAATTGTACTGATTTCCCTCTACTGGCCGGAGGAGATCTATACCCATGTGTCCGGCTGGTAAAAAACAAATGGAACAGGACATCTCCTTAGCTTGTTTGTAACTATGACACAAAGTAAGTTAAATGCTATGAACTAACTGGTCCTCTGGTTGACAAGCCCCACTTCAACTTCCCTTCACTAACCGCACCCCTAACATAAGCTTATCCTTTCTAGGATTATAATAGAAGGTACATACCTGAGCTGTGAGCAGGGTTGTTAAGGACACGTCTGCTCTCTCCTCAGTGATGTAGGTCCGTGGTTTCCCTTCCCACAGGGCACAGTCTTCCAAGTCCATCAACTTCACCTGAGATTTAGATAACCCTGGAGCACGAGTCGCTGGGTGCTGCTGGTGAGGAGCCTGCCTAAGACTGATCTGCTTTGGCAACACATTTTCATCCAAAGTTGGTACAGTGAAGTTTTCTCCCTGACTTTCCAACATGCTATTTGGCGAAGTCTTGGTGGTCTTATCTCCTGGAGCTAAATGAGATGATTTTTGCTTTGGTGAAACAGGAGACGGCAAAATGGGTTTATAGGACGATTTTGTTCGGCCACTGGAAACTGCTTGTTTAGTGAGAGCCTTGGTCTTACGAGGGACAGAAGGTACAGGATGAGGTTTCAAAGAGTAAGACGTAGATGGGGTAACAGTAGATTGCTTCTTTAGTACACTATCTAATGTTCGTACATAGCTAGTACTCTTGGTTGGTAACTGATATACCACAGGGGATGTAGGAGCATTTGATGAAAAGCCCATGCTAGTTTCCATCAGCTTGCCTTCATTTTCCAAATATTCATCAAGTTTGTCACTGCAAAAGGCAGAGCGATTCTTCAGGGAACTCTCTGAACTGCCACCTAAAATTAAAACACACATTCCTTGAGAAAAGTAGAGTATAATGCCTGAAAAATGCACTATAACAACAAGTAAGCCTTTGACAAACACTGCAATAGAAAATTTCTTAGTTGACAAGATATTCTGAGAAAAGAGAAAAAAAGGAAGTACAAAAATTAACTAATATTAAATCCCATGCATTTTAAAACTTGTTATCTTTTTATTCTCCATCTGTTCCTTCTCCAAATCACCCTTAAAAAAGCAATTCAAATCGTCTTCATAATTCACCACTCTAATTACATCACAACTCTACTCAAAAGTCTAATGCCTGTGTGCATTAAATTCTAGATTCATTTATTCAAGGCTTTCTTTTATGTGGCTCCAAATTAACTTTCTATTTCTCATAGTATTGTCTTTCATTGACTCCTGCTCTCCCCCCTCAATACATTTCCTCAAACTGCCTCTCGTGTCCCCAAGAGACTCTTTTCCATCATCAATTTATTGAAAATCATCCTTTCTTCTATAGCACGGGAACATTCCCGAACGTTCATGTGGGGAGAGAGGGGAAAAGACGGAGGAGGGGAAGGGGAGACAGGGGGTGGACGGGGGGAGAGACGGGGGGGGAGACGCAGAGAGAGAGACAGAGAAAGAGAGACAGAGAGAGAGCTCTCCCCTACCTGCCCATGAGTATTCAGGACATTTTGCTAAGCCATGGGCATACAAAAACAGAGGTTTGTATAAACTTTTCTTTCAGGGAGCGTATGGTCTAAGAGTTATCACATCTGTTTTTATATGCCAATAATTTAGCAAAACACCCTGAACATTCAGAGATTTGTGTTTTTATCAGTGAAAGTACTTCCTCTACCAAAACAGGCATAACATCTTCAACAGAAGTCTTCAACAGCTGATTAAAAAAATACTTCTAAATTATAGTTTTTGTTTTCAAAACAAGAATTCCCCATATCTCTATTTTGCCATTCTAAGTTTATCAATTATCAACTAACCTGAAAGACTTAAGAATTCCAATAATGCGATGACAATCATGATTCTACAAGACTGCTGAAGCATGCCTCGTACCTCTAGGCAAAAGCGTGAGGGACTAGAGGTGCAAAATGAGAATCGCATGTTCAGAAAGGGCCAAAGTGTGAACCTGCTTTCCTTGACTGTATTTATTATAAGGACTATTCTTTGCAGGGCTAGGGGAGAAGAAGGGGGACACAAAGCAGATGGGTGGTGGTGACAGTGATACAAAACAAGAAGACAAGGCCATCTATGAAGCATTTTACAATATGCAGAAGAGAAAATAAAATTCAAATAAAGTTTACTGGTCATGTGACTAACAAGCTAGAAGATGACTTTCTCTGACACTGATGACCTGTTTAAATCTCTTTGAAATAAGAATTATGCACAAGAGATAAAGTAATTTCAACTATATACAGTCTGTGACACCAAAAATAATTAACTTAAAGCAGGAAGACAAATTCCTAATCCCTCACGCAGCAGTCACCTTGGGGTTAGAAGGCCTACAGGAGAATTCAGTGAGAAGGCAAAGGAACAGATTGAAATAAGTACAAGAAAAAGAAGACATCTCATTTCATTTGTGGGAAAGGATGTTCCCATAAGTAAAAGAGGTACCAGATAATGAAAGATAGGGACAATAAGTATAACATAGAGGGATTTGGTGCTTAAGAGACCAGTTATCCTACTTCAGGAGAAGGGAAATCCAGCAGGCAACCAGCACCCATAAAAGTGTGACCCAGAGAGATGTTGTGGCAAATGAGGAAAAAAGGAAAGTAAAAACTGCATCATCAGAGAAAAGAAAATTTCTATGACACTGCTATTCTCTCTACCATCTTAAAGAACTAACATTTCTAAAAGTGAGGCACAAGAGATAAAGGGACTAGATTTATAAGGCATTATTAAATTAAAATAGTACTTTAAAAATTATTTCTGATTTAAAAAAAAAATTCATTAAAATAGGAAAAGATGAAGGGGCAAACAGAAACTAAAGAATAAAGAGTAGTTAATAATAAGGATCCCAAATCAAAGGAAATTCAAAAGGGAACAAAGACCACAAGTAGGGTCATGGTGATAAAATCATGTTAACTCTAATATACTGTAAAAAAACAATCTGTAAGAGCGATTCATGGTTTCATACATGAAGTTTTTTGTCTTCATATATTGAAATATTCTTGTTCACTAGTGTTTAAGTTCATCATTTTCAGAAAATAAAACGTTAATTGCCCATTCACCCATACTAGTTAAGTTTCATTTTATTTCCTTTTGTTTCTAAGTCAAAGCAGAAAATAAAATTTCTATCTTTCAGTTTATATTTCAATGGAAGTAACAATATATATAAGAACACACAATTGAGACAACAAACCAAATAATGTGTCCACATAATTATGTATAGGCAGACAAATAAGGGGTTGGCTGGAGTGATCAAGAACCAAACAGAGAAAGCTTCAGTGAAGAAAACGTGTCTTGCAAAATTTTAAGAATAGAATGCAGAGATGAAAGCTGTGTTCATGTTATGTGACTATGGACACTCACTTAGCTTTTCTAATCCTCATTAGTAGCATCTCTTAAATGAGAATATTCACACCTACCATAAAACCCTTTATACAGGGTGTCCCAGAAGTCTAATTCACAATGATTCTGAGATAGTACTAAAATATTCAAAAGGAAATCATTATTAACATGATTAAAAACCATGTGTAAAGCAGATGATTCTCCAACTACTAGGCCTATACCCCAAAGAGGTCCAAGAAATTGAAAAGGGGCTTATAAAGACAAAAATATTTACTGCAGTTTTTGGTAGAAAAAAAGTAAAATCTAAAACTGTTGCATTCAACTGGGGAATGGCTGAACCAATTAAGATAGATGAATACAATGGAACATTAATGTGCTGTAAGAAATAATGAAAAAGATAATTACAGAGAAACCTGTAAAGACTTGTATGAACTGATACAGAGAGTAGTGAAGAGAACCAGGAGAAAAATTTGTAGCAATAATTCACAAGAAAAACAAAGACTTCAGAATTCCGATCAATGCTATGACCAAATATGATTTCAAAGGACCAATGATGAGGAATGCTACGTATCTCCTGGCAAAGAGGGAATAAGACTAAGATGCATTATGAGGCACACACTTCTGGACATCATCAATATGTAAATTTGTCTTGCTTGATCACACATATTTGTGACAAGGATGTTTTCTTTTTCTCTTTTTGGGGGGATGTGTTGAGGAGGAGAAAAAATGCTTGATAACTGAAAAATGAATTTTTTTTTGTCAAAAAAAGGGAGATGATTCTTGCTTTGTTGCCATGTATGTAATGGAAAGAATTAAGCAGCCATAAGAAAGCTGTTGCAATAATCTGAGTCTGAATTGAACAACTAAGGTTTTAACTATAGAAATGAAGATAACAGAATAAATATGAGAAAAATACACTTCTTTTCACAATTTATGGTTCAATTTAAATCACAAGGGAAGCAGCAGAAAAGAATAAGCATCACATTTCACGTTTTGTAGAACATTTGCTCGAAGTAATTATTTCACTGTAAATATTTGGTTACCTTCATTCTTAGAGGAAGAAGCACTATGAAACTTTCCTCTCCACCCTTTGATCTTAGTGAAGTCATTGGTCTTCCCTGTCCTGGAAACAAAAGGAAATCCAGCATCTGAAAGAGAAAGAATTCAACAAAAAGTCACTAAAATTCCAAATGACTATTTAACATATAATTTGCTAAGACATACGCCATTACACAAAAGACCTGATTTCATTTGTTATTCAATAAACATAATCTTACATTTATATCATATACAACTTTAGCCCTAAATAATAAAAGATACTATTTGATTTTTCAAACGCTATTTACTCACCTGGAGAGCTAGGATTGGTTCCTCCAAGGTTCCAGAAAGGAAAGCTAGTGGCAGGAGCCAGAGGCAACTGTACCCCTAAGTATTTAAGGTCAATACTCATTGTTGGATCCACAGAATTCAGTTTCAAACCCACTGCAAGAAATAACATGACACAGCATTAAAAGAAATCATATTTCAAAAATAAATCTAAGTAAAAACATATTTTACAGATGACAAAACTGAGATGTTAAGTGACTTTCTCATGACCATTCATATTAAATGGATCAACACATTAAGATATACCTGAGACATATTAAGAATTTCTAGAAGATATAGGTAGAAGTTTTCAAATCCAATTTCAATTTACATAATATATGATAAACAGTTGTTGGTTCTAAGAGATGAAACCTTTAAGAAGCAATTACACATGCCAAGTGTCCATATAGCCATATGTAAAGTCTCAAAAAAATGTAAAAAAGAAAGCTGGCATTAATAAGCCTAACTCTTGAAAAACAAAGTCTATAGTCAAAAGACTATATGAAAATACCTAATATACAAAAACAAAATTTAACTCCTAAAAGAAAAAACATAAGTAACATAACATTCTAGAACATACGCATTCATTCATGTCTTGGATTCCCAACCTTTGAAGGTTCCTATCAACAGATGACCACGGGAGAAGCCATGGAAGAATGCGCTTTTCACTTGACTGATAACAGAGACCTAGACAGCAGTGGTGGCTGTGTGAGCACAAAATGACGAACGAATGGATGAAAGCCTATGCTCTCTGAGCCTTAGTTTCCTCAACTGCAAAATGAGATGCTTTGACAAGATGAATTCTAAAGTCCCATCTACTTCTAAGAAATAACAGTGGAGTAGTGCATAGAATGCTAGACTTGGAATTAGGAAGATCTGAGTTCAAATCTAGCCTCAGACATTCACTAGCTATGTAACCCAGGGGCAAGTCACTTATCCCCTGCCTGCTTCAGCTTCTTCATCTGTTAAATGGGCATAACAGAGCAGTAAGAGAATAAGGATTTATTCATTCCTACTATGTGCCTAGTAATATGCTAAGCTCTTTACAAATATTATCTCATCTGATCCCCATATACAAATATACAAACCCTGGGAGGTAGGTGCTGTAAGTTTCAAGGAATTAGTTTTATGGATTTGGTTTGGTTTAATTTGTGCAATGGGGACAGAGGAGTAGTAACAGGGACAGATTAAAAATATTTCTAAGAAGGATGACAGAATATTGTGATTAGTACTGGCTTATAAAAAGCGATTCAAAAAGAAAATGAAAGCCTGAAGAAAACCTGGCATCAAATTCACCTAAGCCAAATCATTCCAAGGGCTATTACAGAATAAACATGGAAGAGGACAACAAAGAAATACAAAATGGAACAGATTTACCAAAAATGTTAAAGTGATCTACTATCATCTTTAACAAGAGTAAAAACCCCACATTTGAACTAATTAATCTTGGTAATTCAACTTACTATATGAGAAAATGTCAATGGCACGTAAGATGAAGTTAGGAAGAAAGGGTAGACCCGATCCCCTGAACACTATGTACAGGAGAAATCTGTGCTGAAGGTGAGGCTATTTCAAGGACACTCAAGAATCAAATGTCATAGCAGCTGGAGGAAAACATTTTAAAAAAGAAAAGATCGGGCACAGTATTCTAAAAACACAAAAATAATAAAAAGAAATCAGCAACTAAGAATCAGTAATTACCCATGGATAAAACATCTTTCTTAGTTTTAGAAAATTTTGAATAAATGAGAAGGCAAGATTTTTCATTCTACAGCAAACAACATATTCATAGCCACAAAACTGACAAAGATCTTAAGATCTAATTGCCTTTCATTGACTTTTTTAACTCAAACTCTCCACACATTTAAGGGATCTCCCACAAATATGGTTGATAAAAGCAACCACAGATAATACTAATCAGTAATTCACAGAAAACAAACACCAAGCTATAGAACAAGGAAGCAACTTCTCTTCTAAGGTATCTACTACTATCTTGGAAGAGATTCTATTCATATGCCCATAAAGGAAAAAATTCCCATTGATAAATAAAGTTTTCCAAATGCTTATATTCAAAGACAACACATCTAGCCCACCAAAGATCCTTTAATTAAATCCAAAATAATTTAAAAGATTGGTCACATTACAAAAAATACAGAAGAATTTCGTAAAATATAACAAACTTGATGGGATTAATGTCATATAAAAATAAATACATACACACACACACACACACACACACACACAAACACACGGTTCTCATCTGAGTCCCTGAAGCTATTTTTTTAATCCAAATTTGTGGATTTTATAAATTGTACAGAGCTCTCTAAGGAGCCATATGTTTTTTCTCAGTGTCACTCAACAAAATCATTCTACAACTGAGAGTTGCACTGGACATCGAGAAGTTAAGCAACTTGCTCAGGGTAAAGCAGTCAATATATGTATAAAAAGTGGGACTTGAACCCAGGTCTTCCTGATTTAAAGCAGGTATTCTATTCACTGCACCATACTACCTCTCCATGAATTGTATACAGAAGAAAAAGTCATCATAAAGCAAAACTCTTAACTTTACTTGAATACTTTCAAAATTAGTTCCCCTCTCCAATCCCAGCTTAAACATTTTAACATTATCATTTATATTCCTGTCCAGAATTATCAATGCCTTTGTCATTCATTTGTATCAGATATAAACATGTGCTATGTATCAATATTTTCTTCTGTAATTTAAAAATATTTCTTCATTTTTTTAATAGCCATAAGCGTAAAGTCAAGTGTCAGGGATAGAATGCATCACAAGCAAATGAAAATGTAAAAATTGTGGTTAATATGAAATTAGAAGTTATCTACCCTTTAAAAAGTAACAAATGGGTTGACATCATATGTTCTTTTCACATACAAGAAATAACTTTATATTTATTTTGAATAATGATGCAGATACTGAAAGCAGAGCTAAAATGATGCTAACTGTATAAACACCAATATATAAAAAAGAGTGTGTCAGGGATAATGGAAATACAATTAATAACATAGATCTTTACAAAATCAACTTGAGTGGAATTTTAGATGAAAGAAAATTTCAGTAACTGATTTGTTGGCAGAAATGTAAATGGTAACTTGAAAACTAAAACTAAAACTTTCATAAAATGAAAATCTCTTACCTTGGAAAAAATAAACCTAAAAGCTCTCTATCAGAAATATACAAGTCTCAACATAAAGTGTGGTTTATTGAGATTTCTTTGATCCAGAAAGAAAAAAAGTAAAAAAATGGCACTAAAGATGCTTATTCTAAATAAAGCTATAGGCAGCACATTTCAATTCTAGTAACCTTAACAAATGTGGATCTAGCAGAGGTATATCAGTTAATCATTAAAGTGAATATGGAGGAGGATGAACCTACAGGCTCATCAAAGAAAATGATTTGAATATCAAAGCATCAAGAAAAGATTTTGAGGAAAAGAAATTAATGAGGCCCTCATAATATTTATTTAACATCATTATGATCCTACAGGAAAAAATCAAACTTGAAATAAAAGAGGACCTACCATGTTATAATGGAATTTGAGAGTAGGGGAAATTATCCTCCACCAAAAAACAAAATCTCCAAAACTCTTAAAACTTGATTCATCAAAAAGCACCTACTATATACCACATACTATGTGGAAAAACAAAGACCAAAAGAAAATACTGATTTGAATATACTTTTTTTAGGGCCAAAAAGAGTTGGCGACGGGAAGAAGCTGGAAGTGAACCAAGTTATATTATGCTACCATGTTTTGTTGGAAAATTATCCCCCCTCAAACCAAATAAAAATCCACATTATCTTGATTCAATCTTTGTTCACTCTAAGAATTACCATCATTGAGATTATAACATAAATGCTGTTAAAAATAAGATACTTAATTTTCCTAACTTTTAATTTCACTTTGCAATGCGACATGCCAGAACTTTTCTCCATTACTTCCTATGAAATGTTGGAAATTCACTTCTAATTGGATTCACTTTAATTAATTTTTCCCAGTACTAGTTAATTTCAGGTAAAAAAAAGACACTTTAGTGTTGTGTTTATCCATCTATAAGATAACTGTAAAAATCTATACATAAATATGGTATAAACCTAAGCTATATACATATGCAATATAGGCATATAAATTAGTTGACATCACACTTTCCTTTCACATGCCAGAAACAACTGATTATATACCACATACCAAGTCAGTCCTTAGATCTGTCAGTCTTCTGACAGATAACATGGGCCCAGAATTGAAGAAAAAATGAAGCTGTATTCTGTTTGGAAAACTGAAAAGTGTTTTTAATAATTCCAAACTACTTGCAAGAGTAAATCCCTGAGACTAATATTATCTGATGTTCCACAGATGCAGATCATGGAACATCAGTATTTGGAATTCTAAAAGTACAAGTAACCTAAAAAGTAATTTTAAAAAATCCAGTGTGGAGCTATAGAACTTAAAATACATTAACAAGAACAATTTGCACTGAAGCAACAGCATGAAAGATACCATAGAGAGTAAGTTTGTACATAGAAAGGCTTTTAACATGAGTGACTCTGTCATGAATTTGAAGGTGAGCACACCCAAGAATTTTAAAGAATGTAAGCGATATAGCAGCATGTCCATGTAACTTATGATAACTAGATAATGAATACAGTTAGCAGTTTTATGACTATAACTATATATGCTCAGTCTAAGTTCTTATTAAGTAAATGATAACTACCTGTGCTATCAATACCAGCAAATCAGTTTATTGGCCCAAACACCCTTGGGAACTGATTTATTTATTACATAACTCTTAAGTAACCTGGCAGGACTTCCGTAAAACTAAGCCACACTAGGCCAAAAGTGACACCTTTGATCAGACTGATCCAGTGCAGCAATACTGAGCAATGTCTGCCACCTGGCTGTGGTACCATAGAAGCCCACACTGATAGGAGCTCTATAAGCAGGTAAGAACCAGAGCATGAGATTCAGGCTTCCAGGTAGCAGGAAGGTACTTATTGCAACTACTCAGAGAAGAACAGGGAGCATCTAACTTCCAGTCATTACTGTCCACTAACTGCCTACAATTACTCCAGCCATTCATACCCCAAGACCACAAGCATTCACACTTTTCCCTTATCCTGAGAGCAGCAAAATTGGTCCTTTGGGTCATACTAACACCCAGTTTGGAATCTCTATATTAACTGTGGGAGTATTAAGAAGTTTCTGTTTTGTGACGTGGAAACATGGAAAGGAGTTTTTCCCTTCTTGGTTAAGTAACTCAATGCTTCTTTATTGAATAATATATTGTACATATCAGTTTAAGTGAGAGTAAATTTCTAACAATTAGACATTTCTAACAATTAAAATTCACAAGTACCCGCCACAGAGATACAAGGCATGTGAAATATTGATTACTCATATAACATCATGGGAATCTGTACACAAAAAAAAAACTAGATCAACTAGAGTTACCTAATTCTTTAATTATGAACAGAAAATTAATATATAATCAGTATCTTGAGATCTTGAGGTAAGAATTTATATTTTAAAAAATCCTTTCTTACACTATTATTGTATTTAGAAAATTCTGGGAGCGCAGACAGCGCATCCCAGGAAGTGTAGAGTGCAGCTCAAAGTGGAAGGGGCAGGATGCAGAACAGACTTCAGGTAGCCATTACCAGCAGCAGTTCCCACACTGCTCAACCCACAAATGCCACAGACAGCTTCAAAGGTCAGTGGGAGGGCTCATTCACCCAGGAGAGGGGAGCGCGGTCTGGACCCCAGCAGCAGCCACTGAAGCTGCAGTTCCCATTTTTGGAGACCTACACCTAGAGCCCCTGGGGGAATTGAGCAGCTGACCAGCATCTCAGCCCTGAGCTTGGCCCTGACAAAGAACTCAAAAGTCAAGTAACTGGCTGGAAAAATGCCCCAAAAAGGCAAAAAGAATAAGACAACAGAAGATTACTTACTTGGTGAGCAAGTATTTTCTTCCATCCTTTCAGATGAGGAGGAACAATTTAGGTCTTCAGAGAAAGACCTAAAAGTCAAGGCTGCTTCATGCAAAACCTCCAAAATAAAATACGCAATGGCCTCAAGCCTGGAAGAGCTCAAAAAGGATTTTGAAATCAAGTAAGAGAGGTGAAGGAAAAACTGGGAAGAGAAATGAGAGAGATGCAAGAAAATAATGAAAAGCGAGTCAACAATTTCCTAAAGGAGACCCAAAAAAATACTGAAGAAATTAACACCTTAAAAAACTGACTAACTCAAATGGCAAAAGAGAGCCAAAAAGCCAATGGGGAGAAGAGTGCTTGAAAGAGCAGAATTAGCCAAATAGAAAAGGAGGTTCAAAAGCTCACTTAAGAAAATAGTTCTTTAAAAGTTAGAATGGAACTGATGGAAGCTAATGACTTTATGAGAAACCAAGAAATTACAAAACAAAACCAAAACAAACAAAAAATAGAAGATAATGTGAAATACCTCACTAGAAAAACAACTGACCTGGAAAATAGATCCAGGAGAGACAATTTAAAAATTATGGTACTACCTGAAAGTCATGATCAAAAAAGAGCCTAGTAATCATCTTTCATGAAGTTATGAAGGAAAACTGCCCTGATATTCTAGAACAAGAGGGTAAAATAAATAGTGAAAGAATCCACCAATCACCTTCTGAAAGAGATCCAAAAAGAGAAACCCCTAAGAATATTGTAGCCAAATTACAGAGCTCCCAGGCCAAGGAGAAAATATTGCAAGCAGCTAGAAAGAAACAGTTCAAGTATTGTGGAAATACAATCAGGATAAAACAGGATCTAGCAGCTTCTACATGAAGAGATCGAAGGGCTTGGAATATGACTATCTAGAAGTCAAAGGAACTAGGATTAAAACCAAGAATCACGTACCTAGCAAAACTGAGTATAATACTTCAAGGGAAAAAAATGATCATTCAATGAAATAGAGGACTTTCAAGCATTCTTAATGAAAAGACCAGAACTGAAGAGAAAATCTGACTTTCAAACACAAGAATCAAGAGAAGCATGAAGAGGTAAACAGGAAGGAGAAATCATAAAGGACTTACTAAAGTTTAACTGTTTACATTCCTACATGGAAAGATAATATTTGTAACCCTTTAGACTTTTTTTTCAGTATCTGGATAGTTTATATACATACATATAGGATTATATACATACATATAGATGTATAGACAGAGAGCACAGGGTGAGTTGAATAAGGATGATAATCTAAAAAAATAAAATTAAGGGGTGAGAGAGGAATATATTGGGAGGAGAAAGGGAGAAATGCAATGGGGCAAATTATCACTCATAAAGGAGGCAAGAATTAAGCTTACTGAATGGAGGAGAAAAGGGAGGAGGTGAGAGGGGAAAAAGTGAAGCTTAATCTCTTCACATTTGGCTAAAGGAGGGAATAACATGCTCACTCAATTTGGTATGAAAATCTATGTAAGATTACAGGAAAGCAGGGGAGAAGGGGACAAGTAGGGTGAGGGGGATGACAGAAGGGAGGGTAAATGGGAAAAGGCAGCAATTAGAAGTAAACACTTTTGGGGGAGGGACAAGGTCAAAAGAGAGAATAGAAGAAATGGGAGGCAAGATAGGATGGAGGGAAATATAGTTAGTCTTACACAACATGACTACTATGGAAGTCATTTGCAAAGTTACACATATATAATCTATATTGAATTGCTTGATTTCTCAGTGGGGATGGGTGGGGAGGGAGGAAAGGTGAGAAGTTGAAATTCTAAGTATTAGGAATGAATTTTGAGCAACATCTTTGCATATAACTGGGAAATAAGAAATACGGGTAATGGGGTATAGAAATCTATTTTGCCCTACAAGAAAACAGAGAAGATCGGGATAAGGGAAGGGAGGGGTGTGATAGAAAGAAGGGCATATAAAGGGAAGGGGTAATCAGAATGCAAGTGGTTACGGGCTAGGGAAGGGGAGAGATGGGGAGAAAATTTGGAACTCAAAACTTTGTGGAAACGAATGTTGAAAACCAAAAATAAAAAAATATTTGTTTTTGGAAAAAAAAAATCCTTATTAAAAGTTAGTGCAATAATATGCATTCATCAAGTCCCTGCTCCAAGTTTCACCAATTCAAAATTAATGGTAGTTTTTACTGCATATAATTTCCCTGGTTGCATAATTTGCAAAGTTTTTGTACTCCCAAGTACAAAATATAACTAAAGAAATGGAGTGAAATATGTAAAATCTTCTTCCAATGTACCTGTCAAGCATGAAAGATTTATCATTACTTTAAAAAGTGAAATAATGTAATTACTATTTAAAGGTATTGCCAGGATGGAACAAAGATGATGAAAAAAAAGACAGGAACTCACCTGGGTTCTCCACCATTAAATAATACCCCCCAAACAAATTCTGGAGCCACAGACCCCACAAAAGGACAGGCTGAAACAATTTTCCAGCCCAAAACAATTCAGGTTTTCCAGCCAGGTGGCACAGTTTATAGGAGTAGTAGGCCTGGAGTCAGGAAGTCTCATCTTCCTGCGTTCAAATCTAGTGTTAAAAATTTACCAGCTGTGTGACCCTAAGCAAGTCACTTAACTGTTTGCCTTAGTTTCTTCATCTGTAAAATGAGCTGGCGAAGGAAATGGCAAATCATTCTAATATCTTTGCCAAGAAAACCCCAAATAGGATCACAACAGTTAGACATGACTGAAAACCAACTAATAACTGACCTAAAGAATAACACTCCAGATCATTCCTAAAAATGAGGAAGTATATTTGTTTTCAAAGTCCTGTCCAGCTAAGTCTGGAAAGGTGCATTATCAGAAGGCTGACCACCAGATGACACATTTTTTTTTGACCACAGCAATTCACATAGTCTAAGGCAGAGAAGTGTTGGCATTATGATATACATTAGAGAAAAGACTACCTGAGCCAATGATACCACTGACCTTTTATTTTTAAAATAGTATTTTATTTTTTCTATCTGCAAAAATTCACCTTTTTATCCCCATCCTCAAAAAGCACTCCCTACTTCACTGATGAAGAAGGAAAAACCAAATCCTTTGTACAAACATGTACGGTCAAGCAAAACAAATTTCCTCAATGATCGTGAACGCAAGAAGTCTTACTCTGTGCTCCAGGTCTTTCTTTCACCTCTCCATCAGGAGGTACATGGCACATTTCATCATAAGTCCTCTGAAATCATGGATAGTCATGTAACAGGTCAGTCCCCAATTCTTTCAAAGCTATTTGTCCTAGTCATATTGTTTTTCTGTAACTTGTTCTTTTGATTCTATTCACTTCACTCCACGTCAGTTCATATACACTGTTCTGGGTTTCTCTGAAATCATCCCTCCCAATACAATAGCATTCCATCATGTTTATACACTTCACCTCGTGTAGCCATTCCCCAACTTAGGAGAATCTCCTCAGGTTCTCGCCTCAAAAAAGAGCATGTTTTCATACATCCTTATGGTCTGTTTTCCTTAGGATTAACCCTTTAACTTAATCTACCCTCCCTCTTCCACCTTTCTACCATTTCCCTCCCATTCCCTGTTGAGTACAATTTATTTTGGTACCCAACTCTGTGTGCGTGTGTTCTTCCCTCCTTTTATCAGTTCAGATGACAATGAGGTTCGTCAGTCATTCATCCCAAACCCTCCTTGTTTGGGTAGATTTCTACTTGTGCACCCTAATTACATAAGATTCCCTTTCTTTTCCTTCTTTCATCCCACTCTGTCCTGTGTACTCCTCTCTCTCTCTCTCATTCCATTCTTCTTTTAAGATCATCAAGACAACTCAATCACTCTTAGGCCTCCTGCCTAATCAGACACTATTGCTCCAAGCGATAGGGATCAGGAGAAAATACGTGTATCATTTTTCCACGTTTGAATGTAAGCCGTTGGTCTTTGTTTAGTTCTTTATCATAGTTCAGTGATGTTTACCTTTTTATCTCTCTATTCATTTGTGTTTGAACTTCAAAGTTTCTAAACAGCTCTGCATTTTTTCATCAGGAAAGCTTCAAAGTCTTCTCTTTCATTAAAAGTTTACTTTTCCGTCAATTTTACTGGTTAAATAATTCTAGGCAATAAATGTCTATCCTCTTGTCCTACACAATATGGTATTCCAAGCTCTCCACTAATTTAGAGTTAACTGCTAAATATGTGATCCTAATCATGTCTCCAAAGACTTGAATTCATTGTTTCTGGTTGCTTGAATTATTTTTCCTTCATCCTGGAAGTTCTGAATTTGGACTGTAACGTTCTTGGGAGTTTCTGGAAATAACTGGTGTATTATTCATATTTCCAATTTTGCCCTCTGGGTTCTGAGAAATCTGGACACTTTGGTTATTATTTTACTTCAGGTGGTCCAATGATTCTTAAATTTTCTCTTCCTAATCTCTTTCTCATGTCAGTTCCTTTTGCTATTCAAATACCTTATAAAATTTCTTCTATTTTTTTCAGCCTTTGGATGTTCTTTTTAATATTTCTTGTTTCATAGAGTCATTGGCTTCTATTTGGTCCATTCTAATTAGGTTTTGCTATCTACTGTGAGAACTGTGAGAAGTTACTCACTTCTTGTCTAATTCTTTATATCTCATTAATTTTCCAATTGTTTCTTCTACCATTCTCTCTTCGTTGGTAAAAACATTTTAAAACCCTTTTTTTTAAAAAAACACAGCTTATGGGGAGAGATGGGGAGAAAATTTGGAACTCAAAATTTTGTGGAAGTGAATGTTGAAAACTTAAATAAAAAAATAACAATAAAAAATTTTGTTTTTATTTTTCTTTTAAATTTTATTTGCTTTTAGTTTGAAACATTCACTTCTATAAGATTATGAGCTCTAAGTTTCCCCCACTTCCACTCATACAATCTAAGTTATACTTGTACAATCATATTACACATATTTCCACATTAGTCATGGAACTCAAAATTTTTAATAATGAATGTTAAAATTTTTTACCTGTAATTTGAAAGACAAAACAAAAACAAAAAATTCCCCCCCCTCCAAAAAAAAACACAGCTTATGCATTTCTTTCAGAAATTCTAATTAAATATGTGCCCAAGTTGTGTTATTCTTTGAGGCTCTGCAATAGCATCTTTCTCTTCTCCTAGGTTGGTGACTTAACTGTGCTTGTCACCATAACAGCTATTTATGGTGGAATTTTTTGGTAATTTGTTCATCTTTCCAGTCTAGGTCCTGACTTTGAACCTGACATTAGGGCCAGGTTCTGAGTATTTGTGGAGGGAAGGTCTAGGGGATATTTCAGTTACTACTTTTGGGGGTACTGAGCGTTATGTTATTCAAGAATCTTAGAAAACATTCAGAACCAAGACCTGATGAGCCTGCAGTGGTTTCAAAGCAGTCTGATTCAGAAAAACGTCTGACTGCTGCCTCCTTGGTCTGAGATGTACAAGTTCATGACCTAGGTTTGGGTCTGAACAAAGGTAGATTGCAGCTACATTGTCACTGTCAGTCAAATGGGAAGCTCCATTGGTTTAGAGTTACAGAACTGCAGGCTCCCCTTTGGTCTGGGATTCCTGCCCTGGTTATTTCCCTAGAGGTTCACAGGATCCCTAGCGTCCTTTAAAACAGGGTTCTTTGACTTTTTTGTGTCATGGACCCCTCTCATAATAAATACTTTGGTATTTATTTATTTAAATCCTGGGGGGAGTTAAAGTTAAGTGACCTCCCCCAGGTTACATATTGTCTTGAGGCTGGATCTGAACTCAGGTACTCCTGACTCCAAGGTTGGTACTCTACTCACTAAGCCAACTAGCTAGCCCTCCTAATGCTTTTAAATGCACAAAATAAAATACATAGCATTTTATTTATACTGAAATATAATCTACAGACAAGAAGACTGCATTCCTATGCAATCCAGCAATAGGTCTAATAGATACAGTAATTCTGAAATAGTAATGATCACAAACAATACTTCTAGACACCGGCAACTATGACATGCAATGAAAATATTTCAGTAGGCAATAATATAGTCACAAGTACCACTAATACAACCTCATTGCCGACATTTATAATTGAAGGAAATGGAAGGAACAAGCATTCATTAAGTACCTACTACCTGTCAGGCAGATGCTCACAATAATGCTAGAAAGTTAGGTGCTACTATTATTACCCTTATTTTACAAATGAGGAAACTGAGACAGAAGTGACTTACTCAGGGTCACATAGATAGTGTCTGAGGCCACATCTGAATTCTGATCTTCCTAGCTCAAGGCCCTGCACTCTACCCATCATACCACCTAACTGCTAAATTTCAATTAGATTAGTGGAAATAAAGATACAATCCCTCCCTGAAATCTATCCTCCATGGACTGTAGGTTAAGACCATCCTACCAGCTGTTAGTGCCTTCCCACAGAAGACATTTTGCATATATTTTGTATTTAATTTTCTATAACAATATTGTATCCCCAGTCCCTAGAATGTAGAATGTACTTTTTGAACATTCATGTTAACCAGTCTATTTTCATCAGATCCTCATTTGTCAGTTATTAGCATCAATAATATGCTCAGGGTTATGATCTAAAATAAGAATTCTTAAGCTTTACATTTTTATCTTTTTTTGGCAGAAAAAAAAATACCAAACACCTTATTAAACCAGTTCAAGCTCACAAATATCTCCTCCCTATCCCTTCCCTTTTCTTTTTTCTCTCCTTCCCCCCTCCCTATTTTTCCCTATGCTAGAACTGCAACAGGGCACTCATGGACTGGACTCCATTGTTTATCAGCAAGAAAGCTTTGAGCTACTCCCTTTCTACTCTAGGTAAGTTTGTCTTTCTTTTGGCTTTAGCTTTAGGCAGCTCAGAATTCTTGAGGTCAAATATCTACCAGGTTCAGCCTCCTCCAGAAGCAGATACTGCAGGAATTACAGGCTTATGCCCACAAGACTGGCTAGATTCTTACTCCTACAAGCAAGCTAAGACTTTCTTTTTTTCAAATCAGTTTGCATTTCTACTAATAAGCAGAATTATCAGATCTATCAATGATTTAAAACATGCTTTCACATAAAATGCAAAATATTCTTGGAAATGGTCCAAGTGTTCTGTGTTGTTAATTGTATTTCCATCTATGATATCACTTCTCCTTTCACCTCAGAATGTTTTGCTGTTTTCACAATCTCTATCAATAGTCAAGATGCTATGAACAGTTTTTTCTCGCATGTGAAAACAACATGTGATTTATCACAATTACTCATTTGTTATTTTTCTAAGGAACTTCTAACCTCACATTATTATTTTACTTTTTATGTTTTCATGATTGTTTGATCAGAAGTGTTTCATTTGTACTAATAGTTAACTAAAAAATATATTCTAATTGCGGAAGAAAATGTCCAAAAACAAGAGCAACAGTTGGAGATAAACACTAATAAGGAAGGAAGTGATGTTTAAGTATTCTGTCAGTTGAGAGAATTTCTTAGTCTTAATGTTTTCTTTCCCTACACTAATGTGTGGCCTCAACTCAGGAAGACCTAGGTTTAAGTCCCACCACCATATATTGACTGTTTAACCCTGGGCAAATCCATTGTAGAACATTTGCTGATATGCACTGGTAAAATAAATTTCCTCAACAGGAAATCTCTAAACATATGCAAACATAGATCTGGATGGGGAAAAAAAATGCAACTACTCCAAATACAGGCACACATATGAAGAGCAATGATAATAAGGACTCTTGATACATACTAAATATACTTTTATTTTCTAATGTGATAGAAAAGGAAATACAAGTTAAAGTTCCTATAGAAAGATATGAGCAAAAAGAAAGTAAACAGTATTACTAAAAAATAAATGTTCAACATTGTGTTGATTAGCATACATTAAAACAGTACACATAAATGAGCTATCTTAGCCTTAAAAAAGAATATGTACCAACTGGATTACATAACAGCTTCCATTTATGTAGTACTCATTTTACAAGGTTTTACAGAGAACATCCTTATGAGGTAACTGCTGACACTGACGTGACGCCAGCTGACATGCTCCAGGCACTGTGCTCAGCACTTTACAATTAATTATCATTTCATTTGATCTTCACAACTACCTTGAGAAGAGGAAATAAGGGCAAACAGAGACTAAGTAACTCGCCCAGTTAAGTGTCTGTTGCCACACATGAATTCAGGTCTGCCTAACTCCAGGCTTAGCCCTCTGTCCACCATGCACCTAAGCTGTCAGAAAAAATACCATGCTCAGATAGATAAGGAAACTGAGGCTGAACAAGGATAAGTGATCTGCCCAAGGTCACAAAAAGTTAAATGGTAATGCTAGTATTCCAATACATTGGTCCACAAAGACACGCTGACGTTTTTAAAAGACAGTAATTCTGAACATCCGTCACAGATCATAACACACACAAAATTAGAGGGGAAAAGTTCCCAAAGAAAAAGAACATTTTTAAAAAACTTTTATTGAAAGGTTAGAGACAAAAATCTAGTTCACAATATAATTTATAATAACAAAAATGTAAATACAGTATCTGAAAAATTTTTAGGTTGGTACAGAACTTGTAGTCAGAGGAAAATGCATAGCTCTAAATGCTTGCATTAGTGGAAAAGAACATAATAATAAACTGAACCTAGGAAAGAAACAAAAACATAGGAGACACCAGAAAAAGGACAAATAAAATCAAAGGTTGTTTCTATGAGAAGTTAATAAATTGTTATTAATTACTTAACAAAATTAAAAAGGAAGAATTTTATGCAAGAGAATATTATTATTTTATCTACTTTACTTAAGAGTTCTTGTTTACAACCAAAATAAAAAACCATTCCTTACTGACCTTCTTGAAGACCAGGATGGATCACTTGTTTATGCCTCAAGGACTTCAAATCTTCTAACAACTCCTGTTCCAGTTGGCAAATCCTTGTTCTGTGACCTACTCATAAAGTAAAGAAGTAATAGAGTAAAATCTACGTCATATACTTCAACATTTTAAATATTATGATACCATCAATCTGAGTACTCCCTCAACTGATAGATTACAATCCTACTACAGCTCAGCAAGTAAACTTTTGAAATCGTGGTAGATAAATAATTTATCACACTGAAGCCAAACGAGTTCTAGAACCTCTTCAAAACTTAGCTAAACTAATCCTCCGAAAACAGTCCATCACCGGGCCTATGCTTGGTTCATCAGGCAAGAATCAAACCTCAGATATAAATAAAGAAATATTTTGAGTGAACAGGGCAGATTCTTGGATAATTTTCCTTTTTGTGGTAATCATGAGGTCTGCTAGGTCCTTACAACTGGGAAGATATGTTGCATAAATGTATACTACGCAATGAAGGAAATCTTGCATTGTTAGTCTTTAAGAGACCTGGACTTGGAGTCTGGAGTCCCTTAACCTCTGCTTCAATTTCCTTATCTGTAAATGGGAATAATAACAGCATCTGCCTCCCTGAATTTTTGTAAAAATAAAATGATAGTTTTAAAGTGCTTAGGTACAGTGCCTGAATCTAGAAAGGAAACAAAAATGTAGGACACACAAGAGAAAGGATAAATAAAACGAAAGGCTGCTTCTACAAGAAATTAATAAAGTCTATTAATAACTTAAAATTAAAAAGGAAGAATTTTGTGCAAGAGCCATTTAATAAATGTTGTCTATAATCTCTCTACTTCGAGCACCAAATCATACCAGTATTTCTGGCTTTTATACTACTTAGCATACCTGAATCACTTGTGGCAGAATCCTGAAGAGCAGTGGGTTCTTCAACTGCTCTATCAACTGTGTGAATGTCCAGAGCTTCCTAAATACAAGATTTCAAATCAACATTAAGAGCTTAAAATGGAAGTAGGTGGGTTACATGTAATATCAAATTCACAGTTAACTGACCAACTGTTATGCCATAGCACTACTGTAAATAGGTTATTTTTAAATATGCTTCAATTTCTTGGGGGCAGTAAAGTTGGGATCCATTCTACAGTAACCACTTCAACACTGTGATGGAGTAGGAACAAGAAGAAAACAGTAATCGAATTCAGTATTATGGTAATCAACAAGAGAACAGGGCTGATGATCAGACAGGATTATGAAGAGAGGCAAAGGGAAGAGCCAGAGGTAAAAAGTCACTTTGGTTACACTACTGTACAAAATCAACATTATATAAATCAGAGTGAATAACTGATCATAGAGAAAATCTTTGGTAATCAAAAGGTGCATGGGCCTTATTTTTGAAAACACTGAATTACAATATAGTTTATGCAAGGCTCTACAGATTTAATGCCAATAAATGAAATAGTATGAATTCAACTTCCAATTAAAGTAAAAATCACACACATTGATTTAAATAGGATTTATCTTTGAAGTTCTTCAGATGAAATTTCCAAGGAGGATAATAATAGGTGCTAACATTTTAAAAAGGTATACCTCAGAAGGACTCCAATGGTTTCAGTGATAAAAACTATGATTTCTAGGTATCTTAAGGCAAATTATTATAATTCTTCTCATTTGATCTTATAAAAATACTAAAAATAATAAAGTACCTTTGATGCAAAGGAAACAAAAAGGACACCATCTACATCTTCAAGATCCGGCTTCACATCTGGAAAGGCATTCCCAGGTCCCACAGGGGTAGTTTTGTTGGCTGTTACAGATTTTCCTGTACTTTTAGGTGGTCTCCCTGCCTTGGAGAGTTTAAATTTTCTAGGCCTTCCTCTCTTTCCTGGAACACTTGGAGTGACATTCTGAGTAGCACTGGACACTTTTGGAGCCCCTGTAATTTTTAACACAGTTGTTCTCTTTCTGCCGAAGTCATCTTTTTCTGAAAAAAAATCTCCATCTAAGCTTTTAGGATTAGTGCTAAGTGTTTTTGATGTGCTAATGTTTTCACCCAAATCAGGATATTTCCAATCAGGATCTTTAAGAGAGGAGTATTTCTGTGGTGCTTTGAGCTCTGGTGGCTGTTTCCTAAGTTCTTTCTCTATTTCCCTGGGTAAGCAAAAGCTAGATTTCCTGGAATTCTCCACATATGCAGGCATATAGTCTAATTCAGTCAATACAGGAGATTTCTCTTTCCGACTCTGAGAAAACATATTTTCAGGTAGCTCAGAGATCTTTACTGTGCTTTTAGTTACAGCACAAGGTTCCAGATAGACCACTGGCATCTTGCCACTATCCAGTTTTAACATTTTGGCTTTAGCAACACCCGATGGGCTACTGAGTGGCCGTTTGGCAGAATGGTCAACATCTGAGTCATCTATTTCTCCATGACGCCTTAGCTGTTTCTCCAGTATAGGCTCATCATCACTGTTTGAATACACATCAGTTTCTTCATCAGTGTCTTCTTGCTTTACTGTAACTCCCTCAGGGCACATACCAAGTTCATAGTCATATTCATCTACAGGTTCTTCTTTAATGACCACATTAAAATTTTCATTTGGGTCTAATGGTGATGCTACATGAGAGTTGTCTTCAAAGCTACTGGCAATAGGACTAGAAAGAAGGGAAAGGAAAAAAAAGTTGTAATTGTACACAAGCAATATAAAAAGTAAAAAATCTCAAGATAATTCTGGGGACAAAGTACTTTTTCACATCCATTCTTAGCCATTAAAGAACCAACTTTTAAAATAAATCAATTTTTTTGTTTTCCCCCAGGTGGAAAAATAAATTACTGACAACTCATCTATTGTCCTAATGATGCTGTAACTGGTCTTGAGACTGGAAGAAAGACAACTCTCACCCAATTTAAAACCTAAAAAGCAATTATCTCTTTATCAGCAAGTAAAAGTAAACTGACTTTCAACACATCTAAGAATAATGGCAAACATCAGGAAGGGTCTTTAAATAAGCCAGTTAATTTTATAATTTAAAATAAATGCATAATGCTGCATAAATAGTGTCACCACATGGCCTTGGTTTAAGTTTCCTCAGCTACAAAATACGGGTAATAGCACTGACCTCAGAGTGTTGTGAGGATCAAATGAGATAATATATAAAGTGTTTTGCAAACTTTAAAGCACTATACAAATGTTAGCTATTATTATTTCACCGCATAATAGCCTGTTCACATTTACATAACTTACAAAGAATTTTCTTACTAGATGGGTAGCAGCACAAGTATCATCCCCATTTTACAGACGGAAATTGAGGCTTAAGGAAAACTTGCCCAGAGTGCAGCATCAAGCCCAGGGACTCTGACTTCAGCTCTGAGTCTTTTCCTTAGATTAGACAGTGTACTGTCGTTGTTTATCCCTTCAATCCCATCCTACTCTTCCTGACTCCATGGATCACAGCATGCCAGAAATCATACTACCTCCTCTTAAAGTTTATATAAAAGATCTGAGGTTTCACACTAAAATAGCACAGCTGAAATTAAATTTTTCTAATCAGGAACAACCAGGCAACTGACTAAATCGCCAAGCTGGTCTTAGAATAACACATTTCAAAACCGGAACCTAGCCCAGAGTTGTTTGTAGCTGCACCTTTCTCAAAAATTCATTTCAGCGACAGAAAGCCAACACGGGCCAGTTAAAACGGGGCTTCTGTTAAAGCTGGGAGAAGGGAAAAAAGAACTTTAAGAGTAGTTTTTATTAACAGTTTCCATTATGTGCTCCTGACCCAAACAAGGAATTTGTTTTATAATTTCCTAAAAATCTGCTAAAAGATGCTTTTACGAAAGAAGAATCCTTTGTAATGTCCCTCTCTGGGGAATAGAGACTCTCACTTTCTTTCCAACTTAGCACTGCCCCCTTTCATTAAAAATATTTTTCAAATACAGAATACAAAAACAAACTATGAATCTAAGTATGAACCTAAAAACCCTGTTTTACAGACACATGGATTACACCAAGTTTAAACAAAACTCTACTAACAATTCTAATAACTGGAAAGATCAAGAATTAAGAAAATGGATGGCAAAACCTACCCTGGGTCAAGTGTTGGGTCTTATTTCAGAGATTCACAGAATGCCACAGTAGGAAAGGACCTTCTAAAGATCACCTAGTACAACACATGAATGATTAAAATTTCCTTCTACAATGTATCTGACATCTGGGCATCCAGTACTTGCTGGAAGTCCTCAAACAAGCCAGAACTTGCTTTCTCCTAAAGCACTGTTTCCCTATATCAAATCTAAATGTAGTTCTTCACCAATTCTGCCTGTTCTTAGTTTTTCCCTCTGAGACAAAGCTAACAAGTCAAGATTTGGCTCAATATTCTAGGCCATATATTGCATCATGGACTCCTTTGGCAATCTGATGAGAAGCCTATGGATCCCTTGTAAGGATCAATGTTTTTAAAATATGTAAGATAAAATACAGAGAATTACAAAAAGAAATCAATTGTAACTAACTACAGTTATTAAAAAATAAATTTAAGTTCATGGACCATTGGTTAAGACTCCCTTGTTTAAGGCAATCATGGTATTTTTAGATCTTCACTGACATCCGTCATCATGTTAGTCATTTAACTAATACTTTTGATACTTGCAAACTTGATAAGCATAGTACAGAATCACAGATTTAGAGGTGAAAAACCCTATAGTGGTCCAATCCTACATTTTATGAACTGTAGAAACTAAAGCACAGAACAGTTAAGTGATCTGCTTAAAGTCACAAAGATAATAAATAAGGGACAGAACTGAGATGTGAACCCACATTAACACCAAATCCAGAGTCTGTTACACCATATACCTTTATCATTCTAGTATTGATTCTTAAAAAATGAAATGGATATAGTCAAGACAATATCCCTAAGGTATTCCACTTCAGACCCTTGATGACATTAAACCATTAATGACTATTTGGGAAAAAGAAGCATCTGTATTTGCTCAAGAAGGAAGACCACGGACACAAACTGTTTGTTGAAGAAAGAGATTAAGTGAGATAAGCTGATTTTTTTCCCTGTATTTCTTTACTGTTCCTTGCAAAAGATCTTATTTTGGGGATATGGGCTATATTCACATCAACAAAGTGAGTATATACACACACATGCGCATACACGTAAGAATGGTAAAAAAATTAAAATCAAGGTATTTAAATTAACTATACTGAAGAGTTATCAAATGTGACAATCTTCTAAAAGCAATTACCATCCTACAGTTCTAGATTTCCAAATGGAAAGGAAAAAAAAAAGGCCTAAAACTTAGTATGTTTTTCATATCTCTGGGAGACAGACCTGTAACAGCACCAATGAGGAAGCACATGAAAAGGGAATTTAAGTCAGAATTTGGAGAGAAAAGTCTAGGTCAAAGTCAACGGAGTCAGAATCAGAGCACAGTGACAGCCAACAAGTGTTTCTCACTTGGGATTAGTTTCTTAAATTTTCTGTAAGAGAAGAGGGTGGTGGAGGTAGAGAATGTCTTAAAATCTTCCAGTTTATAGTTAGAGCCCCCAACTTAAAGGCAGTTAAGCTGGCATCAATTCAGCAAATTTGAAGTGTAATTAAGTGTTTTTCCCCCATTAAATTTACTCCTATTACTAATATAATGAAGTTCTAGTATTCAAAATTTCTCTGACTACTCACATAAAAACAAGTAACTCTCAGAAAAACAATGTAGCTCTGCTACACAGGTGTAGTAGAGGGAGTTGAAAGCAGAACTAGAACTGTACACAAAGACTACAGGAACATGAATGAAAATAATGCTAAAAGGTAGCTTAATCTTAATTAATGGTAAAAATCAATTTGTAAAAAAGCATTTGATGAAACATTTCCCATCTCTTCATACAGAAGTATCGGTGCAGAATGCTGCAGAAGGTGCCAGACTCACTAAGTTGGTTGGTTTTACTTATTTTGGAAACAGGCTGTAATGGTAAATCAAAGGGCAACAATAAAACTTCCCAACAACAAAAAATGCATCTTTGCTTAACTGACGTAAATCCTCTTCAATTTACTGTCAAGGTGAAACTAACACATGTTGAAAAAAACAAACTTGAATCAAATCCTAAATCTACCCCCTACATTATGCATTTCCAGGGCTACAAGTTCACAAACCATGTCTGTCACAGAAGCAAAAAAGATGGAAACCTGAATGACACTGATAGTGATGGTGGGTAGGATGAAAAGAAAAAAGAAAGGGGGTAAGAGACAAATGGATTATGGAAAGCCACTAGCAAAAAAGATAAAAGGGTGCAAAATGCAAAGCGCAGTTCCTGCCTAACATTTTTCCAAGATAAAATGTATCTTCACCACCTCCTCTGTTCCTGCTTCAAGGACATGACAATTTGCTTATTTCTTAATGGAAAGAACACTGGATTTGGAGTGAGAGGATCTAAATTTGCTGCCTGTGTGATCCTGAGCAAGTCACTAAGGGGAGCCAAAAGTCCCTTCCTAATGCTCTAAATCTATTATTCTATGATTCTACCTCCCTGGAGGGACCTCAGTTTACTCATCCAGTTAATATTAAGTGACCTTTATACAGACATCTATTCCAGTTCAAAATATATGATCTTTTCTACCTAATAATTTCAATTTTATTAGGATGTTTTAGTGGTATCCTACTTCTTAAAATTCAGAATTCATATTCACGGCTTCATCTCCAAATGGCTTGATCTAACTTCTAATACGGTGGGGTGAGATTTCAATTCTGTTCAATTTTCACCAAGCCCTGAATTTTTACATTCTAGTTGGACATATAAAACATCATGTCTGCACAGAAAATATGCTTTCAATGAAGGGATGGTGATGTTCCAAAATTCTGATCCTTTTCTTTTTTAAGAATTATTACCAAGAAAATATATCCTGATTTGGCCATGAAAGCGAATTTTGTTTATAACAGGTAATCAGTAGCATATAAGCCAAACACCTAGAGTCTTTTGGGATTATATAAACATAGTGATTTCTACATATTTGCTTAGTATCACAAAAATCTGATCAAAAGGGCTGGGAAGGACAAAACTGTACATAGGCAGATATAGGGGTGTGTCTGTGTGAGTGATTTTATACACACACACACACACACACACAAGCAGGACAGAATAGAAAGAAATGCTATGTTTAGAGTCAAAGAACCTTGGTTTGTATCCCTTTGGACAAGTTATTCAACCTATCTGAATCTCAGTTTTCTCGTCTGTAAAACGGGGTGACTGGGTTAGATGGCCCTGTATCCTAAGATAGACAATAGAGAAAGTAATTTTAACAACTGAAGAGAAATCCACAGAAAATTAAATCCAAGAAGGAAGCTAGCCATAAAAACTATCAATCTCTTATAAACAAGTATTAAAAGTACAGATAAAAAAATGTAAGTGAATTAGACATCCTGATTCAAAGAGATAAAATCAATCTTATATTTACCACTGACACTTGACAGGATGGGACTCATGATTAGCATATAGCTATTTGAAATATATAACTTACTAAAAATTAACAGATTTTTAAAGGGTGAGTGGCATTGAGGATTAAAAAGATTGAACTCAGCAATCATTTACTGAGCACTCGGTACAAACCATTGTGGATATAAAGATAAAAAATAAAATAGTCCCAGTTCTGAAAAGGAAGTTACAGAACAAATTATCCTGATATGCTCTTGTGAAGAAATTCAAGAATAGGGCAAGTGACTGTTGTAAGCCTTCACAACTGTGGGAAAGATATAAAATCTTAAAATGTAAATTAGAGGAAATTATAAAAGAAAAAAAGGTTAGTTGATTCCATAAAAATATTTTCCACAAGATAAATCAACATAAACAGATTAAGAAAGAAAAAAACTGGAAAAGGTATTGTAGCAAACACTTCTAGATCATTCAAAATGTAGAAGAGGCTGATAAATTTATAACTGTCATCTTCTAATATATATATGAACAGGTAGGTATCAAAAAAGGAAACTGATTAGGAACCACATGAAAAAAATGTTCAAAATCTCCAATAATTAGATAAATAAAAAAACTCAAGAATCCACCTAACACTCATTAAACTGGAAGAGATAATTTAAGATGACAAAAATCTATACGGGGTTTTTTAAACAGGAGGGCTCTTATATTACTTACCAGTTGTAACAGATGGACCAAATGTAAAGCAATATGCAATAATACAATTAAGTTACAGAAACTGTACATATTTTTTGACATACTGGTCCCACTGTTGGGACTATGCATCGAAAACAACATGGAAAAGGAGAAAAAAAATCTATTTTAAGAGTAAAAACGTGGAAACAAATGAGGCTCATCATTAATTGGGAAAATTCTAAACAAATTATTATTTACGTATGGCATAAGAATGCAAGACAATCAAACACTGAAGTACTATAATAAACAATACACAAGAATTCAAAAAAATATGGGGAGTTATAGGAAGTGACAGAGTAAAAAGAACATTACCAAAATAATAATGTACATAATGATCACAATCACACAGTTAAAAACAAGTTCATGTTATACACATAGTTAAGGTGCTTCCAAAAAGATCAGGAAGAAAAGTACAACATGGGTAATAGTGGTATTTAGATCTAAATATCAGGAGGCTACAAATATACACCTAATGATTAACAGGTTTTTTTTTTTGTTTCACTTCCTATACTCCTTTCTAATATGCCTTCTTGCTTTTTATATTTAAGTCTAAATAAATTTTTAAAGGAACAAAAAACCTTTAGAGCATACCACACAACCAGTGAAGAACTAAATTTATCAAAGTGATTAAAGTAGGCAGAAAATGACCTCTTTTACCTAGTCAAAAAAAAAAAATCAATCAATCAGGGAAGGGAAGACCCTCAAGATTTCTGGCCCAAAGGGAAAGAATTGCTATTTACATTCAACTCTGAACCAGTCAGGGCCCAAATAATGACCAAGTAGGGCTTGGTCTGGGACCTACAGTAGAACAATCAAAGAGAGCCAAAGTGATGTATACTTAAGGTACGGTTCCTAAGAAAAAAATCTTGCCCACAGATCCCAAGATATTTTGCAAGGTTTCAGCAATCAAAATTTGTATTTCAAGGGAAAAGAAAAGAGACGAGGTGTGTTGCCCAACTTGCAGTTCTAATTGCGTCCTCAGTAGGGTAGCTCCTACTCCTCTACCCCTGTCCTCACTACCACTCCTCACAGAAGTTGTTGTTTGTCCTTTCTGGAAGAGAACCATGGCATCAGGGAGGTGATCCATAACATGCAAATGAACTGGATTTAAATGAGGAAGGCTGTGCAAAGTCACCAGCCTCACCTCCCCAAGAGCCATCAGGGTCCAGTGGCAAGATCGTCAGGACAACTAGAGATGGCCTTGGATGCAGTGGGAGACCTTGATCTCGGCCTTTTTAAGCTAAGGCAGGCCTGCACAACCCTTTGCCATTTGGGCCACTTGTAGCAGGCCAAAGGATTTCCAGCTCACAGAAAAACGTAGAGGAAAACATCCTTTGTATGTAAAGGAAATTCTATGGTGCTGCAGACTGGTCTGAGCATAAAATATGTCTTTAATATATATCTCAGTCAGACTGAGGCAATGCCCATTCAGTGATTAAAGGTAAGTAAGAAAGGAGACAGATAATGGCATCTTTCACCAAAGTCAAAAAAGAAAAAAATCAATTTGGGAGGGGAACACCCTCAGGGTTTCTGGCCAGAAACAATAGCTGTTTACATTCACTCAAAGACAAAGGGGTAAACAACTCAAATCTTTCAAACTTCACAATTCAGAGGTTTCAATGATCAAAATTTACATTTCTTTGGTCAGAGTACAATCAGGTTAAGGGTACTACACCCTATGTGGACAGAGAGAGAAGGAGGAGGGAGGAAAAAAGAGGAAGAGGGAGGAGTGAAGGAGGGAAGGGACCCTTTACTATCTATATCCTGAGGATACTAAAAAAAAAAAAAAAAAAAAAACAGTCCCTGCCCTCAAGAAGTTTTCATTCCTAGAGGATACAACATGTACAAAGACATTTTAAAGAAGAGAAAACAGTAGCAACTGAAAGGAGACGAGGAAGAGAAGAAATAAGGAAACACTTCATTTAACAGATGAGACCTGAGCTGACTTTTGGGGGAAGCTAGGAATTTCATAAATCGATCTAATTCTAATGATTTTCTCTTGTCAGTATATAACTAGAATACTTTCCCTCCTGACCTCTACCTCATAAAAACTTAGCTTCCTTCAAAGCACAACTGAAGTGCCACCTCCTACAGGAAAAAAAGAATACAAACATAATAGTTTGTGTTCCAATAAATGTAAGGTCCTTGAGGTGAGGAGCTATCATTTTTTTGTCTTTGTATCTCCAGCACTGAGTATAGTGCCCCACACATAGTTAGTAAGCTCTTGCTGAATTGAATCTTGATGCAACATGACAGTAGAAAGTGATGGTCTTCAGTCAAAAAAAAAAAAAAGTTGTTCCAATTTGACCTCTGACGCCCATGATCACACAATTACTGAAGTCCCCAGTTCTTACAACGATAGGCACTTAATAAATAATTATTTGTTGACTAACTAACCCTTAACCTCTAGGTATTTCTGCTTTGGCATCTGAATAATGGTGACGGTCCTTGTAAGTACACACCTCACACACTGCATGAGGTCCAAGTGAGAGATCAGCTTTTGTGTTCAGAAGTGACCAAGAGAAAACTAAAGCCCAGAGAGATTGACTTGGCAAGGTTGCACAGTTAATACATAAATCTAGGTCTCCGATTTTAAATCTAGTGCTCCTTCCACTAAATTACTACTGTATATTATTTCCTAAAAATGTAATCTATTCAAGTAGAAAAGGTTACCACCTTCAAAAAGAGTTATCACTTATCAATGGAGGACTTACAAAAAAATGGCTAAATGGTAAAGTATAAAGGAAGTTGTAAAGAAGATTTACTTTTTTAGGTATGGGTGGCTGAAATCTCTTCCAACTCCAGAGTCCATGATTAGTGACCTTCAGAGTATGTATGTATGTACACAAAGTGTACTTCCTACTAGTAGAGTCAAAAGAGAAAAAAAGGGGCAGTGACACTGCCGCTTGCATGAAATCTGGGAGGTAATGAAAGTATGATACAGAAATGCCCTGTGAATATCAAAACATTTATAGCAACATTTTTGTGATAACAAAAAAAAATTAATTAGAAAACAGTTAAATTTTGGTATGTAAATATAATAATATGTGATTATGTTGTAAAATTATGAATATAAGGAATTTTGAAAAATATGACTATGAATAAAGAGTGAAGTAAGCAGAATGAAGAAATCAATATATACTGTGATGAACACCACAAATAAAAAGAACACTAAGTGGAAGCAAAATTTGAAAATGCTATTTAATACAGCATGACCAATCTTGGACCCAGGTGCCGAAAGAGGAATACAAGGCACAGAACTGTGAATTTACTATTATCAGACAACAGCTGTGTCCCTTGGATTTCTTAGTTTCATTCAGTGTAAGGGAAGGAGCAACAGAATGTTGGGATGAGGAGTTAGAGAATATAAAAAAGAAATAAATGGCTGATGTAGGAAATGATAAAGGGCAGTGGTATCAAACTCAAACAAATACAGATCCCTGAGGACTTAGGTTGACTTAGAAAACCACAAATTAATATTATTTACATAGTACTGTACTTTTATTTATTTTGTTAAACACTTCCCAGTTATAGTCTAATCTGGTTCATGCAGCACTCGGGAGTTTTTTGGACTGATTTCAGCCTGCAAGTTTAACACCTCTGATTAAAGGGGCCAATTTTGGAGAAATCTAGGAAGACTCATGAAATGAAAAATGAAATCAGGAGAACAAGGAGGACTGTACAATAACAACAATATTGTAAAAAGAAACTGGAAAACTATGATCAACTCAATAACCAAGTATCATCTCAGATGACTCATAGTAAAAGATACTATCTACCTCCTGACAGAAAGATTATGTACTCAAGAGTACAGACTGAGATACTTACTAAACAAAGTCAAGGGCAACTTTTGTTTCATTATACATATTTGTTGCAAGGATTCTGTTTTTCTTTCTTTTAGAATGGGGGGAAGAAGATTTTGGTTAATGGAAGAAAAAAGTAATTTAAAAAATGGCTCATGTAAAACAAAAATTATAAATAAAACTCCGAAATTAGATTTTTTTTCAAGGAAGTAGAACTGCATGCAAATTTGAAGAAACCCATAAAAAATAAACTGAAGACGCTAAAAATCTATGAGTGATAAAGTGGAAGGAACATTGGATTTGGAGTTAAGAGGTCATTGGTTCAAATTCTAGTTGTTTACTGCCTTGGAAAACTGTAGGGGTATTAGTTTTCCCATCTGCAAAGCCAGGAGTTAGGTCAGATGATTCCCAAGATGCCTCTCACATCTAAATCCTAAAATCTCTTTAGAGTGAAATGGAAAGGAAACCCCAGACTATTAGAACACTCCCAGCTCCCTCCCACAGTCTGTACATAGGATCCTTCTTGTCTCTATGAAGGTGCTCAGATTCAATCCAGCTTCCATTCTCTCTAGTTGAGATTCAATCAGCTAGCTTGTCAATAAAAATATCACAAATACTTAGGCTCTGTAAGAGTCAACCTAATATGGCAGATCTTTAATAAACTTTGTTTTTGATTTGGTTAAAAGAAGGACTGGGTCGAATTCATTAGGGCAGGACTCAGAGTGTTGGTATTTCGGGGTCTCAAGCACCCCAAGTCTCAACATATGACCCTGACCTCAATGCTTCCAAGCCACACTTGAGAAACAGATGTGGAAACATAAACACACACTATGGTAAAAGATACAAGCAAATGAAGAAGTTAATAATCTACTGTTATTTATTCTATCAAATGCTGATGAAGATGAGAAACTGGCTGAGTAAATATAAGCTATCTGGATAATCCAAAAGTCTCATTTTCACTACCATTTCCATTCTCCTCCTTAACAAATCATTTAACCACAATTAACAGGTTAAAAACAGGTATAAAAAGAAAAGGGATAAAAACACCCATAATTTATTTCAGTGTTACCTGTCCTCCTTTCCCTGAGTCTCTGGTGGAGGTACCAAAGATGAAAAATTAAGAAGAGGGAGATTTAAGCATTTAAGGGTACAGATAATTCACTAATTACATAATCAGTAATTGGATGAGAGAGCTAACTGGTTTCATGTTCCATTCAATATGTTATCTGTCCTTGGTTATGAGATCAATGAAGTCTTGAATGATCTGCAAAACCTTCAAGATGGAAATGGGGTTGAGATATCTCTCAGCTAGTTCAATAAAAATCTGTGCTCTTGTTCTTACTAGCTGTGTGACTCTGGGCAAGTCACTTAACCTCAACTGTCTCCAAAAAAAAAAAAAATCTGGAAAACTAATGCAAGAACCCCAAAACAATCATATCACCCCCCCCATTATACTGATTTAAAAACTTCTACAGAGTTTTAAGTATCTGAGCACACATTTCTCAATGTAATCTGAAGGAAAAGAAAACATGCAACAAATTTCAATTTTTAAAACTGGAAAGTGATCACCAATAGCACACTGACAAGCTCTGTCAGGCCTGGCTGTATACTGGTTAGTTAACATTTTAAACAATGGTTCTTTAGTGATTAAACTCAGAACCTCACACTTTAGCCTCCACTGAAGCTGTAATCTACCCATATTAACCAGCTTTGTTATGATGTTTGAAATCCAAAACATACTGAACACAAAGTATCAATGACAGTTTCAATAAGACATGCTTTAGTTACTAAGTCTGGAGAAAAATATTCATGCAATTTGCAAGATCTAGTTTTAAGCCCAGTCTACCTCTAACACATTCAACTAGCTCAGTGACCCTGGGCAAATCACTTACTCCCAGAGCAGTGTAGTTAAAACTCAAATTGAAAAAGAACTCTATGTTGACTTAGAAAACCTCATTATCAAAAAAAAAAAAAGAAAGAAAGAAAAGAAAACTTCATTATCTTATCTTTTTTTTTATTTTTTTAATTTATGTTCTTAAATGCATCATTTTAATCTGGTTGAACTGTTAGTATCAAGACTTGTTGCCACCAGAATTTGACACTTCTGTCATAAACGCAGCCCAGACAACTACCAATCTTCATTGATAGGAACTCCTCATGGGGAGCTCCTTACACTGATGACACACATCAGTTTCCCCCAAAAAAGAAGTGGGATAGTGAAGGGGAAATGTTTAAATTCACATGACCTTCATAAGGAAAAAAGTACACTGCATGAAAGATATGAAAAATGATCATCAGTTAACGATTACTGTATAGCTCAAGTATGACAAAGTATTTAACAAGCGTCCATAACTGTCATTCCATAATGCCACTATAACGTAATCTCCTCAGTCCTCTAGCCCTAATCACTCTATGAAAACAAAAATAACTTGTCATACCTTTCAGAAGCTTCCTGCTTTAGCTGTGGAATCCCATCAGGAGTCAAACCAGAATCTAAAAAACCAAGAAAATCTCGTTCTGCATTAAAGGATGCTTTCTCCAAGTCCACCTCTGATGGTTCATGGCCACTCAATTCAGTATCTGGGACATTCTGTTGTATCTCTGATCCATCACTTTCAGTAAGATGGCCCCGATAACCAGGAGAACTAGGAACACTACTCCCTTCCTGGTCTGAGCTGTTGTTCTTCTGTCTCACATCTCGTTGAGGTTTACTGTTCAATCCATCATCCCGAAATCCTTTGGCAAATGGGTTGTAATCTATTTTTAACTGGGTAATTTGAATGTTCTGATAAGCTGTCACTGCAAAGAACTCAGTCTGTGGGAAGGTGAAGGTATGGACATCCGGGCCATTTAGCTGTATAATTTCTGTAGCTTTTTCTGCAGGTACCAGGTGAAGCCGTGGCAGATAACGATGCATAGAGTGTAAGATAATGTGCCCTTCCTGATCCAATGTATTGTTGGTAAGTTTCAGTTTATAGAAAGACACTGGTTGATGCATCCAGTAATGTCCTGTAGAAGGAGATTCTGGATGAATGAACACCCTCCCCAGGACATGAGGCTCTGCCTTGCCACTGGGCTCCCACCAGCGGCCATTCCATTTATAGCGGTGGTTATCCACCGGAGAGATGTCCATTACAAGGATATACTTTAAATTTGAATTCAAGCCAGTTATCCAGTAACGACAGTAAGGAAACATGCGTCTTCCCTGCTTAGTCAGAATCATTTCTGTGCTTCGATGATAGAACTCATTCCACATGCTATTGTTATCCAGGGTGACGGTGATGCCCCCTGAGGTACAATCAGCTGGAAGGCATGTCTTGACTTTAGTTTTCACTGGAGATGACACACTGTTGGCTAGAGCACAGGCATCCCGGTTTGCTACTAAAATGCCTTGATCAGTTTTACTATTTCCTTGTTGCTGTTTCAAGATGACAAAAAAGGCAGGTGTTCCTCCTGACACAGTCCCACCATCTTGATTACCCAATGTAATCTGCTGTTGCTCCATAATAACCGTAGTAGTAAATTCTCTCTTGAACTAACTGTCGACAACACACAATCGAAACAGCCCGTTTTGTGTTTTCACCATCCTAAAAACAAACAAAATAAATAACTGAAGCCTCTTTAAAAAAAAAAAGATTATACAGATTATAACAGCTTACTTTTAAAATAAGGATATGAAAAATGAATCTAAATAATGACAAGGATAACATACTCTAATAAATATACTTTAATTCTTTCACTATACCACTCCCACTGCTACAAAACTATAGGAACAGACACCATTCTGTAACCAAAATGTCCATACCCTTTACCCTTTGGACTAGAGACCCATACCCTTTGCTAGGTATGTGTACCTCTAAAGGGGTCAAAGACAGAAAGGTAAAATATACACCAAAATATTCACAACAGCACTTTCTATGGTAGCCAAAGGTTGGCAACAAAGTAGAGGAATGGCTGAACAAATTGTGATACATGAATTACTCAAACATTGTTGGGTCATCAAAAATGACAAGACATTATAGAAATACGAGATGACTTTTATGAACTAAAGTAGAGAGAAATAAGTAGAACCAGGAAAACAATATACACCTAATTTCAAATATAGAAAGAGAAGAATAAAAACAAAAACTAACTACTATGTAATATAATGAGCAAGCCCTGGAAAAGAAATATGAAGTATGCCCCATTCCTTCACTTCTAAGTAATTTTCCCTAACCATTTCTCCTTTAAAAGTTAATTCTAATCTATTTCGAACAATTTCTCCCATTCAATCGTTCTGTAATTCACTATTAAGTCTTAGCTCTACAAATAAAAAAATATTTGGCCCTATTTTAGGAAAACCCATATTTAAAGATCCAAACTCACTAAATTATTACAATATTTTTGTTGGGGTTTTTACAAAACAGGCATTCCGCTTTACAAAAAGATCCACCATAGAGTTCCTTTAAAGATCTAGCTCTTCTAGATCTATAAAAATAAAATTGTACACAATACAAGTTCATGCAGTCATATACAACCCTTTTTCTTGTGTTTTTAAAATAAGTTAACATTCATTTTTATGTCTTTTATATCTGTCTGTCATTCCCCCTCTATCACTTATTCTCTACTGCCTCATTCCCTGCCTCCTACAAACATGCCCATGTTTCATCCATCCTAAAAAAAAAAAAAAAAATCTCACTTGATCCTGCTATAGTCCCTATAACTATCTTCCTATATCTCTTCTATCCTTTCTGGCTAAACTTCTTTAACAATAGCTAAAACAGATGCTTTACATACAATACAGCTTCTAGCTTTATTCCACCGAAGGCTTCAGAGAGTCAAGGAGAACGAAAACTGAGAAAAGACCATTGAATTTGTCAAGTAAGTGATCACAGGTAACTTTAGAGAGAATAGTTTTGTCTGCTGAGAATCTACCAATCCGACCACTTAGTCTCTTGCTGGATTCTCATCTAGATCATTTACTCTAACTGTAGGTGTCTCATAGTTCTACCCTGGAGCCTCTTCTCTCTATATATTACTTCACTTGGATGATTTCATCAGCTCCCAAAGATTTAATTACTATCTCTGTACTCAATGATTCTCAAATATACCTATCCTGCCCCAAACTCTTTTGACATCCAATCTTGCATCTTCAACTGCCTTTCAGATATCCTGAAAAGGATATTCAGTGGATATCTTTTAAACTCAACGTGTCCAACACTGAACTATCTTTCCCTCTAAATCCTCCTCTTTCATATTTTCCCCATTATTGTAGTACAGTACAAATCCACCCAGTTCCTCGGACTCACAATCTAGGAGTCATCCTTGACTCCTCACTGTCTCTCATTCTCCATATCCAAGCTGTGGCCAAAGCCTAATTCACCTTTGTATCATCTCTTAAATATACCCCCCCTTTGTCTCCTCTGATATTGGCACCACTTTAGTGCAGGTTCTTAACACCTCATCAGGTATGATTAAACTAGCCCACTTAGGGGTATGCTTGCCTCAAGTTTCTTCCTGCTCAAATCCATCCTCCATTCAGTCACTAAAATGATTTTCCTAAAGGCCAGGTCCTACACGTCACCCCACTTCCTCAATAAACTATCTTTCCACTCTTCTTACATCTTGCTCCCCAAGAAGTATTCTTCAATTCGGTGACGCTAATCTCCTTGCTCCACAAACAAGGCACTCTCTCTCTCCCCTACAGGTATTTTGTCTGCCTGTCCTACAGGCTGTGAAGGAATTTTAATACTCAGTAGAGAAGTTCATACATACCTAAGAAAGACCCCTGGAGTTTTCTGAACAAACAATTAACTATACTCAGACCTGTTTTAGGGATGTCCCTTTGGCAGCTGTGCAGAGGACAGACTGACAGAGGGACAAACGTGGGGGACGCTGTAATAGTCCAATAGTGAAGCAAGGCCTGAACTAGAATGGTAGGCCATGAGTAAAAAGAAGAAAGCAGTTGCCAAAACTTGGATCGGACATATTGAGAGAACTGAGGCTGAATCTTAATTATGTCTGCAAACTTGGGTAACTTGAAGAATATCGTTGATGGAAATAGAGACTTTAGGAAGAAATGAGGTTTTAGGAAGGAAAGAAGGTTTTGAACATGCTGAGCTGGATGTGCCTAAGGGTCATCTAGATAGAAACATCTAAGAGGCAAGTTGGTGATATATAATGGCATTCAGGAGAGGTTCAAGATGAATAAAAAAAAGATTTCCTATAATATCTGTTTTTAAATCATTACTATGAAAAGGAAGGGGGGAAAGAAACAAAACATAAGGCAATAGGAGTCAACATCAATTTAAAACTATTAGAAAAAACTGGCTATGAAGTCATAAACCAAAAAAGAGATGTCAAACTTAAATAGAAATAGATCCCTGCAGGCTGTAAGTTGATGCAGAAAACCACAAATCAACATTACCTATATTGCTTTGTATTTTTTTTAATTTTGCTAAACTTTAATTTCCCAATTACATTTAATCTGATTCTGGCCAGGAGTTTTGAAGGGGCTGAAAGTGTAATATCTCTAATTTTATGGGTAATGAATGATTCAATGTACAAATATCTACATTACAAAAAAAAAAAAAATCAACCATATATTACATATATTTTGACTTTATACTTCACTTTAAATACTGTGTCTCAATATACTATCAATTCTTTTTCTCTAGAGAATTAAAATTTGTCACTTAAATTTTAATACAAAAAATGTAGAATAATCATCTAATTGACAACATATTCATGTATTAACAGCAAAAATTCTATGCAAAATTACATACAAAAGAGCACACGTGTCATAATTCTGAAATTACTTCTTCACTACCTTTTAAAAATTTCTTCCACTATTTATTTTCTTTTCGTTAACTTTTTGTACACACAAAAATAATGTGTGAAGCATTAAAATGGCAGGTTCACAAGATCACATACCTAGAGCTAAAAAGAACTTGAGAGGCCGTCTAAATCCAATCCCTTCATTTTACAGTGGGGGAAACTGAGGCATGAGAAATTTAGGTGACACACTCAAGATCACACAAGTATTAAGCATCAGAAGTAGGATTCACACCCAAATACTCTAATGCCACACCTATTTTTCATTCAATTACGTTCCTTCCTCATTATCATGAAAAAATTTCAAAATATCAAAATGCTACAGTATTTCCTTATCAAAATAACTTCCACTTATAGAGCAATGTTTTTAAGAAAAAGGCAATATGTTAGGATAGTTTTCCCCTTAGGAGAAAATCTTATATGTTTTTCTATGAGAAATTAATGAATCTAAGTCCACCTGGCATTTTAAAACAAATTTTATTGGATTTTTTTAAAGTTAGAAAGATATTAAAAAATCAGGTTATACAGCTACTTCCAGACTCAAAAGTAACTATGTAACTGATAGGAGACGCTGACAATATAACTAAAAGCAACTACTCTGAAATGTGTATGTGGGTGTTCTTTAACCAAGGATTTATGCCACACAAGCAGCAGGAAGGTTGTAGATTGCGAGGAGCTTATTTAGCTTTGACCTACGGATCCACAAACTTCACAGGGGCTGAATGGACAGTCAATATTATAAAAGTGGGGTGCTAATATCCCAGCAGGCATATGTCTGAGCATGGACAAAATGTACAACTTTGAAGTCATTATATGTACTTCCACATCTCACCTCCACTAAGGTACAGGTTGTATATGACTCTGTACAAGTCCCCATGTTATTCTCAAGCTATAAACTGCCATAATTATTACTCTGCATTGGTGGGTGAGTGGGGGTTCCCTATACAAATGAAATTAAAGAAACTATGCACTGCACCAATATGATTTTGGTGTCAGGGCTTGTATGTTTGTCAATCAATAGTCATTTAAGCACATACAATGTGCCAGGCAGTGAGTGCCAAATAGCTTAGGTATAAACAACATACAATTCAAAGCTTTCAGAATTGTCAGCATTTCTCTTATTAGACATGCAAAGAATTATTTTAGTAACAAGAATTTTTAAATGTGGAAAAAGCAAATCAAAGTGACATTCTGAAATGATACATCCTATCAGTTGTCATCATACTTACATAATTAACAAAAGATTGTCTTCTCAGGGAGTATTTTGAACTGAAGCAATGTTGCAATTTCCATAAACGAAAGGTTATCATTTCAAACTGAGTTGAAATCTACTTTTTGTCCATGTTCTTTCTCTTAATTATTCCTTGGCTGAAAAATAACTTCTCAAATTACAACTGAGTTAACTAATTTAATGACTAAGTCCTACGCACAGAAACATCATGGCCTAGGAGGTTGGCCCCCAAGCCAACTGGACTTCTATAGTTCTACCTCTTAACGCATAACTGCCTGTGTTTAGCTGAGCAAGTCAATTTAAGGAAATTTTAAAACACTATATTCATTAGTAGGAGTTTTTTTCACCAAGGAATTCTTTACCAAGAAAGTCACGGATCCAGATCCTAGTCCCTAAGCCCTATTCATATTTTAAAATATACAGCTAACCATCAAACTCACATTCAAAATTCAAAGTATTTCTAAAACTCATTTTTAGACTTTCAAAAATCCAAAATTAATTGCTAAATGAGATCTAAACTTGCATCAAATATGCAATTTGAAAGGGCAATTTAAACTGCGTTTTGAATATTACAGAATGAATGCTTCTTGATGCCTGTGTAACACCCATGAGATGTTACCTACTGTGTTCTCTGAAAACCTTTCCATTTATCTACAATCTCGACAATACAATTTCTCACTCCAGCTTCTGACGCTCAGAGAATGTCACGTGAGAGTAAATTCATTGAAACTACGCCTATTCAGGTGTTCCCTCTCCCAAAGGCCCCTAAAGGCTTAAAGGGGGGGAGGGGGAGCAGCTGGAGTCGCGGAGTTATGGAGCAATAGGTTGGAAGGTGAGGAAAGAGGAGAGGGACTACGGAATTTTACAAACACGTACACAGCATGTCCCAATCTGTTTTCAAACACGATAGATTAATTTGTAAATTAAACTTCTCAGGATCTAAGCAATTTATTGGATTGTACTCTGCTTCTAAAAATCAGGGCACCTCCATTCTAATGCAAATACGCTTTTGGTTACAAGAGTTCATTCCTATCCTAGCAAACCTGTGCAGAGCAGCCTCTGCCTAGAAGCCACCCAAATGGGGACCCAACAAAAGGTCATTTCATGCACTGTTTTTTCTGGGCACTAAACTCACAATGACCTACATGACGCTGCCCCTCCTTCGCGATCGTTAAGTCGAGACCCCCAGGAATTCAGGGTGTCAACAAATTCTAAACGTTTGCCACTAGTAAGGCGGCTCAAGCCACACACTGACTTTGGCTACGACACGCGGCCGTGCCAGCTGTCCAGGTACCCGGCCGCCGAAGACCAGCTCCCGCAGTAACTCTCCAAACACCGTCCGGCCGGCTAGGCACCACGTGAAGAACGCAGCAGAAAAAGCTCTTCCGGGGAAGAGCGGCCCCGAGGGTCACGTGCAGCCCGCCGGAACACGCAGGGAGCTCCCGGGGAGCGGCGTTCGGTTGCCGGGGAGACCGCACAAGGCTTCAAGCCCTCTCGGGCCCGCCCCGGCCGAGGCGCCGCCGCCCCGCCCCAGTGCACTCTCCCGCAGCCCACAAGCGGCGTCGTGCCCAGGAGCCAGGAGTACAGCTGCAGGGCTGGCCGCCAGGCTCAGCGCCCTCAGCCACGGCCAAGGCCGCCCCAGCACGCGCGGACGCAGCTCGGGTGGGTTCGAAAGTTCTTACGGGATCCACGTGTCGGCTCCGGCGACGGAAACCAGGCCTGACGAGCTGTTTCCCTACACTCCAACTTCACTTCGGGGGCTGCCTCTCCTCTCAGCTCTCCACCCCACCCCACCCAGCTTACGTGCAGGATGGAGGAGAGGCCCCAAAATGCAAAAACCTTCCCACTCTTCTCCCCCTTTCAGCCCCTGGAAATCACCTCCACTTAACTCCACTTCGGACGCACAACAGCTGCTCCAACTACAGCAGGAGCACAAGGGCGGGGGGAGGTCTTATTCACACCCCACCTCTTCACCTACGAGATGCGGGGGGCAGGTGAAGTACCTGTCTCCGTCCCCTCGGCCAGTGTAAACGCTGCTGCAGCCCGAGACTGCCCCCACTGATGGAAAGAGGAAATAGCACCTCCTCTCCCCACCTGTTTTCCCAGCCCTCTCATCAGCACCTCCACGCAATCACCCCTTTGTCTCCTAGGATTCCCGCTCGGAAGTGGCTCCCTTCCTCACCGGCTAGCGGCCGAGGGCTCCTTCTCCGCACACGCATTGCTCCTCAAAGTCAGCCTGGGTATCACACGTAGGAAGAGGCGTGTGCACAGGTGTCAAAGCCAGCCTCCGCCTCGGCGAGCAGACACGATTACCAACGGCCCCTCTCGGCGTTCTGGATGCCCGGTGTGGAGATGATAGCATTTACGGTTCAAAGCGTTGCCCGCAGTCACCACAGATTCAAAACCTTGAGAGTGTCGTCACGCACACCGTGCCACGCCGCGCAGCACCCCACGCACGCGAGGGCAGGGCCGCGCCTGGGGCGCTTCTCACCCCGCCCGCCTCGTGGCCGATTCCTTTGGCGTCGATTTTTCCAGTTCGTCAGAAGAGCAGTCCGGAAGTGGGAACGGGGGCGCGCAAGAGGTGTCATGCGCAGTCTCGGTCGGGGGCCTGGAAGCGCGCGCACCCAAGGCTGCCCCCGCGTCGGGCCCGGCCTGGGTAGGGCGCGCGAAGCTCTCACCGCCGAGCGCTTCAGAAGGCTCAAAAAAACCCACAAGCTTCGAACTCTCGAAAGCCCCTATCGGACCGGTACCAAACAAATGTCCTCCACCGAAGCCCGAGAGTTACCGTGCAGGGCGCGGCAGACCTCACCGCGAGTCCTTCACGTCCCGGTGGGGGCGGGTTATTCCGTTCCGCTCGCACACCGTGTGTCTGCAGCCCGCTGAAGAGACTGCGCGCGCACCACCCCCCCCTCCCACGTCACCGCGCACGCGCTTCCGCCATATGCCACCGCGCAGGCGCAGGATTCTCGGCGCGAGGCGCCTTGCCCACCCCGCCCCCCAACCCCACCCCACCCCCAGTTCCAGGAGGCCAAACCGATCGGCAGATGCGATTAGGCCCCCGGATCCGCTCCTCAGACCGGGGTCTCCTTTTTTCTCAGTTCTCTGCATCCTGGTCCCCAGTGCTGAAGCTTCTGGAAGCGGGAGGGGCGGGGCAGGCAAGACGCACCCCGATTCCCTGAGCCTTGCACACGAAGTCTTCGTGGACGCTGGAGAACCGTCGCTAGCCCTGACCTCGGCGCTTCGCCCGCGCAGCTGGCGCTCCCTCCTCCCCGCCTGCCCCCAGCCCGGCCCGGCCTCCACCTACCCCCACTAGCCAAACACCTTTCCCCAGCGTGCCCGTCGCCTTGGCCTGCGCCCAGACGTCTAGAAAGCTTCACAGGAGCGACCTTGGGGGCCCGGCAGGCGGGCCCGGCCGGAGGCCCCGGGCAGCGGCGGGCGATCAGAGGCGGGCCTCAGGGCTCCGAACGAACCCTTCTCCCGAGGGCACGGGGAGGGGTGTCTGGGAAGGGTGGGGAGGGTCTGCCACTACATCCCCTATCTGGGGAGGAGAACACCGAGAAGAAACGTTCAGAAAACCAGAAAAATAATGTCGGGAAATGAAGGAAGAATATGCGGCAAAGCACGAACGTACTATTCGACTTATTTTAATGACAGATCATTTGACTAATTAAGATAGAGTAGCCTTAATTTGGAAATATAATTTTTGGAGGTGGAAAAATATTGGCAAGTTGCTTTGTTCTAAAAGGTTACAAATCTGAAAAAATTTAATAGAATCACATCTATGTTTTCTAGATTTGTGCAGGTTGAAAAGTCAGATGCTAAAGAAATGCAACAAAATATACAGAAATGGAACCGTCCTGAATTTTTGGCTAATGAACAACGAACAGCCCATGGAATTGTTCCTTTCTACTGATGACAAAATCTTGCACATTTGAACTTGACAAAAAATTCAGATCTTAACATCAGGATGTCAATTTCTTAATATACATTTCCTATCAGTGAGAATCTCCCCTTTATCTACCACAGCTACTCATAATTCATTTGCTTTCTGAGGCGGAAAGACTAAATGCAGTTTTCAGTAGATAATCAATGGGGGGAAACCTATTGGAAAAGTTTTTCCTATATGGACCCAGTTTGTGAACTTGACTTGGATAATCAGAATTCTGCGTTTCAGTTCTTCACATTTACAAAAAAAAGAAAAAGTTACATTTCCATTACTCCTGACAAGAACCTATTAGATGGAGCAATCAATCATATTTGCATTTTAATGGCATTTATAGACATTACTTTATTGTATACCTTAAAATAATTCACTGGTAATTAATTGTAAAAGATCATATATTCCAATATGTTGCAAGATGTGTTTTTTCCTAAAAAGTAGTTTAAACTTCTGGATTAAAACCTGAAAGTGTAGTATATATTCATTACATTTTCTAGCAAGGAGTACTCCATCTGCTCTACTGTAATCAATTCTACACTTAAGTCAGAAAGCTCCCCTCCACCCCTTTCCCTCCTTAAATACTGGCCATTCCATCCCCTTCTGAGATTCTCATTGTTTTCCCTGTATTTTTTTACATCTAATGTGAATGTGCTCTGAATATATTTGAAAAATTAACAAGTAGGACCCATCATAAATAAAAAAAATTCTAACTTCTTTTTAAAAAATTAGATTAAAAGCAATGTACTTTTAAAAAACATAAATTGTTGTCCACTTCTATTTATGTTATTCCTCATCACAATCAACGATGCTCCTATAAGATCTTAGTTTGAGATGGAGAAAGCATCTATGAGGGGAAGGTCATCTGGCTTAACCCCTCCTCCTACTGCCTCTAAATCACCTACACTACCTACAGTAGCTTTCTAAATGGTCTCCTTACTTCCCAGTCCAATTCATCCTCTAATCAGACGCCAAAGTGATGTTCCTAACAAGAGCTCTAACCACTTCACCCTGCCCTACCCCCTTAAATAAATTCCAGTGGTTCCATTATAACATAAAATCTTCAGACATTTAAAGTCTCCCTATTACATCCAGGATCAAATCTGAAATCCTTTTCACTTTAAAAGCCCTTCATAGCCTGGCCCCAGCCCAAGTTTCCAATCCTCTATACACTTCGTTCTCCTCCACATACTCTGCAATTCAGTAACAAGAATCTTCTAAGTCTTAATGATGAAAAAAGCTATCCACCCCCATGAAAGAACTGTTGGCGTCTGAATACAGACTGAAATATACTTTTTTATTTTTCTTGTCTGTGTTTTCTTTCACAACATGACTATTATGAATATGTTTTGCATGACTACATTGATGGTCAACATTACACATGTATAACCTAAATGGAATTGCTTACCTTTTCAAATGGGGAGAGGGGGAGAAGAGGAAGGGAGAGAATTTAGAACTAAAAATTTTAAAAATAAATGGTAAAAGTTGTTTTTACATGTAACTGGGGAAAAATAAAATACTAAACAAAAGCTTAAAAAAGAAAAACCAAGAACCTTCTTACTCTTTACTCATGACCTTTTTACTCCTCAAGCCTGAAATAAATGCTCTCCTTCCTCATTGCTGATTCCTTGATTCTCCAGATTGCTTCAATACTTGGTGCAAATCCAACCTTTTGTGGGAGGTCTTAATTTTCTGCCTTCCTAGTCTTTCTCTCTGAAATTACTTTCCATTTACACTGTATCTGTTTTGTCTGTATATAGCTATGTGCATGTTCTCTTCATCAGAATATGAGCTCTTTGAGAGCAAAGACTGCTTTGGTCTTTCTTTGTATCTCCAGCACTTAGAACAATATGGCACACAGAAGTGCTTATTAATAAATGCTTGTTAGCTGACTAACTAAATTTATTTTTCCAAGGAGGAAAATGAAGCCCAGAGAGGGGAAAGGACTTGCTCAAGTTCACACAGATATGGAGTAGAGCTAGAATATCAAGCCAGATCTAGTGGTCATTCCACCATATCATAATCATTTATTCTCTGTGTCTCTAAACATTTCCACTTCATAGAATTGTTTGTAGTTGGAAGGGGTCTCAGCAGGCATCAAGTCCAACCCATATTCAGAAAAGGATTCCCTCTACAATACATGAAAAATGGTTCTCCATTATTCCCTATTTGAAATCTCCACTGAGGGGGAACACATATGCCTCCTGGAACAATCCATTCTACTTGTGGATAGTTCTAGATGTTAGGAAGATTTTCCTGATATTAACCTTAAACTTGCTTCCTTGCAATTGCTCTATTATTGTTCTTGAAAACAAACAGAATAACTCTCATCCCTCTTTCACATGATAGCATTGCAAGTACTTGAGGACAATTATGTTCTGTCACTCTTCTTTCCTTTCCCCCTTTTCTCCAGGATACACACCCATAGTTCCTTTAATGAATCTTCACATGACATGGACTCAAAGCCTTCCACCATTCTGGCTGCTCTACACTGGATGTTCTTGCTTATTAAGGTCCTTTCTAAAACAAAGTTCAACCAATTAATTTTTAATCCATGTGCTTCTTGACATCAGCTTTCTTGCTGAACTTGCCTCTCCTTCTAAACAGCCATTTTTATTGATAATATCACCATTCTACTTGTCCAGAGTAAAAGTCTTGGCATAATATTTACTTCTTTCTTCTTCTTCAACTAGTGAGTTGCCACGTCTTGCCAAATCTATTCAAGATCTCTTGCATCCATTCAACAGAAAATATCCATGAAAAGTTTACTGTGTATTATTCATCAAAGCTATACTCATTATCTAATGTGAAATCGTGCAGTTAATAAGGGATCAAGGAATATATCAAAATCTCGTGACCTTAATGCCAAATGGTGTAAAAAAAAGTCACTGCAGCAAAAGTACATCTTGGAAGACTGATAATGTTAAATTATTAAGCTTTATCCCAGTTAATTTGTACTGTACTGTACATATCATCGATGATGTCCTTTGTATTTCTTGTTTATAGTGTTTTGCCATAGTGTAAACATACTTACACTAACATAGGCCTCTCAATTGCCCTTTGGGAGAAGGAACATAAATTTCAATTTTTCTGGAGGCTGCAGTGTTCTTCAACTTGCAGCTATATAATGTCAGTGGGAAGGTACTAGCTTTGAATTGATAGGAAGAAACTTGTTTCAGGAAGAAGCTTGAGATTAATTATTTAAAAAAAAATCTGGCACAATATAGTCTGTTCCTTCTACTCTTGTTTAGCTCTAGGCCCAACTCATTCACATACAATGTCTGTCACTCATTCATTCAAAAAATATTTATCCAGCACCATTATCTGCTAGAAAGTGGAGATACAAAAATGAAACATCCCACAAGGAACTTGCATTTCCTTTTCAAAGAAATACATACATATATGTATACACACTGATAGTTGAGTCCATTAAACTATATCTAGTGTATAATTGGTTCTTAAAACATAAACAGAAAAAAAATCTTTTGACATAGTAGTCAATACAAACTTTAGCCTAAGTCAAAGTAAGTGGAAAATAATCACAAGTAATGGCTTTATACAATTAGAGCTACAAAACTGCGAACTTTAACCTACTGATTTCACCACTAAGATTACATTCTTAGGATGTGATTGATAGGAGAAAGTCCCTCTTTGTGTAAAAATGTTCCCTAACATTCATGACAGTAAAAGAAAAATCTGGAAAACAACCCAGGTGTACAACAATTATGATATGTGTAGATAATGGAATATTAGTGGACATGAGAAATGACAAATATAAAAAATATTATGGATGAAATATAGGAAACCATCAAAGTGGAAAATCAAGTGGAAACTAAACAATACACTATGATCCATGTCCAAGGATACTTCTAGAGCCAGCTTTAACAACTAATGAGAGCCCACTGTTAAATTGTCAGTGTGAGCAGTTTTGGTAGAAATCAGCAAACCACAAAATGATTGGATTTATTGTTTTGTTGACTGGCTAAACCTAAAGTGATGGAGAAAATGTTAAGTATATAGATAAGAGTTAAAAGTGTGTCAAGTGAGGGAAAAGGAACAGTTTACTATGCAAGGCCTTGGGGATAAATGGACAGTCCTAGCCCTTAAAGAACATATAATGTATTCCACTAGAACGTAACCTAGCCCATCCTTCTCCACTCAAAAAAACTGTCATCTTCATTACCTGGATTATCCTAATAGCCTCCAAATTGGTCATCTGGCCTTCTGTTTTTCCCTTTTCTAATCTATTCTTCACAATATCTGCCAAAATTACCTTCCTAATGCAAAAAGCTTACTATATCATTCCCTTGCTCAAAAATCTTCACTGACAATCCTTCCGCCTAAAAGATAAAATAAAAACTTCTTAGCCTCCAATTGAAGGCCCTGCACAATTTTGGCTTAAACCTATCTTTCCAATTTTATTTCAGAGTATACACCTACCAACACTCTAAGTTCAAGTGAAACTATGCTACTGGCTATCCGAGGTTACTAAGGGCTTGTTCACCTCCAGACATTTTCAAATGAGGTTGCTTATCCCTCTCACAAGAATGGAACAAGCTCCTTCCTCTGTCCTCATCTTCCTTTAAGGCCCACCTCCACATAACCTTCTCTAACTAGAAATGATAACTCCTTCTTCAAATTGCCTTAAAGTACTTTATCTGAATCTCTCTTATTATGTCTTTCTCACATTCTACCTTGTATCATGTTCACTAGAGTAAATATTCTATCTCTATTAGAATGTAAGTTCCATAAAGGTAGAAACTACATAGCTTCGTCAATCTATACCAAGTGCCTTGTATACAACACAAAATTAATAGACATCTGAATGTGAATACCTACCAGTTGTCCCTATTCTTATTTCTCCTTTTTTCCCCTTCAGTTTCTCAACTACATCAGTTTATAGTCATTGTTGTCAAGTTTTCCTTCCATATTTGAATCCATGACTTAATTTTTTCCTGCTTATGACAATCAAATCTGGATAGAGGTCTTCACTATACAATCCAATTCAACAAATGTGCAATATATTAGATTCCTATTACACACAAGGCACTATGCTAAGCATTAAGGATACAAAGACAAAACCAAAAAAAGGCTCATTTCTCAAGATGCTTAAAAATATCTGATGATAAATTACGATAGCACAACTATAATCAGTCCTAAAAAGACTATAGCTGGATTAGTGTGTTCAGGTCAGGGTGCCATATTTTAGGAAGGATATTGAAAGGATATTTAGGAGGATATCCAGAGGAGGGCAGTCAGGCAAAGAGCTCTGAAATGATGACATCTATTGAAGGAAATGGGAACATTTACCTAAAAGAATACAAAATATGGGGAAGGGGAGAGCATGTGAAAGAGGGATTAAATTTATTCTGTGTGATCCTAGAAGGCAAAACTAGGAGCAATGGGTAGAATATTCAAGGAAGCAAATTTATGCCTGATATCGGGGAAAATGTTCTAATATTGAGAGTTCTAATGAAGAAGAATGAGCTATTTAATGGAAGCATTGGTTTTCCCTTCATGGGAGATCTTCAAGGAAAGGCTAGATAAACACGTTAGTTATGCTGGAGAGGGGATGGCCTCTGAGACCTCATCTAATTCAGATCCCATCCAAGTGGGAGATTACACATTATCAAACTGCACAAAACCCATGCTTCACACATAGCTGACACATACTAAGTAATCACTTAATAAAAATGTTTTTTGGTTGATTGATAACCCACTCTAAGAACTTGCTGAATAATTTGCTATTGGATTTGGTGATTTTCAAGTCAACAATGACAGTATGTAGGAGTTTCCAACTCTGTTAATGACAGGACTGTCTTTGAACTTCTTAGAAAGAAAAAGGAAACTCTGAAAGGGAGGGGACAGAGTGCAGAGAACTGTTACAAACAGCATGAAACGGATGAGAGGAGGTGAACCTTCCCAGTGGCTACTGATACTTCAATAAACAAAACTGGCCTTGGAGATTATTGATAGCACTGAGGCTCCAAGGTCTATTATGTAAAGAGAACTGTGAGAAGGATACAACATAGTTGAGAAGAAAAATATACATATTACAACAGTATGAGAAAAGTGGTAAAGCATCCTATTATGTACAGAATATTTAAACATAAAGTAGAGAATGAGAATAAAGGAATGATTAAAGATGGTATATCAGAGAAAACTGTACAATATGATTATCAAACTTCTGTTGTTTTAACTTGCCCTAAAAATATCTGAGTTCTCCTCACTCAGACTATAGACTATAGAAATCTATAGTATGTCTCTAATTATATTACTCTTCTGTTTTCTCTTTTAACTTAATGCAAAGACTTTTCCTTTAGCAATCTTCCTTTATTTCCTAGTCTTGGGAAAATGTATACAGAAAGCAATTTCTTAATGAACAAGACACACTTCTTTTTCTTTTCTATTTGCCTGACTGATCAATCTATATCTTTTTGGTCTCACATTATCTCAGTTTTGCCAGTCATGGCTATGTTCATAAATCATTAACTCCAACTCCAGCTGAATGTTCAGCTTTCTTAAATTTGCCTGTGTCTTAGGTAGACTTCTTGGCCCCTCCCTGGAATGTAATCGCAGGAACTGTGAAGACTGACATGCACAAACTTTACTGACCTGTCCCCTTGGGTTCCAATTTAAACCTTCTTTATTACATTATCCAGCACCTTCCCTGAGATATTCTTCCCCTCCTGAAAAGCTATGTTCTATCTCAGCTTCACCAGTCCTCTTCCGAATATAGCACCCAGAGGCCCAGGAAACCCAAGAAGAAAGTGCACAAACTCTGGCTAGAGAATCATTCAGCCAAAATCAGATGAGTAACAAAACCAAATGTACAATAAAGCAGTGGGCTAACAAGTACTTTTAAAAAGAACAGAAAGGCAGAGGACAAGAGAACCTGCCCCTTTCTAAGCTTACAAGCGAGTTGTCAGAGATAGAAACACAGAGAAGTAACTCTATTACAAGGCAGAAAGAGAAAATTTCTGCAAGAGTAGCTCAAAGTGCTATGGAAATGCAGATTAAACAGAGATCCTTTCCACTTGGAAACATCAGTGAAGACTGCGTGGAGGAGGTGGTATTTAAGTTGGAACTTAATGGACAGAGAGGGCTTCGATAAATTAAGACTGAGGAAGAGGCAGGAAAGTGACACCGAACACAGAGAGATGTGTCAGCAGAATAACACAGTTCAGAAAGCGTGGGAAGAAAGACCAGGAATTCAATTTCGCTAAAACATAAGGGATATGGAAAGGAGTGATGAGAAATGAGACTACAAAAGACAGACTGAAGTCAGACCATGGAGGACCTAGAATACCACACTATGAATTCTAAACATTACCTGGTGGATAATGACAAGTTATTAAAAGTCTTCTTTTCTTTCTTTTTTTTTTTTTTATTAGAGCACTGACATAGACTCACAAACTCTCAGAATTGGGAGGAACCAAAAAAACCATCTAATCTATTTCAAAAACAAAAATGCTCTCTATAAATACCCAACAAGAAGTTATCCAGTCTTTGCTTGGAGAATAACAGTAAGGCTGAAGCCTACTTCCCCAAGTAGACCACTTCATTCTGTCATTCTGGAGAGCTCTGATTATTAGGAAGTTTACACACACACACACACACACACACACGCACACACACACATACATTCTCTCTCTGATGCACACACTGCCAAAGCTGGCTAAGTGTTTGGGAGGCTCCAAAGAAAAGTATGGGAGAGAAGAGGTATTAGACTGACTACCAGACTGAAGGTTGACAGAGCCGTTGTGCTGACCTCATTGTTGTATGCCTGTGAAACATGGACATTCCGCCGGCTCCGTGCCAGGAAACTGAATTGCTTCCATTTGAACTGTCTTAGGAAGATTCTGAGGCTCACCAGGCAGGATAAGGTACCAGACACTGAGGTCCCTGATCAAGGTGAACTGCCAAGTTTTCAAACTATGGTTCAGAGAGCGTAACTCTGATGAGCTGACCGTGTTGTTCAGATGCAAAATGTATGTTTGTCAAAAAGACTATTTTATGGAGAACTCACATGGGGCAGGCAATCACATGGTGGTCAGAAGAAGCAATACAAGAATACTCTCAAGGCCTCTCTCAAGAACTTTGGATGAGAGAGAGAGAGAGCGCCCTCATCTCAGCTCAAAGCTGCTGACTGATCCTGTAGAAAAGGTGAAAGGTGCAACATGGGAGACACTGGCACAGGACTGCTCAGCATGGAGTGCCCACCTCAGAAGGGTGCTCTGAGAGTAAAGCAGAATTGAGATAGCACAAAGATAACATAGGACGCACAAATTTGGAGTAACCACCCCAAATATTCACATGGACTATCTGTGCCTGATCTGTTTAGACCATTCCAAGCTTGTATTGCTCTGATCAGTTACAGTGAGACACACTGAAACTTCACTTTATCAAGGAGATGTCATTTTGGTCCTCTCTGAGAAGGAAGGACAACAACCAACTATAAACTCACCTAGCCTGTTACATCCCGCGAGTCCCAAACCAAAGCTTGCTTCACAACACTTCACAAATTAGGCCGTCCTATGGATCAAGACACTATCTCTGTCACTGTGACTCAGACCCAAACTTTCTTCCCTGGCTGCCACTCCCCTATCTAATTTGTCTCTCCTGGTTAAAATATAAACTCCTTAAGAGAAGAGGCTGCCTCTCCACTGTATTTGTATTCCTAATAGTGGGCACCATCTCTGAAATACAGTGAGTTCTTAATAAGTGTTTTTTCGTTCATTCTTAATGCATTCATTCATTCAGGCTTAAATGAATATGTTGGACCATTTCAACCAATTCCCAATCTGCCTAAACATATGTGTACATAAATACATGTATTTACATATGTAACATATACTCTATCTATCTATCTATCTATCTATCCATCTACAGCAGGTAGGTGGGCAGTGAATAATATGCCAGACCTGAAGTCACAAAGATTCATCTTCCTGAGTTCAGATCTGGTCTCAGACACTTACTAGCTGTGTGACCCTGGGCAAGTCACTTAACCCTGTTTGCCTCAGTTTTCTTATCTGTAAAATAAGCTGGAGAAGGAAATGGTAAATCACTCTAGTATCTTTGCCAAGAAAACCCCAAATAGGGTCACAAAGAGTAGGATACGACTGACACAACTGAACAATAATTATATGTGTATATATTTAAGTCTATGTATATATATGTATGTACATATATGTGGGTGTATATATACACATATATACATATACACACGTGTGTGTATGTGTGTGCATGTGTGTCTACGAGAGAGAGAGCTCTCACCTCGGCCCAAAGCTGTTGACTGATTCTGTAGAAAAGGTGAAAGGTGCACAGGAATATTGCCCATAAATTCTACCTTACCTATTTCCTTCCTCCTTTTCTCTGTTCTTTTTTAAATTCTTCCCTTCCTTTCTCCTCTCTTAGTTGGCAGAATGAGAGTGAAGTAGTCAGGACTGAAAAGAAGTGGGAAAATGAAAACCAGTTCCATTCCTTTTACCCCCACTTAAAGCCTGAAATCTGCTGCTGGCTTTCATTCTTGCGCAGAAGGAGTATATACACCTACAGATGGTTATCTACCTGTTTCTCATCCTTTTACAGAATTCTACTATTAATAGCAGAATTAGTACAGTGCCTGGCACACAGTAGTTGCTTAACAGATGTTTTGTATTTGTTCTTCTTTTTGAGTCATTATGTGGTTTTTTTCACATTTCTGTAATTTCCCATTACCTTCTCTTCCCCCTCCCTGAAACCAGAGATTCCTTCTTTAAAACAAAGAAATATAGTTTAATAAAGCAAATGAATGCATTGGTCCTATCTGACAACACATACCTGATTCCAAATCTATAACATACAACTATAATTGTGATTGATCTCAGAATTCTTGGGGTCATATCATAGGTCCCTTGGGGCTATTCCATGTCCCCCATGTTGGAGACTGCTGCACTAGAGTCAAGACTGGCTCCTTCAATGATCACGTTTCTTATATTTTTCAATGCTGTTTCCTTCACATTACTATAATCACTGTAAACTATTCTCTTGGTCCTGCCTACTTCACTTTTAATCAGTTCATATAAGCCTTCACAGATTTCTATGAAATCTTCATAGTAATCATTTTTCTGACACAATAATGTTCTATTACATTATTATACCACATTCACCTATCCCCCAATTGACAGACATCTGTTTTTTAGTTTTTTGCTACCAAAAAAGGTTGCTAATGCACACACAGACACGCGCGCACACACATACAAAGACACACACACACACATCCTCCCACAGACACACACGCGCACACACACAGACGCACACACACACACACACACACACACACACACCCTCCCTTTTCCCTCTTGGGGTACAAGCCCAGAAGTGAAAGCAACTAGGCTGAAAGACATGCAGCATTAGGGTTTACTGATTTCTCCACTTCAGTTCCACATTGCAGCAGTTCACAGCTTCAATAACAGTTCATTACTGCGTCTTCCTCCCCAAAATTCCTCCAGCATTTACCATCTTTGACTTTGCCTATGTTGTTATTTGTTGTCAGTCGTTCCACCCGTGTCCAGCGCTTTGTGATGCCATCTGGGGTTTTCCTGACAAAGATACTGGAGTGGTCTGCCATTTCCTTCTCCAGCTCATTTTACACATGAGGACACTGAGGCAAACAGTGTTAAGTGACTTGCCCAGGATGACACTGCTAGTAAGTGTCTGAAGACAAATTTGAACTCAAGATGTCTTCCTGCCTCCAGGTCTGGCACTTTGCATGCGTCACCCAGCAGCCTTCTAGCCCAGCGGCTAAGTGAGAGGAGCTGTTTCAGTTTGCATTTCTCTTATTACTAGTCCTTCTGAGTATTCTTCCATATAATTGTTGATAATTACATTTTTAAATCTGCCTTTTAACATGATTTGACCAGTCTACTGAAAAATGGCTTGTGTTCCACTTATTCCTTTTTTCTCTCCACCATACACAGACCCAGGCAGTCTGGGATTGGGTAGCACTGAAATTACAATCAGAACCTTTAGGATCAAATCCCAGTATTAAAGTAAGTTTGAGACCTTAGGCAAATTATTTTTCCTCTCTGGGACTTCACTTACCTTATCTGTAAAACAGAGATAATACTTGTATATGGCTGATATAAGGCTCATGTGAGACAAATTATATTAAAGTACTTTCAGTTACAACCTTTGTGACAAGATCATCTGTTGTATGAAGAATATCATATTTTGAAGATCCTTCTTTGCTTACTGCTAATTATAATAGTTCATATTAATTTAGTATCTGAAGGCTTGAAAAACATTTTTCTCACATAAATTCTATAAATTAGAGAGCATATTATTATTTGTATTTTACAAATGAGGAATATGAAGCTCAAAGAGGTTACATAAATTACTATTATCAACTAATAAATGCTGAAACCAGGAGTTAAACTGAAGTTTTCTAATACTAATGCTTTTTTCATGTATTATGGTATGTCTCTGTACTTAATAGTTCAAAGTGTCCACCAATAATCCTGAAAAAAACACTGCCCTAGAGAGCCACAACACAGCAGGAGCAATACTGTTTTATAAACAAACATAAGGAGGAAATGGAATTTCTGCTGGTCAAAATATAGCTTACATTTTATTCGGATCCAAATCCATTTAAATAATAAGCCACAGAGGATTTTGAAATTCCTAGTCCTAAATCAGATAGTTACCTGGAACAAAGGACTTCAATCTCTGTGGGTCTTGTGGTTCTTGCTGCACAATATTTCTGGTGACCAACTGTGAGGCTCCATCTCTTCATGGCTATCTACCTATCATATCGGCTCCAATCTGCTATAATATGGTAAATAAAAAAAAAACCTCGAAAGGGTACACTGGAAGTCTTTTATTCATAGCCTGAGAAAATAAGCCATCACAAACAGCTAGCAAAGACCAGAGTGTTAACAGGCAAAGATTAAATAATTTACCTCTTGTGTCTGAGGCTTAGATGGTTCTCTAGGACAAATAATAATCCAATGATTTAAGGATAGAAATTCAGAACATAATCTTAGGCTCAGACTGCAAATAAAGTCAGAACAAAAAGACAACGAAGGAGGCAAAGTCCTTGTTTTCCACCCACCCATCACACTTTATGTCAGGAAAAACTTTCTAACAATTAGATTTGATCATTTATACCTCATATGAGGAAATTTAGCAACTAGAAGAGGTAAACATGCTAGAAAGCATTTAAGTAAAGATCAATGGGGACAGAAACAGAAGTGATAGTTTCATTGCAACATACTCAGACTACTTGGGCCAAAAGAGGAAACAGAAGATGAACTCAGAAAACAGATCAGAAGCTTGAAGTGAAGGCCTCATACAGTAGTTATGGGGGAGGGGTCTTCAATTATCAGAGGCAGTTAGTTGGTACTGTGGATAGAGTGCTAGACCAGAAATCAGGAAGACTGAGGTTCAAATCTAGTCTCCTATATTTATTCTGTGTGTGTACAAATCTGTAGATGGATGGACATTATATATACATGTATATATATATACACACACACACACACACATACATACACACATATATATACACATATATGTATATACATATATATACACACACATACACATACATACACACATATATATGTGTGTGTATATGTAAATACACATATATACAGCCTCTTCAGAACAGAATCACCCTTCCAGTCCAGTCAGTACACCAGTGCCCCTCAGTGCTTTTTTAGTATTTTTTAGCAGTGACCTGGATAAAGGCATAGGTGGTATCATCAGATACGCAGATAACACAATAACAGATAACACAAAACTGGAAAGGATAATTAATACACTTTGTGACAGTCAGTATCCAAAAGGATTTTAAAGGGATAGATCAATGAGCTGAATCTAATAAGAAAAAATTTGATAGAGATGAATATACTTCACAAGTATGAGATGGGGAGGCACAGACAGAATGCAATTGTTCTGAAAAAAAGATCTTAGGGTTTTAGTGTATGATAAGTAAGCTCAATATCAGTAAGGAGTGTGATGTGAAAGTCAAAAAAGCTAATGCAATGTTGGACTGCATTAAGAGAGGCATAACTTCTATGAACAGAGAAATGACAGTTCTGCTGCACTGTTCTTGTAAGATGTCATCTGGAGCACTATGTTCAATTCCAAGCACTGGAATGCATCAATAAGAGGGTAAAAGGGAAATGGGCATTTTTAGCCTAGAGAAAAGAAGACTCAGCAGGGATATTATAGCTATGTTCAAGTATTTGAAGGGCTGTCATGTGGACTTACTCTCTTTGACCCTAGTGGGCAAACTAAGAAACAATGGTTCGAAATGACAAAGAAGTCACTTTATTTTTGATGTCAGAAAAAACTTTCTAACAATTAGAGCTCTCCAAAAATGAAATGGATTACCTCAAGGAATGTGCGTGTGCGTGCGTGTGCGTGCGTGCGTGCGTGCGTGCGTGCGTGTGTGTGTGTGTGTGTGTATTTGTGGCAGAAGCCACACACCCATTTCTCGAGTACACTATCATGGAAATTCCTGTGGTGCTCAGGTTGAACTAGATAGGTTAGTTACTTACATTTATTTAAATAACATTTTGTGATTCTGTGACTCTGAAGAGGATTTTTCTGAGCCCCTGACCTGCCACTGTGCAGTCCCCTCTGAGGTTACTTTGTATTTACTTTGTATGTATCTTATATACACATGTATTTACATATATGTGGTTATCTAGCCACCAATCTATCTATCTACAAGTATATACACACAAAGTAAGTATATGAGGGGGGCCCAGAATGAGTCTTCAAATTATAAAGAAGATTGAATTTGACTGCTAGCAAAAATTCTAGAGTGTTTTATTAACGAGATGCCATGTGAGCATTTCAAAAGGGAAGCAGCTATCATTAACAGTTAGAATGGTTTCATCAAAAACAGAGCAAGCCAAACTAACCTTATTTCCGCTTTTCAAAACCTTATTAATTCAGGGTAATACTACAGACATAGTCTGCATAAGTTCTAGGAAAAATATTGATGAATGAATAGAGAGAGGTGGGCCACAAGAAGTGGGCTACAAGAAGTGGGCCACAAGAAGTGGTACTGTTAAGTGAATTCAGAACATGATGAATGATTATACCCAAAAAGCAATCACAAATGAGTCAATGCAAACTTAGAGGTTAATTTTGTTTGTTTCTTCTTTTTGTAATTTTTTTTTTTACTTTAAACTTAAATACAAATTCAGAAATGAAAAAAAAAATTGCCATGGACACAGCAGACCATAAGAGAGGATTCAATATAAAACAATAAATTTCTATTTCAAGAAAAGCTATATAATAAATATTATATGTTGTTTTCAAAGCTGCCCAGCTTTGTTTTGCTTCCTTTTTGGTTCTTTTATTCTCTGTTGTACACTTTTTATTTTATGTACCCCCTCTCCAACCTTAAAAAAGGCTACAATTAAGTATGGAGATGTGTTTATGTATGCATGCATATGTATGTGTGTATACATATATGTGTATGTATGTATAATGTATACACATATATAGATATCTATAAATATATACATATATACACATAAACGTGCTTATTTCCACCTGTCATTGGTTTCTCTAAAGGTGGAAAGCATCTTCTTTCATAAGTCTAAGTCGTTTCACGCTTTTCTAACTCAACCAGCTCATTATTTCCTATACCACAGCAACATTCCAACCCAATCACATTCTATCTGAGTGACTGTCTTTGAAAGCTTTTCCCCAATTTTCTGCATTACTTCTATTATTGGCTGCATAGGTTTTATTTATACAAGAATATGTTAACTTGAAATAATTGAAATTATCCTTTTAACACTTCAACCATGTTCTGCCTTTTAGTATAGTTTAAGGTCTAATACTGCTGAATCTACTTCCTTTACATCTTTTTTCCCGGTATCTTTGAAGTTCCAGACCTCATGCTCTTCCAAATGAACTCATTATTTTTTCTTTTTTTTCTAATTTATTTATTTATTTTTACTTTTCAACATTCATTTCCACAAGATTTTGAGTTCCAAATTTTTCTCCATCTCTCCCCTCCCTCATCCCCAAAAGGCATGCATTCTGATTACCCCTTCCCCCCAAACTGCCCTCCCTTCTATCTCACCCCTCTCTCCTCTTATCCCCATTCCCTCTATTTTCCTGGAGGGTAAGATAGACTTCTACACCCCATTACCTGTATATCATTTACCAGCAGCATGTAAAAACAACTTTTAACATTCATTTTTAAAACTATGAGTTCCAACTTCCCCCCTTTCTCCCTCCCCATCCATCCCCAACGAGAAGGCACACATGTAGTTATGCAAAAAAATTCTATAAAAGTCATGCTGTGAAAGACTAACTATATTTCCCTCCATCCTATTCTGCCTCCCATTTATTCTGTTCTCTCTATTGACCCTAACCCTCCTCAAAAGTATTTACTTCTAATCACGCCTTCTCCCTATTTGTCCTCCCTTCTATCATCCCCCCCAACCCCTCTTATCTCCTTCTCCCCTACTTCCCTGTAGTGTAAGATAGATTTCCATAGCAAATTGAGTACGCATGTCATTCCCTCCTTCAGCCAAATGTGATGAAAGCAAGGTTCACTTTTCCCTTTCGCTTCCCCTCTCTTCCCTTCCCTTCCACTGAAAAAGCTTTTCCTTGCCTCTTTTATGTGAAAGATAATTTGCCCAACTCTATTTTCCCTTTCTCCTCCCAATATATTCCTCTCTCACCCCTTAATTTTATTTTTTTAGATATCATTCCTTCCTATTCAACTCACCCTGTGCTCTCTGTGTATCCCTTCAACTACCCTAGTACTGAGAAAAGTCTCAAGAGTTATAGATATTATCTTTCCATGTAGGAATGTAAACAATTCAACTTTAGTAAGTGCTTTACGTTTTCTCTTTTCTGTTTACCTTTTCATGCTTCTCTTGATTCTTGTGTTTGAAAATCAAATTTTCTATTCAGCTCTAGTCTTTTCATCAACAATGCTTGAAAGTCCTCTATTTCATTGAATGACCATTTTTTCCCCTGAAGCATTATACTCACTTTTGCTGGGTAGGTGATTCTTGATTTTAATCCTAGTTCCTTTGACTTCTGGAATATCCTATTCCAAGCTCTTCGATCCCTTAATGTAGAAGATGCCAGATCTTGTGTTATCCTGATTGTATTTCCACAATACTTGAATTGTTTCTTTCTGGCTGCCTGCAATATTTTCTCCTTGACCTGGGAGCTCTGGAATTTGACTACAATATTCCTAGGAAATTTCCTTTTGGGATCTCTTTCAGGAGGTGATCAGTGGATTCTTTCAATATTTATTTTACCCTCTAGTTCTAGAATAGCAGGGCAGTTTTCCTTGATAATTTCTTGAAAGATGAAGTCTAGGCTCTTTTTTTTATCATGGCTTTGTTATTATTATTTCTAATACAGTAAAATAATTTTTTAGTAATTAAATTGGAATAACATTGAATATGTACATTAAGTAAAATTGTCATTTTAAAAATTATATTGGCCTTTCCCCAACTGATAAATGGTCAAAGGATATGAACAAGGAGTTTTCAGAGGAAGAAATTAAAGCTATCTATAGTCATATGAAAAAATGCTTTAAAAAAATTTAAATATGGATTAGAGAGACGCAAATCAAAACAACTTTGAGGTATCACATTACACCTATCAGACTAGCTAACATGACAAAACAGGAAGATTGATAAATGCTGGAGAAGATATGGGAGAGCTGGAACACTAACTTATTGTTGGTGGAGCTGTGAACTGATCCAACCATTCTGGAGAGCAATTTGGAACTATGCCCAAAGGAGTACAAAAATGTGCATACCCTTTGACCCAGCAATATCGCTTCAAGGGCTGTATCCCAAAGAGATCATAAAAATAGGAAAGGATCCCACATGTACAAAAATATTTACAGCAGCACTCGTTGTGGTGGTCAAGAACTAGAAATCGAGGGGATGTGCAACAATTGGGGAATGGCTGAACAAGTTGTGGTATGTGAATGTAATGGGATACTATTGCGCTATCAGAGAAACTTGGAAGGACCCATATGAACTGATGCTGAGTGAAAGGAGCAGAACCAGGAGAACTTTGTACACAGCACCAACCACAGTGTGTGAGGAATTTTTCTGGTAGACTTAGTCCTTCATGGTAATGCAAGTACCTAAAAATTTCCCAATGGACTCTTGAAGTACAACGCCTTCTACATCCAGAGAAAGAACTATGGAATTGGATCATAGAATGAAGCAGATGTAGTTCTTCTTACTGTTGTTTTCCGAGGTCTGTCTCAGGGCCCAACCTTGGGCTCTCCTTTCAATTCCTAAGCCACAATGCTCAGCAAATGATCTTGCTTCCTACCATCCCTCTGATGTCTATAAACTACAGCTGTTCTCTGCCCTGGAACTGAAACCAGGGATTCTGCTCTTCTGCAAGTACTCACAGCTAATAGGGTACCTCACTACTGCACTTAGCAGGTATGTGTTAGCTCCTTCTACTAGAAGCCACAGCCTGGGACGCATCTGGTCAGCTGTGCATGGTATCCCTCAAGTGGAAGGTCCTTCTCCTACTGAGACATCTGACCTCCACACTGTCTTCAAAATAAAAGTTTCTAAGGCTAATGCTGCCTCTGAACCCAGCTGCCCCCAGGGCTTGTCATTTGTTGATTCTGCAAAGTTGACCAGGAGTTGTTTGTACTTCACTCAGGCCAAACTTCTGCACCTCCAAGTCTGGAGGTCAGGTTTTTCCTCAGATCTTCTCTAACAGTCTTATGAAGACAACTGCTTTAACTCACATTTATTTCTGCTGTTCAGAGGCAATGCTCTCTTTTCTTAAGGAGGAAATTTGGAGGGCTGAAAGTTTTCTGACGTACTCCGTCAACTTTCCAGAAGCCTCTTCCCTAGTGTTTTGTTTCTTTAGTTATTGCTGGTTCAGTAATTTTATATCTTAGGCTGAAAAGTATTCATAGAAAATTACAGATTGTGATGGCTTAGCTGTTACTAGCACAGTCCTGAACTCAGTAAATTTGCCCTTTTTTTCTGAGCAACTTGGCCTTTCTTGTAGGCAAGAGGCACTTTAGGACAATTCCACCTGCATCTTTTAACTTCTCTCTTGGTTTTCTTTTCATAGATTGTATTCTCAGGGCATGAGATTTTTCTGTGCATCTAGTCCACATCAGAAATGATGTTGTTCTGTGAGAACAATTTTTTTTTTACAAAGTTCCTCATCTTCCTCCATTAGATAACACGTATAATATGCAACATTTTGATCCACGATGTGCTTATGATGTACACTGAATTTTTTCCTTTCTAAATCATAACCAGGGGAGTCTCTGATACTGTGAAGAATAAAAGATAAAAACACCAGCCAGTTTCCTTCAGGGTTCCAAAGACTTTGTTTCCAGGGATATCAAAAAGCGATATGACAGCCACTTCTAGCAAGCTCTACATCCAAGCAAGAAATGAAAGCACCAAAGATAACCAAAGTCATATACATGTTGGTTGCTGACCATCTCCTCCTTCCTCTCCCTCTGTGTACATAAGGTATCACACCTGCTGGGGTTCCACCCAAAGGAATGCACATTTTGGTCACTGAAACCTCCCAAGGTATCTTGGGATTTAGAGGCTAGATTTCTTTCTTAATAACCATGCCTTAAACCCAAATCACTGGCTCCCATTGATTGTTCCACAACAGTTCCCAGGGCAAGCCCCACTTGGTCACTGTTTGGGCCTAAATTGCTCAGAGGGAATGTAACAGCAATTGTTCCTGTTCCGACCAGAAGACCTCTCCTTCCAGATTGATATTTTTTCTTTTTGACTCAGTAAAAGAAGCTATTCTCTGCCTCACTTCTTACCTACCTTTAATTAATTTACCTTAGTCAAACTGAGACTTGGGAAAGACTTTAGCTTAAAAAGGTCATGATCTCCCACTGCACTGGGGCCATCTCCAGTTGTCCTGATCTATGTCTAGCCACCCAACTCAGTTCTAGAGGAGAAAGTCAGGCTGGTGACTTTGCACAGCATCCCTTCACTTAAACCCGACACCCCCGCAAGTCATGGCGTCAGCCTTCCGACAGCACGGTCCTCTTCGAGAAAGAAGGACAAATAGCAACAACAATAACTTTCATTTACTTGGTAAATTTAAAATAGAGCTTTACATTGAAATTATACAAGATTCATCACTTACATTTTGAGTTTCTGCTATGCAAGCTTTAACAGAGTAGGGATTCTACCTCTTATTTATATACAGCACTTACCATCACAAGCACATCTGACCTGGTAACAGCGTAATGCTGTATTTATATTCAATATTGGTGTAACTGTCTCTGATCCCCAACATATGAATTATTTTATATTATATTTTATATTTATGTTAGTTTGTTTCCCAAACTTCTTCCCATAGTACTTTCATTTCTCCCATATAAAGGGCTTCACTGAATTTGAAAAGTACAATAGAATTTTTTTAAAATCATCACAAAGTATTTTACAAATGTAAAGTACAATATTAATGCCAAGTTACAAAAGGAGCAGTAATAAGGGTGGAAAATACCATTCAGCTACACAACAGTATTCTCAAAAGAATCCTACAATTTTTCTTTGAACTGATAGAACTTATTCCTTAAAAGGAATTTTCTTAACTCAATCTCATTTAGCTATTTTATAATTACTGTGTCTGTCTTGTCAAAAATCTGTTACAATAAAAAATTTTAAGAAGTTATAAAATCAACACCAAAGAATGAACAATAGATTTTTGTAGCATTCATAGTCAATTATAATGATTTGAACCAGATCTGCAATAAGTAAATATCTAGGTTTCCAGAATAACTTTTTCTAGTAAGTCTTACTTATTTATCATTTCTGAACACTATGTCAAAGCCTCATACAACCTCATAATTTCTTGAGACTCTTCTGGAAACAAATTTAAAACAGTAGATAACCAAAAAAAAGTCTGACTTGCCTTTGACCTATGCTAAATTATCCAAGGTTAGAATCTTAAATCAGAATGCAGCAATATTTCATTCGCTAAAGATGCCCTCCAGACAATGATAATTAAAAAACTACATTTTAAGGGGCAGATTTCTTCTTAGAGAAAGTAATGGTTTATTTCTCACTGAATCTCAACACAGTCCCATAGGGCCAACTGAAAGTGAAAAGATCTGAAGCCTTTCCTCTTCCCCAGTTCCTCTTACAATCTCTGGCTTCCTTCAACACTCAGCTCAAAAAGCCATCTTCTTCAGGAGGCCTTTCCGAGGCCTCCCCTCTACCATTCCCACCATCCCACCCTACTCCCAAGATGTGAAAGATTCGGGAGGAATCTTGTATATATACCTATCTATATGCTGTCTCCCCCAGTTGAAATGTATGTTCCTTTAGGGCAGCAGCTGCTTTATATCCCTACTGCTCAGGACAGAGCCTGGAATATATAAAGTAAGTGCTTAACAAATGCTTCTGGATTGAATCAATAAACTCCAGAGAGTTCCACTGGTACAAAAGTATTTTCTTAAATCAAAACAATTTAACAACACAGAATGATATTCTTATTACAATTATATTACTATAGAAAATATTTACTTATCAGATACATATTTTGTCATTACCTAAAGCTGGTTATCAGGTAGTAAGCTGTTTTGGCTGACACAGCTAATCAAACAATCTACTCAGGCACTGAGAGGTTATAATCAGCATCAGTAGAGGAAGTACCTACACTGGTGAAATCCCAGAGTTTTTTGAAGTACTAAAATATAGGTATTTGTTCTTCTGCTCTACAACAATCTCTATAAACAGAAACTTTCATTAATGTGACCTCAGAGGGGCTTCTGGCAGATACAGTACTAGCAAACCTGGAGTGTAAGCCTGCCCTTGGGGTACTATCGCCAAGGTTCTGAAATACCATCCAACAGCACTCCTCCGGCTGCCCAGCTCCTGTGAGTCTGAATTAGAGCTGCTGCTGCAGGCTGCGTCGGCGACTCCAAACACCTCCTACAAATTGTTGTTGCTCTTATGCAGTCACTGAGCACGTCTGACCTTTGTGACCCATCTGGAGTCTTCCTGGCAAAGTTCTAAGAGTGGGTTGTAGTTTCCTCCTCCAGACCATTTTACAGATGAGGAAACTGAGGCAAACAGGAGGCAAACTGAGACTAGATCTGAATTCAGCCCTTCCTGATTCCAAGACCACTACTCTATCTATTGGCCGCCCCACTGCCCTAATACAATATTATTAGCATACGCAAAATATTAGCTTCAGTAGTCTCTGTCTAGTTTATAAAGTTAACTAGATATCATGGAGTAGATTGATCATGGAAGCAGAAGCATAGAATTTAGAACTGAAAGAGACTCTACAGGGCATCCCTAGTTCAATCTTCTGCCTGCCATGATGATGAAACTTACACCTAAAGAGATTAATTAATTTGACCAAGGTCAAACAAATAATAAGGCAGGATTTGGATCTCAGAGTCCTACCCAACTCTGACCTTACAAATTAAAAAAAGAACAAGCACTACTATTTCCGTTTTTAGATGTAAAAACTCAGGTCAAAACCCCCACAAGTTAAAAAAAATACTGTTAAATTATCCTCAAAATCTCCCTTCACTACACATGAAAAATTTCAGGGATTAAAATTTATTTCACAGACTTTTTGTCCTGAAGTAACCCTCTTAATCCTCATGTCAGTTTGTCTACTAGTGAACGGAAATAATTCTTAAATATATATAGGACTATGAGAAGTATGAAAAAAAGGCATTTTCCCAAATGCAAATTATTGCTCAATTCAAATCACATTAGATGTTCATAAAGAAAATTACTTCTTTCAAGTTTCTTAAATCTTGGTAGTCTCTTGTTACACTGGACAGATTTTACCAATTTAATACTGAAATCTGATACTTTATATCCCAATATCAGTTCTTGGAATGAGAGTTGTTTGAAAGAACAAGATATATTTAGTCCGAAAAAGAGAAGACTTGAGGCACAAGGGTGTGCTGGTAAATATTTAACAATCAGCTCTCAGCTGGGCATGCTTTTAAGTTTAATCAATATTGTTAACATTTCTCCTTCACTTTCTTAATAGTAGAAAACCAACAAGACAACAAATCAGGACTTCCTTTGTAGTTTGCTGATTTCAGAGGTGTGAACCCTCCTAATTAAAATTTGGCAATCTAACAACTAATACATATCCCAGGAGTTGGTCTGAATTGTTTTCAGTATACCTCTGGCTAGAACTATAAGGTTTCTGTGTAGCTCACCAGTTGGTGGCCCCCCCTCCTTCCTTTTTTCTGATTCAGGTTTGTCAATATATTTCTTGCCAAGTTGATTTATTCACACTTCTACACTCAAGTTGAACTCACTGAGTATCAAAGTATAAACTGACTTTATTTGGAGGATCTTATCTAGTTCTTCAAAGAATTTATCTACTTTTTCATCTTCACCAGGGGTTGGTGCATAAATTATTGTCATGGTAGTCTTTTTGCAAATACGTATCATTAACGTTGCAATGAGGTGACAAATTATCACATGAAATTATATTTATTATTGCCTACGGACACACAATAAAACCAAGTACTCCTGAATTACTTCACCAAGGAAAATTTATGAGTCATAGTTTATTTAGTTGCAACTTTATTTTGTTCTCTACTTTTGTTTATAGTGAGAACATCACAATTTATATGATTCAATTACTCCAGTAATGTGTATTCATTTGTCATTAGACAAGAATCTCACATTTAAAAGTAAGAACCATTTGTTAACAATTAATGTGTACAGATGGTCTAAAAAAAACTGTAATTCTTAGTACTCTCTATCACATTTTGTGTCAACATTGTAGAAACAGCAAGAGTTCACACAGGACTGAAGGCTATTTTGTATCTATCCTTGTTTCATAGGTAGGCATGGTCTACTACATCCAAGAGGCCAGCCTACTGGTGAGAAGCATCTTAGTACTTAAATAGGCTGGTCTTCAGAGGGTAGATTCATCATGCTACCATGACTGTATTCAAAGTGTCATCATCAACTTGTATATTTTGAGCTCCTAGAACTAACTCTATACCACACTGAAGCATCAAAGCTGGATCCCATGCCATATGCTACAACAAATTCCAGTTAGATCAATGTGTAAAAAATTTTAAGCTATAAAAAGTTAAAAGAAAAGGGAACATATCTTAATAATGAAAACAAAAATGAGAAATTAAATTATATTATAACCACTCAGTGATCACATTCCCATTATATTGTAAAAGCTGACCAAAATGAATGGCAATCATAGAAAAGGGTTATGGTACATTATGGTACAGATACATCAATGCACTGCTCATAAACTGGTTCTAGAAAGCAACTTGGAATTCTCCGCCCCCCCCCCAAAAAAAAATCACAAAATTTGCATACCCTTTCATCCAGCAATAATACTACTAAACATATACCCCCAAATGGCCAAAGTCACATATGAGCCCTAAAGGCCCTTGTGTATAACATCATTTGAAGTAAAACACTTCTGTGCAAACAACTAGAAATAAAAAGGGTGCTCATCGACTGGGTTATGTCTAAGCAAATTATGGTCTGTAAACATAATGAAATATTATGTTACCATAATAAGAAAAGGGAAGGATTCAAAGAAACCTGAGAAGAGTTATATGAACTGATGCATAATAAAGTAAGCAGAACCGAGAAAGCAATTTCCACAGTGACTACATAATAATGCTGAAGTAGGAGCAACATCTGTTTTATGAAGGGCTCCATTTATTTCCTTTTAAGAGGACAGAAAGGTCATTGATGAGATCATGATTAATTTGGCTTCAGAAAGCTGGTGTCCTACTGCTTTGCAGGATGTCTTTGGTGATTTCTAGAGAGACTATGAAAGTAAGGGGAAATAGGATTTTTTCCAAATTAGTATCCTCCTTAACCTCATGATAAGTAAAGTTAATTCTCCTCAATGCATCCTATCCCCAAGGCTGAATCACTGGACTGGCTTGAACTAGATTTGGAGAATGTACATTAGAAGAATGTAAGAATTGGAGAATGTACATTAGAAGAATGTAAAGGAAAAGAATTTTGAAAGACTTAAAAACTCTGATCCATGAAATGACCAATTATGTCTTCAAAAGAATGATGATGAGTAAGAAATACATTTTTAGGCATGGCCAATGTATGAAGGATTTTGCACTACCCTTATTCTGGTACAAGAGAGAGTGTCTATTATGGGATGTGAAAACATAGGGAAAGGGAAAGGAGGTGAATAATGACAGTGATGAAGAAGAGAGGAGAAGAAACGAGAAGGGGAGGGGACAGGAGTGGAGGGGAGAGGAGTGGAGGAGAGAAGGGGAAGAAAAGAGGGGGAAGAGCTAAGTTCATAAAACACTTAAAAATATACAAAACAGAGAAAAGTTCGGAAGAAGATATAGACAAGTAGTACAAATTTGCTTAATAGAGTATTGAAAATATGTTTTAAAATAATCTTTAAAATAACTGTTCACAGTTTCATATAGCTTTTTTATTCATTGTACATCGCAATGCTCATGTGTGCTGATATTTGCTAAATTTATAATAAAATAAAAAATTTAAATAGTGAATAGTTTCGTTTTTTTTAAATCATAAAAGAAGTAGAAGAAATAACTGGAGGGAAATATCAAGAAACATTGCAAGTCCAAGGAAATAACAAAGCGAAATAGACCAAATAAGTAAAGAACCAAATTTTATATATACATATACTAATGAAAAAGGACAAAGAACAGAACTGGATAAAGTAGATGACCCTTGTTCAAACACTCTTTTGTTGTAAATGGTTCTAATTGTATACTGGTTGATGGTGGAGTTTTTCTCCCTTTAATTTCAATCTTAGGCTAATAATAAATATTTTTTAAAAGAAAAATAAATACTCAATAAGACTATAGCTGAAGCTTTTTAAAAATATAATTATGGAAACTTGGCTCAGGAAACACACACATGACAATACAAAATTCCAACAGTGCCATCAAATTTAAACCACTGCAAATTTGCTCTAATTTGCCTTTAAGCAGGTTTCCTCCCACACATTGTGTGATTTCATGTGCTAATGCCAAAAGTAATAGCTATTAAAGTACACTCCTCATTCTCTGTAAAGGGATAGTGTCCAGATACAAGTTAAGGTATTCAGAGATTTAAAGTATTCACAAGTATTACTGTCAATGGACCATTGCAACAAAGCTCTACTGAATATCAGTCATGATTTATGAACATAACAGGTAGCTAGGCACAATTTCAATAGCAGTCAGAAGTCCCTAGGGAAACATTCAGCCTACACTCCACTCTAGATCTTGTCCCTAGCCAAGACTGTGGCTAAATAGTGACTGGCAGGGCAATAGTGACTGTACTTCCTATCCTGAGGGAAGGGAAAGGCAGAAGCCACAGCCTCAGTGTATCCTGTACACAGTGAGACACGCAAGCCAGAGAGAATAAAGAACGAAGTGTGAGGAGGAGGGAAACAGAACGGTTTTTATGACGAACAGCTGCTGCACCTGGGACAAAGGGGGAGAAAGAGAGAACCTGGAGAAACTGGGGAGCAGGAGGCACTTCAAACAAATTCAAGGCACAGCAGGAGACACTCAGAGACTAGAAGCCAGAGAGACAGAAGCTGAGCTGCCACAATGGGATGACTGTGTAAGAATAATGATTCCTCTATTTCCCCTTCTCCTTCATTTTCCTTGCTCAGGAGAAATAACTTTGGCCCCCAACCTCTATTTCTCATGAGTATATTTGCTTCCTGTTTCCTTTTTTTGTTTCTTTAAGCTGATTTTCTAAGAAAAATGTGGCAAACACTGATATGTGTTTCATTACTCAAATGTAGCTGTGTAATGGAAGTGGAGGTAAAAAGGTCTGTGAGGGAGAGAGGGAATGGGGAGAGAAGAGAAAGACAAACAGAGACAGAGAGAGACTGAGGTGGATTTCATAACTGTAATCTATATTTGCCAGGGAGATTTTTTTTTCCTGGCTGGAGGATTAAGCTGAATAAAAGAGATTTAGTGATTCACATTTTGTAATTCTCCTGGGGAATGAAGAAAAACATATAGCCACATATTTCTGGACAAGCAATTTGGTATGACAAGGTTGGAAGAAGCTTAAACTAGTCAAAGAGAAAGTCAAATATTTTCCTTTTCACTGCCTTCCCACAGTCAGTCTGAAAGGAAAACTAGTCCTCCAAAGGCATGGAGCTAAAGGAGTAACTGGAAAGTCACCCATATAAGGGTCAAGGACAGAAGATAGTGACTAACTTTCTTCAACAGTATAACACTACCACTTCCACACTAATGATATGCTTAGATTATATGTGGTGCATTATAAAAAAAGCATGATCACCCATAGCTATGGCCATCAGAACCTCTTGTCAAAAGAATTTAGGGTAAGATGTTAAAAGCTGATAATTCTGGGAAAGAAGGAATAAGAACTATGTAGCTGAGGCAAGGACTATACTATGGCTAGCTTTTCTATGGAACCCCTTAAAGGATCTGAAGTTAATGTGGAAGCTTGGTTAGAAACTGGACTTGGTGTGAAGAAGAAAAGGGCACAATCGAGAGCTAAATGATATTTTATGATCAAAGTGACTGAATTCTGTAAATGGAATAAGAGAACTATGATGTGAAAGTCAGTTTGGTGACTTTCTTAAGCTTTCTTTGATTAAAAAAACGCCAATTAACAAATCATCTATTTTCTCTACTTTCCAAAACTCCTCCCAGTTGAAATAAAAAAAGACACAAATACATATAGTCAAGTAAAACAAATTTCCACATTCAATATATCCAAAAATATGTGTTTCACTCTTCATCCTGAATACATGACCGCTGGCAGAAGATGGGTGACATGAGGCATCATCCATCCTCTGAAACCATGCTTGGGCACGGCAGCGATTGGGCTTACATGCTTCAGATGTATTTGTCTTTACAATGTTGTCATTACTGTATAAACTGTTCCTCTGCTTCTGCCCTTTCACACAAGCCTTCCTAGATTTCTCTAAAACCAGCTCTCTCTTAATTTCTTACAGATTACCATGAGATGATTTTAATATATATGGAGGAATAATGATCGAGGGAGATAAAAGTGTACACGTACAGTCAGCGTGGGCCAGATATACTCATATGCACATGCATATGGCAGAAAGGAGTTTTGGAATGAGACTGTATTAAGTGATTAAAAAAAAGAAAAAAGAAAATACTAGGGCAAATATGGAAATGAACAATCTAAGGACTGTGTGTCTAAACACTAGTCCCTACAAGCATCTTATATATCAACCCAGAAGAGCAGTGATGAGATACTATTAGTCAGATTTGGTCTCATACTGCTTATGTGAATAATTTGTTTTCTGAACTTTCCTAGTCCCTGTTAAGAAGAGAGTCCACAGGGGAAAGAGAGGGCAAGAGCACAGGATGACTTTGAGCACAGAATATGCATGATGACATGGTATTTTATACATCTCTCATCATTTAAACATAGTAAATTTGGTAACAGGAAAAGTTCCCTTTACCATCACAGAAGCATCATGACCAAATTCCATAACCATTTCTAGAATAAGAAGAGTACAAAGTGCTGTGAGATTACAATATGGAGAAATTGTTATTGTTAGGGCAACCAGGGAAGGCTTCATGGAAGAAATAGCAACCAACTGTGAAGGAAGAGAATTTTATAATAGAAATGGGTATTGAGAAAAAAAAGGGTATTCTTGGCACAGAGGATGATGCATGTAAAGTCATGAAAAAAAGCAAGAATATACTGTGTTCAGAGATTGCAGGTAGTGAGGTCTGATGTGTGTATTTATGTGTGTAGTGTATAGATAGATACATACACACACACATAAGAATAGTGTGAGATATGGATAGGAAAGTAGGCTTCAGTCTAATTAAGGAATGCTTTAAATGTTAGACCCATAAGTATGGACTTCAACGTGTGTGACTGTGATTGTGTGTGTGTGTGTGTGTGTGTGTGTGTGTGTGTGTGTGTGTATAAAATTATGGTAGATATAAGATGTAAAGACAGAACAGGTGCCACTTTCCTAAACACTCTAACCGTGTCTTCTCCAACCACTGTGTACTAAATCACATGCTCAGGCCATGTTTATTTCTTCCAGATGACCTCTCCTCATAACAAGAGGAATTTGGCAACCTCTCCTTTCTTAACTTTACTGTGTGAGTGAAGTCTTGAGGCATTACTAAGGAAGCAAAGTAACTCTTTACTAAATTGCTAAAGAAGCAAAGAGAGGCTTATAAGGAAGAGAAAGTACAATATCATGGGATCACAGATTCTGGAAAGAACTTCAGAGGTAAAACACTATGATTTTACAGATGAGGAAACTGAAGTTCAGAGAGATGAAGTCACTTGCCCGAAGTCACAAAGGAATTAAATGACAGAGCCAGAACTAAAAATCCATCCCTGTTTCCCCTGTACCATCTCACAGATAGGATTTCTGAAGTATGGTGACAATGAGGAAGATGAACTGTGGTACATAACAGAGGTAAACAGAGGTAACAGTTGCTGGGCAAGCATCAAGGAATTTTTAAGCCAAGCCAAGGGATGAAGGAGCTGCAACAACCTGGTGGTATTGTATAGAGTACTGGAAAGTTTCAGTATCAAGACCTGGTGGGCAGAATGCAGACCATTATACAGGTGCTAGAGCAAGGGCATAAATGAAGGTCACAGAGGAAATCAGGCAAGCAAAAAGATGACAACACCAATCAAACACAGCGTCTTTGAGACTAGGGACTACTTAATTCTTCTGTGTGTTTGCATCCTGAGTGCCCAGCACAACAATGAGACAATGGCACTCAATAAATACTTACTGAGTAACTGATGCAACAAGATCCTCAACTCCATCCATGTTTCTGGGACTTGGCCTATCAGTACCGTGAGGGCTGTGCTGTGCTGTGTTGTGTTGTGTTGTGTTTTCAGGGACTGTCACTGACCCTCTGGAAGGTATGAGAGAAGGAAACAGCACTTGCTACAAGGTGAGATACAACTACTGTTTCCCTAAAAGGCTAGGATATTTCCGTTCTTTACGTGTGTCTTCAACTTTTCTGTTTTATGCTTTGTCAGCTTGATGCTTGCAGAGAAATTTAAATGCCCTTAGGGGAGATCTAAAAAATGTGTGAAGTTCAGATGCTCTTAGGAAGAAACCCTAGACGACAGAATGAGCCAAAAAGTATAATTGTTTCAGGGCCTCCAAAGAGTGAACCAGGTACGTCTGAGATAGCCTACCTTCAGACCAATACACTGTTTCTCAAGTCTACAAAGGAAAAAGAAAGAATAATCTTCTCTGAAGTACTACTCCGATGCCTCATTATGATATGGAGATAACCCTGGCTTTTGAAGGCTATACCAACAGAGAACAAGTTCTGAAATGTTCTACCAATCTGGAAAGGCTAAAGAACTGACTGAGTCATAACTAGGAATACTAGAACCTGGAAGCAAATTTGGCAAAGGTGAGAGGCTCTGGGGAGAGAAGAATGCCTACCCTCATTGCTGCTTGGTCTGCCCTTGTTACTGCTGAGTACAGGCCCTGGCAATAGACTTCTGTATGCTGATGAAGACAAGTCTACCTATGTGCCTAAAATATCAACACTAAAAGTCTGGCAACCAGGTGATTCATTTCTCTGGATATGGCAACAAACAAAATAGATAATACCATAAAATTATCCTCCATGCTGAGTGACCTTCTTCTGCTTCCACAGTGTCAATAAAGTGGCAGAAAAAGTGGTAGAGTGAGAAAAACACAATTCTTTAACAATCTATACACATTTAACTCCTAACGTTCTCAGTGTTCAATTTTTGCCCAATTACTCTCAATTGGCCCCACTCCTAGTGGGACAGAGTTCACCTTAACTACAAATTAAACCAAAATATTCAATATTTTGCAAAATTCATCTCTTTAACAAAAGTATTCTCATTATGCTATTATGGCAAATTACAGAACTCCATGATCTCAGAAAAATTAAAATTATTAAAAACTCAAAGGCCAACAGAAAGAGGTATGGTGAGTTACCAAAAATGCCTTACACATGCAAAAAGATATTATAACATTATTTTTTAAAATATGCATGAAATACAAAACATGTATCACAGGAAATGGAGGTGGGCTGATTATATATTGAAAATGAAAAACAATGTATGTTTACCCTCAGTTATGCCTTGATAGCACTATGAGAAGAACTCTAACACATAGGATAATCCTTAAGGGATATATAGGGAAATATGGATAAGAATGAAGTTTATAAGAAAACATGAAGTACAATCTGTATTAGTACAAGAAATGCCATATCCATCAGAGTACCAAACCTTCCTCATTCAAGATTTTATCTAAATCCATATTTATCAGAGAAATAACAGAACTACTACTGTACATGTACACCCTTTTTCACCTACTGAAAAGAGATGGAAAATCATTACCTACATCCACAGGGTGTGGATAATGGCTCAAACAGACCTGTTTGACAGCCCTAGTGATGAGTCTGCCTACAGACAGAACAGTCAGCTGACATGTTATAAATAATTCACTCTTTTCCTTGTATCACTCTATGTTTCAAGTTTTCCTTCAGCTTGTAGGGATATTTGTGAATGTCTCCTTCTGCTACAGCAGAATGAAGGGGGAAAAAGCTTTAAAAGACTATGGAACACATGAGAAAATTCTCTCTACCTTCAGTTTTCCACAAGCAAATCCTCCTTCACTTGGGAACACTACAAGGTAACAGAGTAGATGCCAAAGAAAACCAATATTCTACCTCCTAAAAAAATGTGAACTTCATGAATTTCTTAGATAGTACAATACAAAAGCCAAATAAAAGGTAGCCAATGAAAATGCCACTAATGAAATCTCATTCTGGATGAACATATGAAAGAGAAAAAACAGCCCTTAGATCCAGAAGGGCCATAAGTTAGGAAGAAAAAAACATCTCACCTGATTTTATAAGCTATGTGACATTTTTAAAACAATTCATGAAGGCTCTTTTCTAGCCCTTATGACTTTTGTGCACTACAACATTCCTTAAATAAGAAGTCTATACTATTTAACTCTTTCTAAATGAAACTCTTGATTAAAACCTGTTACTTAGTCACAATAAGAATTCTGATGGACAATTACTTTGAGTTATTTCCACAAGTTATTTTAGTGTGTTTCTGTCAAATGAATCATGATTCAAACTCACAGTTAGTACACAAGTGACATTCTAGCAAACATAATAGAGTTCTTTTTAAGTATGCAAACTGGGGAGAATGCCAACAGAACAGCTGATTAGCTGATTAAGGTGAAGTAGTATATCCTCAAGAAGAAATCTGCTGTGAATTTTAATCACCATTTTATGCTTTGTAAAGAAATAAGTCAATAAACAAAGACTTAATATGAACTGATGCAGAACAAAAGGGAAAAAACCAATGGCAACCAATAATGTTGATGAAACATTAAAAGTCAGCTGACATCACATGACAGTGACCGATCTTGGTGCCAGAGGAAAGATAATGAAATATACTTCTTAAGAGCAGAAAAGCAGGAAACTACAGTGTGGAATGTCTCATAAATTGTAAAGAATAATCACTGACATCATATTCAGTATTCCATACACATAATCCTTCACCTCTAGAGAAGGCAAGGAGGTACCTGCTCATATTTCCTGTGGGACCGCACTTGAGGCTGAGAAGTGACACTGGCCTGGTTTCCCTGAGAGTAAATAGCAGCATTAGACATGAAGTGCAGACAATTAGGGAAGGGTTGGTTGGCAGCTAGGTGGTGCAGGGGATAGAGTAACAAACCCGGAGCTCAAATCTGGCCTCAGACACTTACTAGCTGTGTGACCCTAGGCAAGTCATTTAACATCATTTGCCTCAGTTTCCTCATCGTCAAATGAGCTGGAGAAGAAAATGGCAAACCACTCCAGTATCTCTGCCAAGTAGACTTCAAATGGGGTCACAAACTGTCAGACATGACTGAAGCAAATGAACAACAAGCTGCTAATTTAGTACTACAATAGAGAGATAAGTCCAAACTAGGGGGCCAAGACAGGAAGTTTCTGGAAACCTCATCAACTGCTGAGAAAGCTGGGAGCCAGGATCATCATCTAACACTCCCATGGTCTATCTTTTGCTATCTCAGTTCCAGGCTAAAAAGTGGAGATGAACCCAGGACAATAGGACTAGTGGTTGTACCCATTTCTATTATTTGTAGGTATAGGAGGTGGTTCTGAAATATATCAGATGAAGTCCCTGTGTACAAATGCTGAAACCTTTTCCTTTACATCTTTACTATATAAAACACTCTATATAGTCACAGAATTTCACATCTTCTTTGTAATATAATTACAAAGGACTAAGACTATACCAGGAAATTTCTCAGACATGGTATAAGGACGTTAGAGCTATACATTTTACTATCTTAATAATCCTTGGTACTATTTCATATCAACCCCTAGATTAGATTTCAGAGCCCTCTCAGGATTTCTTTCTTGTTCAACATTTGAATTTATGTGACTTGGAAGAGAAGAATAAAAAAGAAAAAGGACTGCAGCGATCCTATTTCCTGCCCCAAACGGCTTAGCAGAAAGTCTTTCTCCTGGGCAAAAGAAGGAAGGACAGAGTTCATTGCTCATGATAGGAAAAGATATCATATGGCTTTATTTTTTTGCAAGGGCATGGTCAATGAAGCAATGTTCTTTTCCCCATGAGAGAGGGAGCAAAACATCATGACTGTCAGTAACAAGGAAGTTCCGTTTAAGAAGGGTGAGTTTGGGTGAAAGACACAACTGAAAAACAACCGAACAACAAATCAGTCAGTGTGTACATAATAGATGTTTGTTAAATTAATGAATGAGTTCTCTTGATTCTCCAATCTTTCTCAACAGTCCTCAAAATGCTTTTCAAGTGGATTAAGCTTTTCCAAATACCTTCATATCCCTTAAGGGCACGTTGCTGGCCCTCTTCTCTTACTGTCTCTCCATGTTCTCCCCAGGATCAACTACCACCTTTATGCATTTTACCTCCACACCTATATGTCTAGTCTTGATTTTTCTTCTAAGTTTGAGACCTGAATTTCCAACTGCATTTTTTCTCTACCTGGATATCAACCAGCATCTGAAACTCCACACATCCAATGAAGCACACTCTTTTTTCTCCTAAGTCTGATTTTTCTGACCATATTTTCTTTTCTGTTATGCTACTGTTCATCTGGTCTTCTTATGCCACAACTCTGGGATTATCATTGACTCCTTCCTCTCACCCCACATCTCCAATGTGTCACTAAGACTGGATTCTATCTGCACAACATTTTCTTCTCCAAACATAGCAACTACCATAGCCGTATAGGTTTTCATTAACACTCACTATAATTATTGCAATAGCCTGAAAATAGATCGTCTTGCTTCCACCTGACCCACCGATACATTCATAGTTCATAGTACTTCCAGAATAATCTGTGTTGTGGAGAGGTCTGACCATTTCAGTCTTCTATTCAAAATTTTCAACAGTTCCCTGCTAAAATTCAAAAGTTCCATGCAAAATTCAAATGTCTCTGCCTAGTAACCAAGACCCTCTATAACTGAGCATCATCCTACCTCCCAAGACTGATTTCCTATAACTCCTCTACATGCCTCTACGCTTCAACCAAACTGAAACACTTGATGAACCTCCCATTTGCTTTGCATGATGATATCACCATACTACTGTTTCCCCAGTCCCTATACTTGAATGTTCTCCCTTCCTGTTACCTATGAAATTCTTAATCACCATTTAAAATCCAACTCAAATACCATCTCCTCTTCCCTGATCCCCTCAAACCTCACAGAAGAACTGTATTGTAACTCTCCAAGGCACTCATCATGGTATATCATATATTACAGTGAAGTATATTAGTGATTACCTCTGCACTAGATTGTAAACTTTTTGATGGCAACTATAGAATCTTAGCTAAACCTTTGATCTCCATACTGCCTATCATGATGCTCTACATACAATAGGCACATAAACACTGCTGTCATTCTATTACACTAAAAGAGCTATGAAGAATCCAGTAAGACAAGACTTCAAGGAAGAGCTGGGCTTTGAACAACGAGAATTTGAACAGAGTGAAATGGCAGAGAGGACATTCCAGGCATGGTAGACGTTTGCATCATGATCTGTCTGTAAGCTTCCCAAAAGATACTCTAGCTTTTTTTACGGGGGAGTCCTCAGGTTTTTGTTAATGAAAACATCATTTTACAGTAGTGTAATGAGAACCACTGCTGGTTCTGGAAGAGAAAAGGAGGAGGGAAATTGTTGACTCCTCCCTCCTTCCACCAAGATTGCTCTGAAATCTGGACCCATATGCATATAGATCAGGCTTGGTCCAAAGGGAATTTGGTCCCCGAGACAGATCAGGCCTTTTCTGGAGCCACATGTGTAGTCCTTAGAACTAGATTCCTTTTAGTGACCTGGATCCTTCTGATGGGGGACGTGTCTAACTGTCAGTAGTGAAGGGAGAGCTTGCTGTCTGATGAAGCAAATGCTGTGTAGTTGCTTGTTCTCTCTCTCTCTCTCTCTCTCTCTCTCTCTCTCTCTCTCTCTCTCTCTCTCTCTCTCTCTCTCTCTCATATATCAGGACCTGGTAAAATGGCAAACTGTGTGCTCATGGCAGCCAGCATATATGTTAATCAAGGTGAATGGCAGGGTCCCAGTATCCACTAAAGTACTTCTTGGAGAAGCCTAACGGGAAGGTGAGTCCAAGTCTGGCCTTGCTCGCTGAGAGACATGGATCTTGAGGGAGTCCAAACAGTGTAGAGTAAAAATGAAGATGAAATAGCACCTCAGTACCACTACAAATGTTTCATGCTCTGATGTTTTAAGTATCAGTATCCCAAAAGAGTATCATAGTAGCATTGCTTTCATGTTTAAGCCATCAAATGGGCATTATATGCGAGTCTTAATTTCTTTTAGCATTTCCTTTGTACGTAGAAAAAGTTAATCTATACCTCATCTACTGTGTGACACTGAGAATCTTTATACCCCTTTCCCTCTTTTGGGGACATCCTAGACATGTGTCAAACCTAAACTATAAGTAATTTTTCCCAGAGCTTCAGTGTGAGATTTGGAGAGCAGGCAATATACATACATACATACATATATTTGTGTGTGTATGTATGTATGTCTCTGTGTGGGTGTGGGTGTGTATATATATATCTGGAAAGGGAGGGTAGGGGGAAGTGTGGTGCTATAAGAGGTCCTTTCAGAGGGGTTATGAAACAAAGGCCCAAGTTATTGTACAGACATGGATGAGCACAGCTCTAACATAAGCATACACAATTTTTTCAATGATAAAGTTAAAATCAAAGTCAAATGCAAGAGTAACAGGAAGAATTAGCTCTAACTGGCCAGTTGTGACAGAAACAGGTATGCCTAAACATAGAGAGGACAATGGCCTATAATAGGGGGAATATGGATGCACTAACCCTTTATTTCCCCCAACTTTACCTCATGTCCTCTCCCTGCCCCTGCTCCTCTTCCAGCTCTGGATACAGAACTTGGCCAGAGAAGTTGAAAAGCCAGGTGGGGACAGAACCCTTGATGGCCCATGTACACATGGGGACTCCCCAGCACTACAGTATCACTACAGCTATTCCACTAACCCTCTTACCTTGATTTCAACATCCAGCCCAAGGTCTCTCACTCTCTATTGTCAAAAGAAGTTTGCTGGGGGGTAGGGAGGGCGCCCTTTTGGCAATGCTGTCCCCCCCTCCCATCTCATAACCATATCCCACTCCAGATACTTAAATATTCAGGATGAGAGTGGCTGCAGTCGTGCTTTGTTCTTTATTTCTGCGCAGTGTGATGCTACTGTGGGAAGCATGCTGGCTCTGGAGTCAGAAAGACCTGAATTCAAAACCTAGCTTGGATACGTAACTGAATATATGAATCTGAAGAAACCGCTTAATTTCCTTGGGCCTGGGTTTCCTCCACTGTAAATTTAAGGGGGCTGAACTTGATGAACTCAAATCTCTAAATTTATCATCTGATGAGACTGAATGCTGCACAATTATTTCTTATTTTATACATTATTCTTATTGTTATTTTTGTTTTATAAAATTGTATTTAATTTGAATAATGAAGAAGCAAGAAAAGTTAAGACAAGGTAGACTGTTTCACAAAAAGTGGAGGAAATTTTTTTGTAAAAAGAAAGGAAAGGAGCATAGCTACATAGTTTGAAAGCCACGAGTTAAATCAATGTTGCAAGCACCCGACTGCTGATGCAAATGGCTTCAGAAAGTTAGTGAAGCTGCAGCTAACACAGCAGCTATTATGGGGGGGACAGGCTGGCCCTTGCCCTTGCTAGTTTCCCTTCTGGGAGGGGAGGACAGCAGAAAAAATGCACAAAGGGCTGTCAAACCTGCGGTTTCCCAAGCAGATTTCACATGGTTCCTTCTCTACAGTAGCTTCTTTCACTTACAGTAGCTCCACTCTTACCCTGCACTCCTCCGTTCTTTACAAGGATACAGCAGCTTGGATCCACACAGAATGAAACACTGTTAAATCTCCTTCCCTCCAATCCCTTACTCCTCAGCCTCCACAGCAACAAATTTAACATCTTTCTAAGGAGCAAACCCCTCCTCCCATTTCTCCCCCTCTTTTCTGAATGTCAAGCAGAGCCACCCAGACCTTTCTTTGGGTCCCTGAGCCAAAGGGCTAAAAACAATAATAACAACAGTAACAATAGCATGTGCGTAGGATCTACTATATGTCAGGCATTATGCTAAGCCCTTTACCAAAATTATCTCATTTGATACACTAACACAAATTCAGGCAAGGATATTTTCTATCTATGACCACAGGCCTGTTCAAACCCTGATCTGTGAACGTTTTTCTTCAGTGTCCAATAACTGCTCACATTTATCGTAATGACCACTATGTTGATGCTACTAATCACATTTGTATCAATAATAATGATTACAAAACTTTTTAATAATTATCTACATTGCCCTTTAACTGACAACTCACTGACATAGATACTACGAACATAGTTATCCCTATTTGGAGAGACGTCAAAAGTAAGGCACAGTGAAATTAAGGGACTTGCAGGGATCAAAACAAGGTCTCTGACTCCAAGTCCAGTACTTTTTTCCACTAGTTAATAAGGCAACTTTTTTGTATATCCCCTGGACATTGGATGTAAGTAATTCATTTCCTTTGTAAGCCTTCCCAGGCTCTTTTACAAGAGCCTTTTATAAAATCCTTTTCCTAGTGAATGTGCAAGGATGTAGTAGGTCAGATTTTTAGACATTTTCTTTCCTTGGCTATCCTGTTGTCCTCTCCTTCCAATGTGTCTAGGAGAGTCCACAGACACTCTGATAGCTGCTTAAACTTCACACCAAAGACCCTGTGACCTTGGGACTGTACTTCCTGTTGACATTCCTCCTACAGCCTCCAAAACAGGTTGAGAACACAACTAAAAATGTATCGCCCAAGCCATGGGCCATTCCTCTCTCTTGTAATGTCTCTGATTATCACCTTCACGGTGAGTTTGGCTTCATTTAAAATTAGCTATGTTCGAGGTCTGGAGTACTCTATGTACATTCCCCAGATAATTTTTCTGGAAGGGAGACATCCTAACCAGTCTTCTGGTCCCAGCCATCTACTCCACTATCATGAGCATAATCTTTTCCTTCCTCCTCTCCCATACAATATTCTCCTCCTTTCTCCACATCCACCTCTAGGTCTGGGAACAGGAATAAAATTCATATTCATTCAGCTTCCATTCACTAACCCCGTGACTTCTCAGACCAAAATTCCCTTCTCTGGTTACCACTTCCCTATGTGTGTTTCCACCCACTATATAACTGCAAGTTCACAGAAGGAAGGGACAACTGTCTCCTCACTTCTGTGTTTGTATTCCCAGTGCTTAACACTAAGCCTGTCACATGGTAGGTATGCAGTATTAATAAATTCTTTTCATTCATTCATTCATTCATTCAGTACTTTCATAAATGGAGCGAATAGGATGTTCAAGGAGGAGGAGCAACTCTGGTGTGAAGGCTTGCCGAGCCCTTTTCAGAGCTGCTCATCCACTTTTAGTGTCCATCTTCACTCAACTCTCACCTGTGGCTCCAAGAAGCTGTAGCATGCACATCAACCATACACCAGTAAAACCTTCTTGGTAGATGGGCTAGACCAGACTGAGAGTAACTAACAGGCCTCAAACCCATCGGTGAGGTAAGAGGACATCTATCCCAAGCTTATGAAAACGTCCCCCAGCAGAATAGGCAGAGGAAAACAGTTTGTTCCAAAAATGGCCATAACAGTGGCTAAAGCAGGTTCTGTAGAACACTTAGAGCTCGATTAGACATCAAAAGACACCAAGTTCATCCACTGCATACTGAGCCATCACCAGTCATCCTGACTTTTGCCTTGCCACTGGATTTCAGTGACTCTGGGAGAGTGAAGCTGACCCTTTTGTGCAACTCTGTCTCACTTAAATCCAATTCCCACATAAGTCAAGACATCATCCAGTGATATCACTGGTCCTCTTCTGGAAGGGATAAACTACTATTAGAGATGGAGTGGTATGTGTGAGTAAGTCCCCATTTAGGGAGCCTACCTTGCCCTTGAGCAATGTCCTAATACTAAGGGGGAGTAGAGGGGTCTCCAAACTAACCCCTCAGTCCCTTTATTTAATCAATAGTCAAATCCTATTAATTTTACCCCTAAAATCCAGCGCACACTCATCTCTTCTCTCCACTCCTACCCTTCAGGCCCTTCCCCGCTCTGTTTAGACTACCAAAATAGCCTAACGCACTCCCCATCTTCAGACTCTCCTCTCTCTAACCTTCCCAATGCAGAGGTATGGTGATGGCGCTCCTCTGCTCAAATTCTTCCACTGGTTTCTACTGCATAACATAGAGACTCCTTAATCTACTTACCTAAAGTATGACCCCAAACTATCATTTCAGCCTTCTTTAACCTTACTACTTTCTGGGTTTGGAGGTTTGTTTGGTTAAGGTGAAAACAAAAAGAAAGGGTGCTCAGTCCCTCCTCTCCACTCCTACCCTTGGGCACTATCAGCCTGAATTTTCTCCTCCCACAGGACATGACTTACCCTCTAGTCACCACCTCTGACTACATCTCTAAAGGGAGATCTCTCTGTACACATATGAAGGGGAGAAGGGAAGAAAGAGAAGAGTGAAGGAGGATAGCTTGACCCACTAGCCCTTTGAGGAATAATAAGCAGGAAAGAATGGTAGGATCAAAGAGAGCATGAAAGGAAGCAGAATATAAGACTGGAAAAATCTGAAATGGTCAGATTATGAAGACTTTGAAATGTTAAACAAAGACCTTTATATGTGATCCTGGAAGTCTATTACACACTGAAGCTTAAAGAGTGAGAAAGGATGAGGAAAGAAAAACATGGTCTATCCTATGCTTTAGGAAAATAACTTTGGGAATAACTTTTGGTTGGAATAAAGCAGCCTTAAAGCAGGGGGACTAACTAGAAGGCTAGTCTTCCAGGTAAGAATCTAAACTAGAGGGGTGACTGTGTGAGTAGAGAGAAGGAGACAGACGTGGGAGATGTTGTGGAGGTAGAACTGACAAGACTTGGCAATTGATTGGCTATATGGGATGAGTTAGAATGAGGAGCTGAGTATGAGACTAAGGTTTTGAACTGGAGTGCCTGGGAACATGATGGTATCCCTGAAAGGAATAGAAAGTTTGAAAGAAGAAGGGGTTTGGAAGAAAAGAAAAGTGGATTAAAAAAAGGTCATTAGGTTTTTTAATTAAGGGATCACTGGTAACTTTGTAGAGAGCAGTTTCAGGTGAATGAAGAGATCAGAGTCTAGACTGAAAAAGTTCAAAAGAGAATAGAGAAAAAGTAGCTGCAATATAGATGGTTTTTTCAAGGGGTTTATCTGAGGAAGGCTGGGACATAGGGTGATAGCCAGAGGGCATGGCAGGATCTAGTGAGGATTTTGTTAAGGACAGACAGGACTTGGCATGTTTGTAGGCAGCAAGGAAGGAGTCAATAGATAGGGAGAGAATGAAGTTTAAAAAAAGAAAGAAGGATATTAGGAGCAAACAGCTAGAGAAGAAAAGAGAGGACGGAACCAGGTCACATGTAGGGGTTGGCCTTGGGGAGTGGAAAAGCCACCTCATCATCAGAGACTGGTGGGGGAGATGTCAAAGGCTTGTGAGATAAGAAGGTTTCTGAAGTTCACTAAACAAGCCTTTAATGAAGGGCTTCAATTTTTTTGGTGAAGTATAAGACAAGACCCTCAGATGAAAGGGTAGAAGGAGTAGGTTCCCTAAGAGGCTTGAAAAAAAAAGAGAAAAGTCACTGCATCCTGGGACATCACCAGTCATACTGACTTCTGTCTTGCCACTAGACTACAATAACTCTGGAGGAGAGATGGGGACTGACAACTTGCACAGCTCCCCCTCACTCAAATCCAATCAAACACAGGTCAAGACAATACACTCATGATAACAACCATGAATAGGATTTAAGAAGAGATTAGGAAGGAGGAACAGGACCTTTCTGTAGTAAAGGCCTGGTCAGCATGGTTTTCCTCCACCTCTGTCCAACAGCACATGAGTAAGAGTGGAGGAAGTAAAAGGTGAAAATTCAGAGTGGAAGTTTGGCAAGCTGTGACTGGGACAGGACTAGAGGGCAAGGAATTCAAAATCAGAGGACAGTATAAGGTTGAACTGGTTCATCAAGGGGCCAGGAATGAGAATGCAGAAGATTGTAAACAACATGGGGGAGATCGTCTAGTTGAAAGTAGAATAACTGGAGGTCAGGATAGGACAAAGAATAAGAACCAGGGGTCAAAAAGCACTGAGTTACAGGGAATGATAAAAGATTATGATCAAATAAGGAATTTCACAGTTCATGAACAGGAAATAAAACACTTACTTGGGAGTGGGACTCAGCAAGTTCAGGAGTATGATCATCCCTACCTGAAGCTGAAGAGGCCTGAAGAAGTAGGACACTGAAATTTAGGAGATTAAGGAAGTGGGAAATGAGAACGCTTGAATATCAGTATATTCAAACGAAATGCCCTAGTATGAATTAGAACATAGAGGAAAGTTGAGAACTAGGCACTAAACTTAGTGAATCTAAAAATATTAATGATTAAAGGGTTCTCTTCCCAGAAATTGCCAATTCAGGTCTGGTGGAACTTCCCAGGATCTCACAATGCCTATTCCCCTGTTTTATCACAAAATGCAGGGATCAGTCCTAAACACAAACAGTGCCTGAAAAATACTAATAACTGATCCTGCTAAGCTCATAAAAGAGGGTTTTGTCTGTGGTGAGCTTGGGCAAGGATATTCTGGTCACAGGAACAGAGAGAACTATCACCATAGTTGACAAAGAGAGTATATTGGGAACACTGGCTATGTCACAAACCGAATCTTCATTCTTTATGGTTCCTTTGATTTTCACCTACTCATAATGGATTTGAATATGGCCCTCTGCGGTCACGGAAGTAAAAATTTTGAATGATAGTCATTACTGCCAGACTCCTGCCTTCTGGTGCGGACAAACAAGGCAGAAGGAAATGTCAGGTCAAGTTGACAACAATGCTGAGCCTGCTAACTTACTAAAACACAATTCTGTATGAATTTTTACAGCCTATCCTAGAACTACCTGGAACCTGGAAAACTTTGTGTACAGACATACCAAACTGCCAAGAAAAGACAGGAAATGTACTTCTGGCTTCCCTTCCTAGAGGAAGGAATTCCAAGGAAATGACAAGAACATAAACCATAGTGGGGGATCAGGAAGGAGGGAAATCAATGAAGAAATCAACATATGCAATAAGAGGATGGAATCAAGAGGAAGGAAGGAAGGAAGAAGTACCAAAATCTAACTTCACCCCATTGCTCCACCAAAACAAACAAACAAAACTCCTCCACACAAGTCTAGAAAACACACTAGACCAAATCTTCATGGGGGAATCCAAGAAAAAGTCACAGTAAGTCATTTTCCAAGGCCAAGTGAGCATGGGGACATAGATATAGAGATCAACGACCACCAGGGACAGGTCTGGCCAGCATGCTGTACAGAGCATTCAAGTGCAAGGCTAAGAAGTGTCAGGTCTATGAGGAAGGCACTGTGATTCAGGCAGGGCACAGGAACAAGCAACTGGCAACTGACACCCACTGTGCAGCCTCTGGTCACAGATCCAAAGGGGAATGAGGACGGACGCAAGTGCAGGTGTACTGAGAGACAACCACTCTCAGAAGCACTCAGCATCAGTGAGGCTCTGACACCCACCGTGCAGCCTCTGGTCACAGATCCAAAGGGGAATGAGGACGGACGTAAGTGCAGGCGTACTGAGAGAGGACCACTCTCAGAAGCAGTCAGCATCGGTGAGGCTCTGACCCCACGACAGTTTCAATTTCTAGTTCAAATCTAAAGCCTGAAAAAGAAAAACAAGGGCAGAAATTCCAGACAAAAGGAAAACCTATATTTCTCTCACTCTGAACTTGCAGAACTTCCCAGAAGGCTGAAAGTAGTCTACTGTTGCCCAGACCCAAACACTGGTCAGGAATTTGTAGAGCTCAGAACATGGGGCCAAAAATCAGACTTTACCCTGGATCAGATCACTTCAAGAGCACTGAAAGCTACCCCTGAGACCCTGGAATAGCATAATACTCAAAACCCCAAGAAAGCAGCAACAGGACCAGCCCAGACGATTCCTACAGAAGCACACAGAGTCCAGTCCTAACATCATGTCCAAAGTTAGGAAGAAGGATGAAAGAATGAGCACACATCTACAAGCAAAAATTCACCATAAGAAAAGTTATTGTGGTGAAAGGGAGACTCAAGTCACAAATTTATTACAGAATGATTCCAAAATATCTACAAGTTTAACCTCAAAGTAAAACACAGCTTGGGCACAATTTCAACTGGATTCCTAGAAGAGAGGAAACAAAGAGTTTTAAGAAAGAGATTAAAAAATTTGTTTTTTTAAATAAATAAAATAAGAGTAATTGCGGAAAAAACGAGAGAAAGGAAAAAATAAAGAACTGGAGAGGAAATCAACGACTTTACATAAAAGGCACTAAACCAGAGGTTGGAAACCTTTGGCCTCCAGGCCACATGTGGCCCTCTAGGTCCTCAAGTGACTGAATCCAAACTTCACAGATCAAATCCCCTTAATAAAAGGATCTGTTCTGTGAAACTTGGATTCAGTCAAAAGGTCACACCCAAGGACCTAGAAGGCCACAGGTTCCCCACACCTGGACTAAACCTTCCCTAAAAGAAAAACTCCCCGAAAACTGAAATGGATCAAATAGAAGTCAATGACTCCCCAGGACCACAAAAAATATGAAAACAAAGTCAAAAGACTAAACAAAAGATGTAAGGTATCTCACAGCAAAAACAACTGAACTGGAAAACTGAGAAAAAATTTAGAAATAACTAGACTAGCCGAAAGCCTTATATGTCTATGTGTGTGAGCATGTGTGTGTCTCTATCTATCTACCTATCTATATGGATATATGTATCTGTCTACATACATACATATATATATACATACATACATATATATATATACATATACATATATACACACACACACAACAGGACCAATGAGGAAATTTATTTTGCTTGATTATACTTGTTTGTACATGGGTTTTGTTTTTCTTTCTCAATTGGGGATGGGGAGTAGGGCGAGAGGGGAAAAGCTTAGATTTTGCTAATTGAAAAAAATGTAAATTTAATTGAAAATAAAATAAGACAAAGGAAAATGCTATGTAATGACAGTGACCAATGTTGGCCACAGGAAAGAGATGACTTAGCACACTCTTAGGTGAGGCAGAAAACTATAGCAGTGAAATGGATGCAGCACGATTGTCAATTGCTTTTGCTTAACTGCTTTTCTCTGTTACAGGGGAAGGCTGAGGTGGGGAGACAAATAGAGCTGGGAGGGGGTATCTGAAAGGGGGAGAAAAAAAATCTCCAAGGTCCCTAAAGCACTATAATTGTACTGCTTCCCTTCCGAAATGGTGCCTCGACTCTCCTCGCCCCTCTCAATATCTATCACTTTGCAATCATAGTTTCTTAAAGTCTTATCCAAAAGTAGCATCAGTTACATTAACTGCTCCCCCACTGCTTAAAGCCGCTGGCTCCACACAGCCTTGGCATGGGCAAAATCACACTTCCAAAGGTCTCCCATGCCACTTTAACTGAGCTTCATCATCACCCCTACAGGACTAACAAAGTGAGTCAAGAGAGATTGTCTTTAGCTCATCCTCTCACCTTCAGGCACAACTGCTCACAGTTTTTCAAGCACATGGATATGTATGGTATTCTCACAAACCTATTTCTGTAAGCCATTCTAGTGAATACTGCTCACAAAATTCCTTCCCCTACCCCTCTGCAATACCTTCCTGAATCCTTTACCCTGACAATTTCAATTCAGTCAATTGATCAGATGATCAAATAACAAACATATGCCAGGCACCATTGCTAGGGGTGGGAAAAGTGTGGTGGCGGGAGGGGGTAATTTGGAAATTAAAAAATTATTAAAGGAATGTTAAAAATGATTTTTTGAAATGTTAAAAGAAAGGCATTCATAAAAACAAAACAAAATTGTACACTTCTTAGAGCAGATCAGTACCTCTGTCAGGATCAACCGGAAGCTGAAAGACTAAAGAGAGTCATGCCACATCTGGACAAGAGATACGGATCTTGTCAATCCTCCGTAACTTCTGTGAGTGGTCCAGATTGTGCAGGTCAGAGATGAGTGAGAAATATCTGTTCAGCAGTCCCATGAAGGGTCTTTATCTTCTAGAAAGTGCATAACAAGTATGATTAGTTATTGAAAGATTTATGTTTTCTGTATTTGCTCATACATACTTTTTACATCTTTCGCAATTTCAATAGTGAAGGAAATAAAGGTTTTCTTATATTCAATGCCTATCTTATCCTTCAGGGTGAGGGGACCCTGTTATACTTTCATACCTAAGTTTTAGAGATTTCCTGGAAGTTTTACTGGGGGAGAGGGATGAGCCAGAAAGAAAATACATGACCATTTTGGGGTCAAGCCTCCCAGGATGTACCTGGGTTCATATAAGTGCAGAGCCATTTGAGGTTCCAGATTGTAGAGAAGATAAACATATAAATATATGCAAAATAAGTACAGAGTAATTCTGAGGAGGAGACACTGGTAGCTAAAGGGTCAAGAAAGGAGTCAATATAAATGGCATTTAAGATGATCTTTGAAGGAAACTAGAGATTCTAAGAAGCAGAAGTGATTGGAATGATATAATAGACTGAGCAAAGACCCTTATGGAGACTGAAGGAAAAGTAACTTAGCCAGTCTGGCTAGACTCTAGAATGTATGAAGAGGAGGAATGTATAAACCTGCAAAAGCATTTTGGGGTCAGATTATAAAAGTTTTTTAAAAAGCAAAGAGAGGAATTTGTGTCGTACCAGGGATAATAGGGAGTCACTCATTTTACTGAGCAGGGGAATAATATGGTCAGTCCTGTGCTTTAGGAATGTCATTCTAGCAACTATGTAAAGGACTGAAGAGGAAAAGGAAAAGCAAGGGAGACCAAGTAGAGCACTCTTGAAATAATCCAAGTGAGAAGTGAAGAAGGCAATAACAAGATGTTGGGCAGGTGAACAGAAGGAAGTGAACACATGTGACAAACATTGTAGAGCTCTGTCTACAACAAGAGCAAGAACCTACATTAATATCTGGGTAAACCATCAATCACATCTTGGAGAAATAAAACTTCTTCCTGAGGAATATGTTCTTGTAAGAAGCTGAGATTAAAGAAAAGGAGCAAGACAGTATGAAATTATTTGTAAATTTACTGGAAAGTAATATTTACGCTTATGATTTTTCATCTTTTTTAAGTTTAATGTTAAAAAGGTAGAGTGGCATAATAGATAGAGACCTTGTCTTGGAACCAGGAAGATCTAGATTTAAGCCTCACCTCTGAACCATGGCTGTGGCACCCTGGACAAGTCACTTAATCTCTAAGGGCCCTAGGCAACTAAGTTACAGAGAAGGTGCTGACCTATGCTGGTTTCTTCAATTGGGAGTTACCTATTTCAACAAAATCAGAGTTGCAGTACCTAACTCTAAGCTTAACATTAATTGCTTAACTCCCTTTGATTCCAGAGAAGAAGAACCAAGCTATCACTTCATCTTTAGCTCATGGTTTCAGCATCTCTATGAACTTCTAATAGCCTCTAGCGTTCTAACAAACCTTAGTTCAACTCTAAAACTGTACAGTATCATCTTGGGCAAGTTGTCTGAACTTTGTGTGTCTATTTCCATACCTGTGGCCAGAGAATGGTTATAAAATAAAGAACCCTAAACGAGGAGGCAAAAGGCCAGAGTTTGATTCCTATCAATCGATCAGTAAGCACTCACCAAGTGCCACTACGTGCCAAGCATTGTGTAAAGAGTTGGGGATACAAAATGAAGCCAAAAAAAAAAAAAAAAGAAGCGAAAGATAGTCTCTGCCCTCAAGGAGCTCTCACCTTCTAATGCAGGAAGAGACCATGTAAATAACTAACTACATACAAAATGGAAAGCTCTAGAAGAGGAAACAAATGGCTTCCTGCAGAAGGTTAAGACATGAGTGAAGTCTTGAAGGAAAAAAAGGAAATTAAAAGGCAAAAGAGGAAAGAAGAGAACACAGTAAAAGAGAGATGGGAGGGTTGTGTGGGAGGAACAGCACACAGGACAGAATAGCTAGATCAAGAGTACATAAAGGGGAGTCAAACATAAGATGACCGGAAAGTTGGGAAAGGGCCGAACTATAAAGAGCTTCATCCAACAAAGGGCTTTACATCTGATCCCGGAGGTAGGAGAGAGCTAACGAAGCTCGCTGCACAGGTGAGTAACATGGACAGTCACCTTACAAAAATGATCTTGGTGGAAGATGGACTGGAGCATTGAGAAACCAGTTAGAAGGCTATTTACAATAATCCAGGAAAGAGATGATCAGGATCTAAATTAAAGTAGTGACTATGTGAGTGCAAAGGATATACAGATGTCATAAAGATAAAAATTACAGATCTGGCAACAAATTGGATGTATAGAGGGAGTGGGAATGAGAAGGCAAGGACAACACATAGGTTACAAGCCTGGCTAGCTGACAGGATAATGATGCTCTGTCAGATGTTGTAGTAACCTTGTGGAGTATTTTTGGTTAATTATTACTCTGTTATAGGGGACAATCTTAGGAAGGTTTGGATTTTTCTTTGCATTTAGAAATTATTGTGATATTAAAGTAACATGCATCAATAAAATAAATATATCATCAAAGAAAATAAAACAATAACTTTTTTTATTCTAGTGATGGGGTATTTGGAGCTGTAACCCTCTTCTCTGTTTACAGACTCCAAAGAAATTTTCAATAAAACTAGAAGGTAAATCTGAATTGTAACTAAAACTTAAAAGTTTCTAAATTACTCTAAGAAAGCTTTATCTTCAAAAATTATTTTGCATTAATACAGTATTTGTATGTGTAAATGGGGAAAGAATGATAGCTGCTAGATTTGAACTTTTTTTTTAATATGCTGCTAGAATTTTATAATCAGATATGGTGGCTAAAAGTATCTGAAGAACAGAAATGAAATAGAGAGAAGCTGAAAATTTAAATAGTCACCATGGTATCTAAAGTAAAAAAGACTGTCACACTCTACCAGGAAGATGATCTATCCACATTAGAAAGGGACAAGCAGGCCAAAAAGGATGTGGTCCATGGGAATTTAGAGGGTTCATGTCTGATAGTGACTAAACTGTATGAGAGCAAAGTACAATAATGTGTGGAAAGGGCTTTGTAAACCTGGGACTGCTGGCTACATCAGAGCCCAATAATACTGTTCTTGTTTTGTTTTTCTAACCTTGCTTGAAGAACTATTTCTGTAACTGTTACTGTGCTGGAAGCCTTGGAAAGATTTATTAAATGCTTGGTCAGCACAGAAACTGCCAAACATTCGGCAATATTCTTGTAGAGAAAGAGTTAAGTCAGCTATTGTTGCAGAGAGTTTGATGTCCCTTACAGTAGCTCATGAACAGTGGGGCTCATCATGGGGATTAGTTGTTTCTCACCATTTAATTGTTGTGATCCAATTCTGGTCTTCATTTCACACGCTGGATTAAATACATTTATTGTAGCAGATTTATGATAATAGTGGCACTGGGGTTAAGAATTATTGACATGCTAACAAATCAGTGATTCAGACAAGGGTAGCTCTTAAAAGTTGCTTGTTGCAGTACTCAAGAAAGACATACAGAATCCACAATAACGGCTTTTAGTGACACATCTGCCTATTTAATCTGACCTAGGTGGTTAATGGAATCAGAGAAGCAGCCCTGCAAAGATGATAGAAAGAACCAGTCTCCATGTGATGGACTAGAAGTCAGATTGTTATAAAAATATATTTAAATATATATATATATTTAAATAGCATGACAACATAATCCATGAACTCACAATTATGGAATATAACATGACAGGATCATAGACCAAAATACAGGAAATCACATAATCATAATACCACAGACCTAGAATGGGAAATGACCTCAGAGGCTGTCTAGTCCAACCCCTCTCATTTTACAGAAAAAAAAAACTGAAGTCATGGGAGGCTAAATGATTTGCTCTAGGTCACACAGGTATGAAGCATTAAAGGTGGAACTTGAACCCAGACCCTCTGACTCCAGAGTCAGTGCCATGTCCTGGTACTACTTCCAACAAGATCAAACTAGAATTAAAACTAGCTAGAAGAAGAACCATGCAAGGTTAGTTTGTAATTCCCACACTTAAACCTGAGAGACACAATCAGTCTCCTTTCGATCAGATGAACAGCCTGCCTCTTTGCAGCTTTAGACTGTTAGGTGACTACATTATAAAAGATAGATGAGGAATCAGTCAATAAACATTTACAACATGTCAGGCACTGGGGATGAAAGGAAAGTCACAAACATAGCTCCTGCTCTCAAGGAGCTCACATACGAATGGGGAGACAACATGCAAACAACTATGGGCTTACAATATGTATGCAATATATATGAGAGGCAAATTTCAGAGAAAAGGCACAGTCATTCCCAGGACACTAGAAGCATCTCTTGTGGAAGGCGGGAATTGAAACAAGTCTTGAAGGAAACCAAGAGGCGAAGATGAAGGGGCAAAGCATCACAGACGTGAGGAAAAGTCAGTGAAAAGGCATGGAGCCCCTTCTAATCTTCTTTCAGAAAAACTTGTTAATGTTGTGTAATAAAAATCAGCCATTTTATCTTGTGTCCTCTCTATCTCTTGTTTGGTCATGAAATTTTCCTTGAAAGCTAATTTTTTCCTTGCTCCTCTGATTTCTTTATGATGGAGCCTTTCATGTCTAGATCCTGAATCCAATGAAACCCTATGTCTTCAAGAATTCTGTACTATTTCAAATAAGTGAGCCCTTGGCCTAGTAGCTAAAGTCTTTGGCCTTATCAAATATTTAATAAATATTTATTAACAGCCTACTTTGTGACAAGCACTAAGATAAGCATCGCAGTTACAAAAAGAGACAAAAGAAAATCCCTGCCTTCACGGAGTTTACAATCAAACAGAGAAGGCAGCAAGTAAACAAATATATATTAGCAAACAGGAAATAGAAAATAATTTTTTAAAAAAAATCACTAGATTTCAGAAGGGTTGGGAAAGGTTTCTTATAGAAGATGAGAATTTAGTTCAGACTTAAAGGAAGATAGTAAGTGGAGAAAGAAAGCATTCCAGGTGAGGAGGATAGCCAGAGAAAACTCCTGGAGCTGAGACGAAGCGTCTCTACAAGGAGGACAGCTTCAATCCAGGAGAATGAAGACTGTGAAGCAGGAAACAAGGTAGAAGGAGACTGAAAAAATGTGTGTTGGGGTAGGGAAGCAGAGAGGAGAGAAGTTAGGTCATGATGGACTTTGAACCCTCCACAGGGGATTTTTGTATTTCATCTATAGAGAGCAAGTTCACAGAGTACATGTGTTACCCGTGCTTTAGGAAAGCATTTTGGTGCCTAAATGGAAGCTAGACTGGAGTGGGGAGAGATCTGTCACAGAAAGGCCCACCAAAGGGCTACTATAATAGTCCAGGCACGAGATGATGAGGGCCTATACCACTGTAGTGGCAGCGTCAAAGGAGAAAAGGGGGCGTATTCCAGAGATGTTGCAAAGGTAAAGTCAACAGGCCTTGGCAACAGCTTGGACATGGTGGGTGTGTGTGTGTGTGTGTGTGTGTGTGTGTGTGAAAGAAAGAATGAGGAATCCAGGATAACTCCCCAAGGGTGGGGAACCTGTGGTTATGAAGCCACACATGGCCTTCTAGGTCCTTGGGTGCAGCCTTTTGACTGAGTCCAAGTTTGACAGAACAAATCCTTTTATTAAGGGGATTTGTTTTGTCAAATTTGGACTCAATCAAAGGGCCAGAGTTGAGGGCCTTGAGGACCACATGAGGCCTCAAGGCCACAAGTTCCCCACTCCTCCCCTAGGCTATAACCCTGAGGAACTAAGAGGATGGTTGCCTTCCTCTACAAGAGAAGAAGGGGAGGGGAAAGATTTGGGGGAAAAGATAATGAATTCATTTTTGGATATGTCAAGTTTAAAATATCTGACATCTAGTTCAAGATGTCTGAAAAGCAGCTGGAGATACAAGATTGAAGGTCAACAGAGAGGTTAGGGTAGAGAATCGTCAGCACAGAGACCTGATCATTAAATTCACTGCAGTTGATGAGATCACCAAGTAAACTAGCATATATAAAGAAAAGGGCCCCAGAGAGAACCTGTGGGACACCCATGGGGAGAAGATTTGACTTGAATGAGTACCCAAGAAAGAAGACTGAGGAGTGGTAAGGAGAACCAGGTGAGAGAGTGGTGCCCAAAAAACCTAGAGAGAAGAGAGCATCAAGCAGTAGAGAGTGACCTACAATGGCAAAAGCTGCAGAGGTGTCAAGGACAATGAGCACTGAAAAAAGGCCATTAGATTTGGCAAGTAAGAGATCACAACTAACTTCAAAGAGCACAGTTTGGGTGGAAAGATAAGGCCAAAAGCCAAACTACAAATAGTTAGCCATGATGGAAGCATCAAGTGAGGATTTTTTCAGCATGGAAAAGACATGGGAATGTTTGTATGTAAAAGGAAAGAAAGGAACCGGAAGCCAAGGAGGGACTGAAAATAAGCAACAGAGCGAGGATGAACAGATAGGACAATGAGAATGGAATTGCTTGTACAAACTGAGGAATGGGCCTTGACGAGCAGTAAAGCCACCTCACCACTGACACAGGAATGGCAGAAAGTATCTGAGTGATAGGAAGCAAAGAAAAGAGGAGAAAAGGGAGCTCAGAAAGAATGTCCTCAATTTTTTCATAAAACATGAGGCAAGATCCTCTATTTGGGGGGAGATGGGAATGGGAGCCTTGAGGATTGATGGAAACATTTGGAAGAGCTGCTATGGAGAGCTGATAAGGAAGCTGTAGAAGGATTGCGGAATAGCAATCAGGGCTCCACTGATGTTGTGTAACATGAGTTTGTGGTGAACACAGTCAAATGGTTCTGTGATTTTGTTCACCTACATTCAGCAGCACACTTGTGTAGCTAGGAAACAGAAGGACTAATCCAAGTCTGAGTCTTGGCTGGGAACAATTAGTGATATAATAGGGCCATGGACTCCAGAGAAGAAGGCAGTGTAGAACTGAAGTGATTCAACAAGGCATCAAAATGGAAAAGAAAAAGAGTGTGGCTAGTGCAGGAGAGATGGCTTGGGAGAGAACTGAGAGGTTGAAGGACTGAATGTCATGGTAACAACAAAGAATAGGATTTGGTGAAGGAAGGGGTAAAGTCAATATATTATAGTCAGATAAGGGGCTTTTGGAATTCTTGAACATGGATGTAGCTACTAGGTTCATTTGCTTTGGTATGCTGCATGCCTAATGTGTTTCACTAACTGGTCTATTTCTTATTTAGTATCAAACTGTTTTAATTTATTATTCCTTGTAGTATAGTTTGAGATCCAATATTGCCAAGCCCCTTTCCTGCCCAATGTTTTTCATCATTTTTTTTTTTTGAGAATCTTGACCTTCTGTTCTACACAAATTTTGCTATTAGTTTTCTTCTTCTATAATGTAATCCTTTAATAGTTTGTGACACTGAATAAGCCAATTAATTTAGGTAGAATTGCCATTTTACTGTATTATCTGGGCATTTCCCATAATCAATTAATATTTCTACAATTATCTGTTTCTGTCTTTATTTCCTTGGTGTTTTACAGTTATATTAATAATTAGTTCCTGTGAATATCTTAATAGGAAAACTCCCAAAAATTTTATACATTCTCTAGCTATTCTATCTTTTCCTGCTATGTTTAATTGGTATTATACAGAAATGTTAATGGTATATGTCTATTATTTTATATCAAGTAACTTTCCTGAAATTACCATTTCAATTAATTTTTAGCTAACTTTGGGGTTTTCTAAGTACACTATCATATCATCCACAAAAGTGATAGTTTTTGTTTCTATTTATTTAATGCTTATTCCTTCAATACTTTTTTCTTTTCTTACTGAAAGAGCTAGCATGCCTAGTAATATATCGAACAGCAGTGGTGACAAAAGATATCCTTGCTTTACCCCTGTTTTTATTGGAAATGGCTCTATTTTATCTCCATCAGATGCAATATTGGCTTTTGATTTTAGGCACATAGTATTTACCACGTTAAGAAAGGGTACATTTGCTTCTCTGTTGTTCAGTTTTTTATGAGAATTTTTTAAAGAAATGGATGCTGTATTTTGTGAAAAGCTTTCTTCAGCATTTATTGACTTAGTCATATGGTTTTGTTATAGGTGGTCAAGCATATTCATAGTTTTCCTAATATCAAATGAATTCTAAATTCATGATATAAACATTAACCTGCTCATATATTTGTGGTAAGTTCTATCTATTAATATTTTATTTAAGACTTTGCATCATTGTTCATTAAAGACATCTATAGTTTTCTTTCTCTGTTTAAGACTATCTTGTTTAGATATCAAGATATATTAGTGTCATTAAAAGAAAGTCATAGAGTTCTTTTTTCCATTTCTCAAGCAGTTCATATGATATTGGATATATCTGTTCTTTGAATGTTTCCTAGAACTCACTTGTAAATCCATCTAATCCTGGTTTTGTTTATTCCTTTGACAGCTTATGAATTGTGTAATTTCTTTTTCTAAGTTTGGCCTGATTAAATTCTCAATCATTCTGATAATCTGAGTATGTCTTCTACAAATGTCCATTTCAGTACACTGTCAGCTTTACTGATACATAGCTGAGCAAAAGATTTTCTAATAATAGCCTTTATTTCCTCATTTATTGTGAATTCTTTTTCTTTTTAGTACTGATTTGGTTTTCATCTTCATTTGTTAACTCAAATTAGTTAATGGTTTATCTATTTTATTAGGTTGTGGTTTTTTTCTCCAAAAAAAAAAAAATTCACAGCTTTATTTATTGTTTGTTTTTTATTCCCTAATATCAAAAACGGGGGAAAAATAACAATAAATGAAGAGAAGATAAAAAGAAAATGTCAGAAATTATGTTGCCCAGTTATATGCTAACAAAAGTGATAACTTAAGTGAAATGAAGATGAATGGTTATAACAGTTATAAATATCAAGACATGATAAAAAAGGGAATTTAAATAGCCCAACTTAAGAAAAGAAATTGAAAAAACTGTTAAGGAGTTCCCAAAGTAAAAAAAAAACCAAAAAACAAAATTTCAGAACAAGAGGGATGTACATGTGAATTCTATCAAACATTCAAAGAACAATTAATTCCAATAGTACATAAGTTGTTGACAAAAATAAAGGATTCTACCAAAATTTTAATGGGAATCAAATATGGTCTCAGGTAAAGAAAGAACAGAGAAAAAACAACAATCCAATGTCCTTAGTGAAAAAATACTAGCAAAGATTCTGTAGCAAAATATTCCAAAAATTATATACTATGATCAAGCTGGATTTATATCAGAAATTAAGCTTTGTAGATTGCTAATCCAATCTATTTTAAGTGGTTATGGATGTAAATAAGAAGAATTTGATGCCATTGGCATTATGTTATCTACCAATAGGAGCATGTGAAATGACCTCACCATCTATAACGAATCTCTTTTTTATTTGGACTCTGCACAGGAGTACACATGCTAATAGTAAACACCTCTGATGATGACACATGATGATGAGTTTAATATCTCATCTTATCTTAATAAACAGATTACTGAAAGTTAGCTGCATCTGACCAGGAATCACGTACCACTCTACCATCTGTATGGGAGCACTTTGGTGGGGTAGAATCTTATAAGCTGTGCTCTACTCCACTGCATTCAACAACTAATAAATGTAGAGTGCTCTTGTGATGTTTATGCCCTAAAAGTAAAAAAACGATGATAAGGGAGGTTAGATGACTCGGCCAAAGCCATATAAGTAAATGAATAGCAGAGCGAACATTGACACTGCAGAGCCTTTGAGTTAGAAGGAATTTTTATAAGTTACTTAATTCAACTATGGGCCAAGGGGGAAAAGCACTCTGCTGATGGTAACACACCTAATTGTCAGCAAACCTGAAACCAGAACTCTTGTCTCCTGACGCCTAGTAGAGCATTCTTGGAACAATACTACATTGCTGCTCACAAATACAGTCTTCTACTCTGAAACATACTGCCTCAATCCAGAGAATAGATGAAAAATACTTCTTTCTTTGGAGAAAGGAAGAAAAAGTACATAGATAGATAGATAGACAGACAGACAGATACATACATACACACACACACATACACACACACACATAGTATCTCTTGATATATTTTCAAGAGGCTTTTTTTGGGACACAAATACCATCTGTGTTTCTTTCCCATTCCTTTGATAACTTCCCCTCTCTGAGATGTCTTAAAAATCAATCTCAATGTTTTCAAAATTGTGTTGCCTCCAACACATATTTATTCTGCAGAAACACTATCCGGTTAAACAACTCCTTCCAACTTAATACTAATTAAAAATTTATACAATTCAATTCTATAAGCATTTATTAAGTGACTGCTATGTGCCAGGTGCTGAGGAATTACAGACAAAAAAAGGAAATAGCCCACACTCTTAAGAAGCTGGTGGGGGGGCAGGGGGGAGAGAGGAGCAGAAGGGTAAAAGAATGCATACATAGACAAATTAAATACTAAGTATAAACAAAGTAATTTCTAGGAGGAAGATACATGTCCAACATGAAAAGTAGTTTGTTAACAATAAACTCCTTTTGGAGTTCCAAAAGGTACAAAAAAAAAAAAATAGAGTAGAAAGATAGGGGCACAGGAGGATGAGGCTGACAGGACTGGACATAAAGGAGTAGGGAGTGGTGATGGCCTAGGAAGGGAGTTTAATCAGTCCTAGGCAGTCTGATTCAAAATAGAATAACAGATTGTCACACCCTCAGGAGAAGCAATAATATGGTTGATTTAATCATTAATCCTTGAACAAGAGGTAGAAAGGGGAATGCAGGGAATACACCATAGCATACACCCAGATGAACACAAATGACCAACCCCTGGTCTGCCCTGGTGAAAGTCTTGGAGACCAGTTGGTTATACAAGGGTGAGGCATGTTTTAGGTTTTCATTCTCTAATCAAGTCAACAACTTTTTTTGTATTAAGTGCTAGGGATACATGAAAAAAACCAATATCTGCTTTAAGGAGTTCACAGTTTAATGGAGGAGACAAACATATATAACAATTGTGTACAATCAAAAGGACTATAGGATAAATTGGATGCAGTCTCAGAAGGAAATTTTTAAGATAAAGGAAGAATGGGAAAGGTTTCTTGTAGAAGCTGGGACTTGGTAGCAGCAACTTGAAGGGAATCCGGGAAGCTAAAAGGCAAGGATGAGGAATATGACAATTCCAGAAATGGGGAATAAACAGTGAAAATGTAGAGTCAGTAGATGGAGTATTTTGATCAAGGAACAGCAAGGAAGCCAGTGTTACTTCATTATGCAGTACATGAAAAGCCAGATTCTTAAAAGCTTTAAAAGCCAAGCACAGGATTTTATATTTGATCCTGCAGGTGAAAGGAAACCACTAGAGTGGATGAAATGAGTTGAAGGGAGTGGGACTGGCAACATGGTCAGATCTGAGTTTTAGTAAGATCTATTTGATAGCTAAGTGGAGAATGGACTATAGCGGAAAGAGACTTGAGCCAGAGAAGCCAACTAGAAGACAACTGCAAGCAGTCCAGGCTTGAGGTGACAAGGGCCTCCACTAGAGGCTGATGGCAATGTCAGAGGGAAGAAGAGGAATTATACATGAAATACTAGGAAGGAATAATCAACAGGACTTGGCAACAGATTAGCTACGAAGAGTAAGAGAGTAAAGAGTTGAGGATTGACATCTAGGTTGGAACTCTGGGTGGTCAGAACAATGGTGGTACCCCTGACAGTAATAGAGAACTTAAGAAGATGGAAGGATTTGAGGGGAAAGAGAACGAGTTTAGTTTCGGATATGTAGAGTTTAAGATGTCTATGGCACATACAATTCAACATGTGTACTAGGCAGCTGGAAATAAGAGGCTGGGGACAGGAAGAAAACTTAGGTCTCAATAAATAAAAAAATCTAAGAATCATCTGCATAAATGATCACTAAATCCATGTTGATGATTTAATCAAGTGAAATAAAATAGAAGAAGCAGCTCTGACCTAAGGCTTATTCCAATATTGAGGAGATTTATTTTCTTCCAGGGTGGAAGATTCTAGGAAGGTCTTTGGTAATAGACTAACAGTTAATGTGAAATGAGCAGGGCAGATGACTAGTCAGTCCCTGGTTCTATCTGGTGATCTTTTAAGCTTTAGCTTTGGTATTTGCCCTTCCAGTGAACAGCCTGAATTAATTTCTTTAAAGTATTGACTGATTTGCACTATTGATTAGACAAATGCAAATTAAAACAACTGTGAGGGACCACATCACAGTTATTAGATTGGGTAACATGACAAAAGAGGAAAATGATAAATGCGAGAAGATGTGGGAAAATTGGAACACTAATGCATTGTTGGTGGAGTTGCGAACTGATCCACCCATTCTGGATAGCCTATGCCCAAAGGTCTATAAAACTGTGCATTTGATCCAGCAATATCACTTCTAGGTCTGTAACCCAAAGAGATCATAAAAATGGGAAAAGGACCCATATGTACAAAAATATTTATAACAATTCTTTTTGTGATGGCAAAAAATTGGAAATTGACGGGATGCCCATCAATTGGGGAATGGCTGAACAAGCTGTGGTATATGAATGTAATGGAATACTACTGTTCCATAAGAAACAATGAGCAGGCAGACTTCAAAAAAACCTGGAAATGTGTGCATCAACTGATGCTGAGTGAAATGAACAGAACCAGGAAAACACTGTACACAGTAACAGCAACATTAGGTTCTTCTCAGCAATGCAATGATCTCATGCATTTCCAAAAGACTCATGATGGAAAATCACATCCGGAGAAAGAACTATGGAGTCTGGATGCAGAGAGAAGCATACTATTTTTCATTTTTTTCTTCATCATCAGTTTTCCCTTCAGTTCAAATTCTTTACAACATGACTAATGTGGAAATACATTTAATATGATTGTACATCTAGGACCTATATCATATTGCATGCCTTCTTGGGAAGGGGGAAAAAGAAAGAGGGGGGAGAAACTTTAAAACTCAAAATCTTATAAAAGTGAATATTGCAAACTAAAAATAAATATATTTTTTTAAACTGACTGATTTAGAACTGCTTGCTCGTATTAGTTCAGTACCAAAGACCTTCCTAAAATATTCCACCCTGGAAGAAAATAATCTACTCAATATTGGAATAAGTCTTAGGACTTGAAAATCTTCTCCAGCACCATAGTTTGAAAGCCTCGATTCTGTAGTACACAGTCATACACTACTAATGAAAAAACCACTGTATAGTTTTGACTATACAGACCTCTATTGGCAAGGTAATTTCTCTGCTTTTTAGTATAGTGTCCAGATTTGCCATAGCTTTACCTCCAAGGAGAGTCTTTTAATCTCATAATGAGTACAGTGACCAGCTGTAGTGACCTTTGAGCCCAAGAATATAAAATCTAACACTACTTCCATTTCTTCTCCCTCTGTTTGACTAAAACTGATGGGAATCAATTACCAACATCTCAGTTTTGGCATTAAGCTTCAAGCCAACTTTGTACCCTCCTCTTTCACTCTCCTCAAGAGGCTTTTCAATTCTTCTTCAATTTCTGCTATCAGAATGGTATTGTCTGTACAGCTGATATCACTGATATTTCTCCCAGAAGTTTTAATTTCAGCTTTTGATTCATTGAGCCTAACATTTCACATGTTGTACTATGCATATAAGTTAAATAAATAAGGTGACAACATACAGGTCTGGCTTACAGATTTTCTAATCTTAAACAAACTAATTGTTCCATGTTCAGCATCTTGAACAGCCTACACGTTCCACAGAAAACAAGGAAAATTATCGATACTCCTATCTCTGTGAGATCACGTTGTTGTGATCCACACAGTCAAAGATTTTTAATGTAGTCAATGAAGAAGAAGTTGATGTTTTTCTGGAACTCCCTTGCTTTCTCCATAATCCAGCAAATGTTGGTAATCTGGTCTCTAATTCCTCTGCCTCTTGAAAAACTAGACTGCTCTTCTGGTAATTCTCAATTCACAAACTGTTGAGGCCTAGCTTGCAGAATCTTAAGCATAACCTTGCTGGCATGTAAATGAGTGCAATTATTTGGTACTTTGAACATAGGCATGGAGCATGAATATTCCTATTCCTATTAGGCCTACTTTACAGAAAAATGTGGCATTCTACCTACAAGCAAAATGTAAGTATCTTGAAGGGTAAAACTGGGGCATTTGTTTCCCTTGCATCCCTGTACATAGCAGAGTTCTTTGCATTTAGCAGATTTTTTAATATTTACTCAATGTCTGGACTGCATTTACTTATTAAAATAGTTTGCCTTTTCATTTAGCAATGGACCAACAGATGCAAGTACCACTTGATCTATATTCATAGAAAACCACTCATAAAACATAATCTAAGTACTCTAATGTAGCCATTCACATGAAATAGTTGTATTCATTAGTTGACTCAGAATCTGTAAAAAATTTAAATCTCAGTCCTTGTTGAACAAAATGTAGCAGATAATTATTGCAGGAGTCAGGAGATTTGCATTTGAATCCCTTTTCAGACATTTATTAGCTTAGTGTTTTCCATACAGTAAGTAATTAATAAGTGCTTATTGAACTGAATTAACATATGAATGAGTTAACCTGTAAAGCAGTATACAAAAACATTATTTTTATTGTTACTTAACTGATCTGGAATAAGTCAGGACTTGTCAGAATCTTAGCTTCCTCATCTGTAAAATGGGAATAATATCTGCACTACCCATAAAGCTGTTTTGAGCAAAGAACTTTGTAAACCTTAATGCTTACCTAAACATGATACACTATCAGATGACCCCTATTGTTCTGATATATTTATATTTTGCTAAGGTTGCTCTATTTAATCATATTTAATCATCTCCGTTTTATCTTTTAATTTGACAATTTTTGATGCTTTGGCTTTGTTACTATAGGTATAGAATTTATATCACAGTATTGTTTCTACAATACTTCTAGATCTTTTAAGGGTCTGTGTTTTTGCCTTTCTTTGTATCCCCAGCACTTATCACCCTCCTGGAATCAGGAAGAACCGAATGCAAATATGGCCCCAGACCCTTACTAGCTTGGTAGCTGTGTGACCCTGAGCAAGTGACTTAACCTCTGTCGGTGTCAGTTTCCTCATCTGTAAAATGGGGGTGAAAACAGTAGCACCTATCTCCCAGAGTTGTTGTAAGGATCAAAAGAGATAATATTTAAGAACTCAGCACAGTATCTGACATAAAGTAGAGAGATTTAAAGAATCCTTATTTCATTCCATTCCTAATAAATGCTTGATGATTACAGTGGTAATGATATATACACCATGATAAAGCCTATATTAATAGACTTTATGGTTGAGTTTGTGGCTGAACTACAATGAATGACTCGCCGAACTTCTAATCTGTACTGGTTGCTATGATCTAAGCAAGGCACTACTGGGATATAGTGACATCCTGTGGTGGTACAAACAGGAATTTCAATAAATGTCCCAAATGTCTACCCATAATGCAAAGTTGTTCTACAGTTTAATTATACTTTTGGCATGATACAAATATATCCCTTAAGGAACAACAAAAACTAAACACCCCCATGACTACAGTGTTATTCTACACTCTTTTCTGCTGAAGTCTTCAATACTTCTGTGTCAGGTAAGGGTTGTGACTTTTAATTTCTAATTCTAATGCCCACTAACGCATCTGCTCTCTATTGCCTCCATTATTTTCTACTCTTTAAAGAGGACCTCCACCTTTCCTCTCCCCCTTAACTCTGAAATCTGACTTCCAACTTTATCATTCAAGTGACACTACCCTCTAGAAAGTTACTAATATCTTGAATGTCAAAGCTAATGACCTTTTCTCAATCCTGACCCTTGATAATCCACAGTCTTTGACACTGTTAGTCCTTAACTTCGTCTTCTTTCTAGATTTTCACAAGACCAGTCTCTCCAGATTCTCCTACTTCTCTGACCACTCTGCTTCTAGCTGCTTCTTCACTCAGTTCATACCCCTTGAGAAGGAGGGGTTCTATGAGGCTCTGTCCTGATCTCTTCTTTTCTTCCTTTATACAGTTTTCACTTGATGAACTCCTTAGTTCTCATTGTTTTTCTTGCCATCTCTATGAAGATGACTCTCAGTTCTATTTGTCCAGTCCTAATACCCCTTCTAACCTCTAATCACACATATCCATATGCCTATAGAATATGACAAAATGGATATACTAAAGACATTTTAAACTCAACATGTCCAAAACTAAACTCACTAGCTTTCCTCCAAAACCATTCCACTCTTCCCAACTTCCCTATTACCACCTTCCCTAGTTACCCAGGCTCACAACCTAGGTGTCATCCTCAACTCTTTGCTCTATCACCCTACATATCCGATTTGTTACCCAGTCCAGCTGATTATTCCTTCGTAATATCCTCATATATACTCCTACTTGTCCCTCTGATATCACCACCAGTCTAATGCAAGTCTTCATTAATTCAGTCCTTGACTACTGCAGCAATCTTCTGGTTGGCCTCTCTGGCTGAGGTCTCTCCCCACTCCAGTCCATCCTCCATTTAGCTATCAAACAGATATTCCTATGATAAGGAGGTTAGTAATTCAAAAGAGGAGGGGAGAGTAGAGTTGAATTGGTTCACCAAGGAGTCAAAACAGGGAGAAGTCGTCATCCAAGATCACATTCCCACCTCAAATTCTGGTTCATATGTAGCATAAGGAGAAACCACTGATATTTTTAGATTGCAGGAGATACTTGGGAAGTCAGCTAAGTCAATGAAAGATAACTAAGATGGGAAGGAAGTCACACAAAAGAATTCCAAGGAAAGAAAAACAAATCCCTAGCCCACTAATCATAGCACTTGTTATGCCCAGCCAAGCCTCAGTCTTGCACCTCTCCCACCACTCCCTGCCTTTGCTCCTAAACTGTGCAGCTGAATGAGGGTGAAGAAAATTACATAACTGTTTTGACTGGGTCCACTACAAATTTATGTTACAAAACTTTAATTGGGACTTCATTATTGCTATGTAATCTTACTATACATTCCCTTATCAACTCACTATCTTACTCTTCACAATGGTTCTTCCAAACCTTTTCATCCCTTCTCAAATTTCCCATGACTCCCCCTTTCCCTACTCTCTTAGCTGAGAATCTTTTTTTTCAAATTTATTAATTTATTTGTTTTCAGTTTTCAATATTCACTTCCATAAGTTTTCACTCTTTTTCTCCTCTTTCCCCCAGAATGCAATCTTATATGGTCTCTACCATACATTCCTATTAAATACATTTACACACCAGTCATGTGGCATAGAAGAATTATAATGAATGGGAGAAACCATGAAAAAAAACTAAACAAAATACAACAAAACATAACAAAAAAGAAAATAGTCTGCTCATTCTGCATTCTGACTCTATAGTTCTTTCTCTGGATGTGGATGACATTTTGCATCATGAGTCCTTTGAAGGTGTTTTAGGTCCTTGCATTGCTGAGAAGGGCTAAGTCTATCAAAACTGGTCCTCGCAGATTGTGGCTGTTGTGTAGAACATTCTCCTGCTTTTGCTCACTTCACTTGGTATCAGTTCATATAAATCTTTCCAGGTTTTCCCGAAGTCTACCTGCTCATCATTTCTTATAGCATAATAGTATTCCATTTCATTCATATACCACAACTTGTTTAGCCATTCTCCAATTGATGGGTATTCCCTTGATTTTCAGTTCTTGGCCACCACAGAAAGAGCTGCTATAAATATTTTTGCACATGTGGATCCTTTTTCCATCTTTATGATCTTTTTGGGATATAGCCCTAGTCAACTGAGAACTTTGCCTCATATTTTACCCCAAAATTGAAACCATTTACTGTGAACTAGTTCTTCTCCCCTCTTCCTCATCTATTGCTCAAGTGCCTTCTGTCACTATCTCTTCCTTCACCCCACCTCACATGATAAAGTGACCTTCTTCCTCACCAAAGCAATCCCATGCTATCCCATCTCCTCCACAGACTGCCCGCTGTCATCCCACTCCTTCACTTACGTTCACTCTCTCCCTCTACTGGCTCATTCCTTACTGCCTACAAACAAGTCCATATCTGCCTTATCTGGCAAAAAAAAAAAAAACAAAAAAACCCTCACTTAAATCTTCTATCCCTGATAACTACTGTCCCATATGTCTTCTTCTCTTTCTAGCTAAACTCCTTGAAAAGGCCATCTACAATAGGTGCCTCCATTTTATCTCTTCTCCCTCTCTTAAATCCTTACAATATGGCTTCTGACCTTATTCTACCAAAACTGCTTTCTCTAAAATTACTAATGATCTCTTGAAGGCTATTTCCAGTCATCCTGATCTATATCTGGCCACTAGATCCAAATTGGTCTGGAGGAGAGTGAGGCTGGTGACTCTGCACAGCCCTCCCTGATTTAAATCCAACTCACCTGCATGTAAGGACATCACCTCTCAGATGCCATGATCCTCTTCAAGAATACAGGACAAACAACATGATCTTCCTAAAGCTCAGATCTGCCTGTCACCGACACTACCCCTCAACTCATTCAATCAATGCCATTAGCTCCCTATCACCTCCACTATCAAATATAAAATCCACTGTTTAGCTTTTGTTTTGGGGCTGCTCAACTGTTTCAGTCTTGTCCAACTCTTCATGATCCTAGTTGGGGTTTTCTTGACAAAGATACTGGAGAAAACTGAAGCAAACAGAGTGGAAAGAACATTGGTCCTGGAGTCACATGGTTTAAATACCGCCTCTGACACTTGCTATCTGACCTTAGGCAAATCATTTACTATCTGCTGAGCTTCCACTTTCATCATCTATAAAATGAGGGGGTTGGACTAGATGACTTACGTGTCAAGTTATGATCCCATAATAAGTCGGAGGACCTGAGTTTGAATCTGTACTACCCTTGTGACTGGGCTTTTTTTTCCTCTAAGCCTTGTTTCACTTGTAAAAATGAGTGTGTTGCAACATGACTAATATGGAAATGTTTTGCATGACTTTCCATATATGACCTATATCAAATTGCTTACCATCTCAGGGAGGAGGGAGGAGAGAATTTGAACTCAAAATTTAAAAAAAAAAATGTTAAAAATTGTTTTTACAGGCAACTGGGAAAAATATTATTTAAAAGCATTACACCATCAAAGTAAAATAAAATGAATGTGTGGACAACTCTCCAAAGTATATGATCCTATGAATATCTCCTAGTATCCCACCAACAAAAACACAAAAAACTTGAAGTGTAACAAACCAATTAAAAGCAGACATCAACAATTTTAAAGGCCACAGGAATCAGTTGCAGTATTTCTTTTCTCATGATGTTTTTTAAAGGTAAAATTCGCAAAATAATTTTCTTCATGAATTTTAACACAGTCTTCACTCAGTCAAGCAATCAGTCATGAAGGCTCAAACAACAAACAAAAACCCCACTTATCCATCTGTCCCCAATCAAATGTGTCTATGCTAAACAGAAGTGGGGGCGGCAGGCAGATGTCAAGGCCAGTGGGTGGTGGGGAAATGAGAGGAGACCAGGAGTGGCACTAGGGAGGCGCAAGAAATAAAGGTTATGGCATAGCTGCTCTACCAAATTTTTGCTTTTTAACTAGAAAATGACCAGAAGGATAAGATGCTGGCCACCCCTTCACTACACAGGTGAATCCTGTCTGGATGCCCAAAACAGCATTCTCAAACAGACTCATTTTCTATCACTCTCTACATTTCTCTTCCAGATCCCTAGTGATCTTTATCTATTTCTGCCCAAGACTCAAATAGAAAAGTTCATGCAGATGAGGAAGGTGATCGGACGTTAGGAGCTACAGCCTATGAGTAACTGTAAAATAAACGGATGAAAAGCCTTGAATCTAGACTACAGTGATACATTATAACAAAAAGTTACATATTATAACTTTTTATATATAACATTATATATGTATTACATCTATATATAAAACATTATAATAAAAAGAGTAATCACAAGGAAGATGGAGTAGATGTTTTGCTCCAAAGGAAAGAATTAGGACCAATCTGTGGATATTACAGAAATGCAAATTTTAGTTCAATATATGGAAAAGCTTTCTTAACAAAGGAAACTAGTGAACAACGAAGATGAGCTTTCTCAGACGCTTACTTGCTATGTGAACCTGAACAAACGACTTAACCTCTGTATGTTTCAGCGTCCACATCTGTAAAATGGGGATGATCCTCTCCCCAGGGCCATGGTGAGGGTCGAGGGAGATAATGTTGTAAATGCTAGCTGTTGTTGTTATTGCTATCATTATTACTCTTATTTTGAAGTGGCGAACATCTAGTCACCAAAAGTATTCCACCAAGAGGCTAGCAGAAAATCTCTGGGACATGGCAGAAGGGACTCCTACACTAGGTGGGAAAATGGACTAGATGAATTTACACCTTCCAATTTCAGGACTCCACAACTGCACTGAGAACTCATGTGTAAACGGTGAAAGAGTCATTTGTATGGCTCCTGCATCCCTCCAGAAACTTTCCATCGAGTAGGGGAGACTATACATGTATACCAAGGGCAATAAAGGCATTATGGAAGTACCATATGAATGCCTAAAATGGTGCTTGGATCAAGGAGCTCAATAAATCTTTGCTGAATTGAACTGAACAGACAACTGCCTTGCCTCCTGTTTTGACTGTTTCCACCATTTCGGACAGACATGATCAGAATAATCTCTGGATATTACTCTCCCAAAGAAACAGCACTATCCCTGGAACCTAGGGAAGCAAAGAAAATACACAAAGAAGAGAAAGTCTCCTCCAAATATCAAGCGGGTCCCAGCTCACCTACTTCTCTACTGCTCAACCAAGATCTATCCTTTTATGCCACAGAAGGACAGAGGCCTCGCCTCACCATCAGTCAGCATTCCACAGCTCCTGAATCCCCATGAACTGAGGAATACTGAGTTCCCTCCAACTTTAACAAGCAATCTCTGCCCACATGTGGCAGAAATGTCCACAAGCATATTCCTAGCTACCAAGTTCTAGCACAACAGGAAGCCCTGTGGCAAAATACCTAGGGCAGGTACTTCTATGTCAGTTACAGCTTTAATCAGCCTGCACATATTAAGTAATTAACAGCTCTGACATTCACTCCTTTGATCTTCACACTAGACCAGTAACTGCCACTGTTGTAGGTAGAGTAAGGGATTATGGTAAATTAGGAGAAGAGACAAGGAAGGCTACAAATTGGCAGGATCACGCTGACTGGGAATTTCTAGGAGGCTTTTTTCTTTTGCGTCTGTTCCCTGATAGTAGTATCCCCCTCTAGGGAAAACTCTGGAATCCCAGATTACAGATGTAGAATGGGAAAGGCCCTTCAAGATTATGAAATCCAATCCCTTTATTTCACAAGTAGGGAAGTTGAGACCCCTGGAGATGAAATGATTTGCCCAAGGTTATACAGGTGACTTTATAGCAGAGCTGTAATCTGAACTCCAACTTCAAATTAAGCACTCTTCCCATGATGCCTTGCTGCCTCATCCCTTCCCACCATCCCATTATATAACAGTATTATAAAGCTATTAAGTCTTATATGTTTTCAATCTACCAGTCAAACAGACCTAAGACAAGCCCAGGAGCAATCAGGTCACCACATCCATGACCTACATTGCATCCTGATATGACTGACCATGGACATTCATCCTAGAAAGTGTGCTGGGGGGGAAGGGGAGCGGGTTGGGACCCTGTCTGATGTCATGTGCTGTCTCTGAAACTAAGCACCTTCTATTCTCTTGAGTTACTGGACTAAAGATATATTCTCCTGATCTTCTTCCCCAAATGTAAGGAACAAAGAGGCAGAGTGGTCAAAGAGGGCTGACCATTAAGAAATAAAGACTGTACTCAGCACTCATAAGACTTTAAAAGGATAGTACAGAGTACATATAGCTAGGGGTTAGCTGGAGACTCAAGTTCCTCAAAATGCAGAAATACTGGTAATGTGCAGAAGGGGAAAGCCTCAAGGGACCTGAATAAGGAATATCTAGATCTTGCTCCTGCCTTTGCTTAGACTTTTGTTCAAACAACAAACATTAAGTGCCTACTAAATGCAAAAGGGAAAAGAAATAAGGTAACCTTCCAGCCCACCCATATTAGTACATATGGTACCACTTTCAATCCAGGAAGCATAAAGTCCAAGTCACACACTTTTTACTGATTCTAGAACACCTGAGTTAGAACTGTAAAAGAAAAGATCATACAGAAGCAAGGAACTAAATTTGTGCAAAAATTATGGAAGTCAAATCCCATAGACACTTCACAAAAGAAGAGAACGCTCCTCTTGTACAGATTACCAATACAATTATTTTATGAGATAAGGTAAGTCTGTAAAAGGGTATTATGTTCATTCATTCCTACTGTCCCTTTTAGTGAACATCAAGCATGTGGTCCCAAGGTGAGTGCAGTCACCGATAGAGGACAGTAAGATTTAACATCGGTGTGCCATCAGGAGAGTCACTTTCAAATCAATTCAAAAAGCATTTATTCATATTTTAGTGTCTTAATTCCCTCACCTATAAAAATACAGTAATTTATAATTTCAAAAAGTAGATTCTTCACCCTTCCCTAAATATATCCTATGCATTGTGCTAAACCTTTCCTGAGGCTATTCTCCCTGGTTCAAATGCACATCTACAAAGACCCAGTTACAAATACATGGAAGGTGGTGGCATATGCCTTACAAAGGCATTGATATGTACTAGCACTACCCATGTAAAAGGTAAAAAAAAAAAAAAAAAATTTATCCCACTCATCTCTCCTAATAATCTGGATCAAGTTACAATTACCTTCAGGGTTAGGTTAACTACAGAATATCATGAGTTCTCTACTTTTCTTTTTTACAAAAAATACCAGAGTTCTAGTAAAAGAGATGGAAAGTTGAGCACCAACACTAGGTGTTGGTAAGAATGCCTAGAGGAGGGAGAAGGGGTTTCTGTCTCTTAAATACAAGTTAGCAGAATGAGGATTGGGGAAGGGGTAAAGAAGTAAGCTTATAACACATCTGTGGGTACCATGTAGAGCCAAGCCCCATGAGTAATAAAAAAAAAAAATCATCAAAGTTCTAGGGATAAGATAATTCACTTCAGACATACCACCAACAAAAAAGCAAGTGGCATGTGTGTCTAGCAGCCACTTAAATGTCCTCTTCCCCAAAATGTTAGATCTAATGTACAAGATCATTCAAGCACTCCATTTTATGATGTATAACAAACACCAGCTGCAAATGCCTTTCCCATTGAGACTACTGATACTGTGGAGGCTTTGTAATTTTGAAGAGTGATTGCTTACCAGCCATAACCAAAGGAATCAGTAAGGAAAGTAAATGTTTCAACTTTCAACTCTGAAGAGAATAAAAGAGTTTTATCACCTATAAAGAGCTTGAGTTTTAACTGTTACCTCTAAACTGTACTTCCCACATTATAACTTTTCTCCTATCACCAGAACTCTTCTCCCTTTTCAAACTCTCCTTTCCACAAATGTGTTGTCTTCTCTCATTAGAATGTAAAGTCACTGATGGTAGTGGTAGGGACTATCTTGTTTGTTTGCATTTGTAATCCCAGGACTTAGAAAAATGCCTGGTGCTCAGAAAACAATAACTGATTTTTCTTTCATTCATTTATCCATAAGGTGAATGTCATTCGGAAAGTAACCTGTCATAGCTTTTGAGAGACTGTGAGAGCTTTGATAAAATAAATATCCTGAAGGGAATGAGTTTAACCCTTATATTTCAAAAGTTGTGAGCAAAATGGTGGGACTATGTTGTAGAAGAAGGAAGTCAAGAGTAATGGTGATGGTTCCAGGTGATGACTCCAAGATCTTTCAGCTTAAACATTGTACATAATTATTTGTCTTTGGTTGTTATTGGTTACATTGTTTTCTCAGGTCAATAAATACATTTTAACAAACTGGGATGTGGGCTCAGAGCCAAATGATTAATTAATGAGATACTGCAATTTAATAACTAATAAGTAAATATTCAAATATACACATGAATTAGAGTTCAAGATGATGAGAATGAATGTGGTAATAAGTCAAGTAGCAGGCTGATGGGTGATCTCCCTGCCTCAGTTACACAAGAATGCTAGAACCCAGAAATCCTGCTACCTACACATTATACTATACCAGCTAGCACCACACAGAATAAGATGCTGAGTGAGTTCTTGGGACAAAGTTTCCACATGGTTACCAACATAAGGCAACACTGAATTAGGCTTGTCAGTCACTGAAGTGAAACATTCGAAACAGCTTCTATCATGCGGGGATAACTCAGGGCCTCTTCCCACTACATTACAGGGTATGACAGGTTACAGGCTCTGGAAAGCCCCTTGAACTCCCCTTGAATCTCTCCACTTGATCACCTGAGGCTATAATCCCTTCAACTGACCTTTGATTACCCCTATGCCCAATTCTCTGTTACCCTTAACCTAGCCCAGGCCTTCACTGTGTTACTTCCAGATTGCATCCAGTTACTTCCCATCCTTCATCCTATCTAAACCCCAGTCTCTTGGTTCCTGGTCTCCAACCTCTAGTAACCCCAGTTTACTGGTCACTCCTATCAAGTTTCTCCCTAGACTCCTCCTTCAATCACCCCAGACTTCTTGACCAACCCTAGATCCTGCCCACAGTTCTTCTGTATGTAAGATTCATCTCAGTCTCTGTTAAGGTACTCAGAGCCAGTTTGGCCCACTTACACTAGTGATAAAAATGTTCAGAGAGTCTCGCAAATATGGAGGATCTTTAATAAACCTTCTTTTTCTTGAACTAAAAGAAGGTTTGGGTTGAATTCATTCTGGCAGGAACAATGTGCCACTATTTTGGGCTCCCAGCACAGTAACCCTAAACATCAACAGGAAGATCCCTAAAGTTGCCTAATGCTCCAAAAAACTAGGGTTTCAGTGACCAAGGAATTTTTCTTGCAGAACTTTTTAAAGTTATCTACTGAGGAAAGTGCTTTCTGCATTGGGTTAAGAAACAGGTAAAGATCTGTTACCTATTATTCACAAATAGAAGATTAGGAGACATGGGGAAGAAGTATAGGAGAATACTATGATGGTGATTTTTAAAGATAAAGATCTTTAACCCTCTGGGACAAAGCTTCAGAGGAAACTGAGAGGATCTCAAAATCACCAACGATGTAAATATTATCAGATAATGAGGGAATCTGTTCAAGTAACCTTGCTGAAAATTGTGCTATGCTTATTTTTTTTTTTTTTGACACAAGTTTGGGCCCTATTACTCCACATCTATCACCACCAAAAAAATTTGCAAGGTGATGTGCTAGACAGTACTAGGGACATAAAGATGAAAGAAAAACCAATTCCCACCTTCATGGAATATATGTTCCTAACATACACACAGCACACTAAAAGCAAGACAGCTTAAGGAAGGAAGGAGTATTTACAACTAGGAGAATTAGAAAAGACTTCCTTTAGAAGGTGAAAGGCACTTAGGTGGCATAGTGGTCAGTATCTTCCTGAGTTCAAATCTAGTCTCAGACCAGAGCAAGTCACTTAACCCTGTTTGCCTCATTTCCTCATTTATAAAATGAGCTTCAGAAGAAAATGGCAAACCACTCCAGTATCTTTACCATGAAAACCCCAAATGAGTGAGACACAACTGAAACAACTGAAAAACAAAATAAAAGGTGAAACCTGAATTAAACACTGAAGGAAACTAAGGATTCTAAGAGGCAGAAGTAAAAGGAAGTGTTGCCAATTAATATCATGATTCAGGATAAATTCAACAAAGCACTAGTATAAACAACTTTCTTGTAGATTTTCAGAAGGTTGGCACATTTAGTAAGGCTATTTAAAAGCTGAAGTGTAAAAACACGCCTCCCATAGGCTACATAAACAGGAAGCAGATTAAAACAGAATTGGAAATATTTAACAAAATAAAAATACAATAAAAATAGTATTTTAGTTCAATTTTATTATGTATTTTCCTTTCCAAATTCTCTCCTTCCCCACTTCCCCTTTTCCCATCCACTGAGAATGCAAGAAAATAAAAACTATTATGAATATGTATAGATATGAACAACAATTATCATAAAATTCCTAATGCTTCTTCACCCAGTACTCTTCCTCCACAGCCCAACAAACTCTCAGGCAGCAAGGCTGGACAACCCGTTCCACTTTCCCTCTCTTACTGTATGTAACCTCCCCACCTGGGGAAAAGCCCTAGAAATCCAAACTCCAAACAGCAGGAATTGCTTAGAGTGAGATGACAGCATGCAAGAGCTCTGTGCCATTGGGCCAAAGAATTGAAGAATACAGAAAATGGGATATGTGTGCATAGTGTCATATGGCAATTCACCAAGCCTTACAGAAAGAGTCCAATATCAAGACAGGGCCAATCCCAACCTTCCAGAAGTTGCCTGGGACAAAGAGTGAAGTTAATGAGCCAATAATTGTCTAGTTTAGGAGTAGACTGAGATATACAAACTGCCATTAAGAGGAAAGTATCAGAAAATAAGTAATAGGGGAAAATATGGGAAAAAAGAATCCAATTACCAAAGGTCTTAAGAAATAAAATTGAAAGAACTTAAGCAGAAACAGATAAACCAAATGGGAAGTTAATAACAGCAGAAGAAATTTTGGCCTCCAAATCAAGCTAAAGAGTTTAGGCACCTAATGAATGTTATACACAAGTATTATAAGACAAAGTATTTAAATGAGTATTATAATAGACAGGAAAAGGAATCAACACCTGACAAGACAAAGAATGTTCAGGTGGGTTCTAAAGAGAACATGGAACTACCACAAAATGTTCCTGAATGGATGAAAAGTGAAATAAGAATTGTGACTGTAGAATTTATAGCCTGCACAGCAGAAATAATTGGCAGAACAGAAAAACTTGAATATCTATGATAGCAAGTTTCAACAAAGTGAGGATAACTAACTGGGAATGCAAATACACAGAACTCAAGGACAGCATGAAAGAAAAGAAATAAAAAGCAATAACACTAAGCAAAAAAAAAGCAATACATAGCCTATAAAAGGAGATAAGAATCTGGCAATGGGTAAAATCAGCAAGGATATGGTGCGTAAGAAAAACCACTCATCCTGCCTCAAAAGAAGGAGAATCAGAGGGAAATGGTAGGGTATAGACTTATAGAGATTTCAAGCCATATACGGGAAAAAAATTACAAAGGGGAGGGCAAAGGTCAATAATAAAATGTACAATCATGGACACAGGAAGATCCTTTCCATAAGCAATATACTCTCCAACACCAGCAGAAACTGGTATTTCTAAGAGAAAGAGAGAGACAACAGAACATAAATATTTCTCAGCCGCATATGGAACTTTAACAAAAACAAATTGTAAAGCTATTATAAACAAATATAAAAAGACAGAACACGTAAATACATCCTTTACAAACAGTAACACAATAAAAAGAGTAATCAATTCAGGGACCACAAACAAAAGAAAACCAAACACAGACTTAATATGCAGTCCTAAATAATGAGTGGATTGAAGAACAAATCAGAGAAGCAGTAATTATGTGAAAGAAAATAAGAATGGTTAAAATTCCTGGGATACCATAAAGTAGCCTCAATGGAAAAACTTGTATTACCAAAATAGAAAAGAGATAATTAATGAACTAAGTATGCATTTTAAAAATTAGAAAGCCAACTAATGAAAAAACCTAAAATTTACAAAAAAGGGTTTACTGAAAATTGGTGGAGAAATATATTAATTGAAAAAAATTCACATAAAGGATAAATTAAACTACAAGCTAGTTCTGTGAAAAGATTGATAAGATTGATAAACCTTTAATAGATCAGATTAAAAAAAGAGCAGAAAATCAGACCAAAATAGCAAATGACTAAGGTGAAATCACAAAAAATTCACAAGAAATAAAAAGAATAATCAGAACTTATCACACACAATTATATGCTAACAAAACTGAGAATATAAAAGAAATACAAGAATACCTTCAAAAAACCCAAACTGACAGAAGATCAAATAGAGATCTCAGATAACCTAACCTCAGAAAAAGAAACACAATAACTATAAAGGAATCACCAAAGTAAAAAACTACTTGTCCTGATTGATTTACAGGAGAATTCTATCAAACTTTTAAAGAATAATTAATACCCATATTATACAAATTATTCTAAAAAATTCAAACAGAAAGCATCATATCAGAACCATTTTATGAGATGTCCTAATATCTAAGCCAGGCCCAATATCATTAATTTTAAATAAAATTCTGTCAGATTACAATGATTTGTCCACAAAATTATTTATCATGACCCAAGTAGGACTGATAACCACAGCTACAAAGATGGTTCATTCAACATTAGGAAACCAATCAGCATAACTGATCATGTAAAAACAAAAATATCCAAAATCACGTGATTATCTCAATAGATGAAGAAAAGGCCTTTAGTAAAGTACAACCCTCATTTATGCCCCCCAAAAAACACTACAAAAGTACAGGAACAAAGGGACCTTTTTTAGTATACATTTTTATTTAAAGTTTTGAGTTTCAAATTCTATCCCTCACTGTCCTCCCCTCTCCTTGAGAAGGTAAGCAATCAGATAATAGGTTATACATGAGCAATTATGTAAAACATTTCCATATTAATCATTTAGTACAAAACTCAAATAAAAATAAAAATAAAGTGAAAAAATAGCATGCTTCAGTGTACATCCAATCCTTTGTGATTGCCTTAGATCACTGTGTTGCTGAGAATAGCTATCATTCACAGTTCTTCATTAACAATATTGCTGTTAATATATACAATGTTCTCCAGATTCTCTACAGTTCACTATTGTAATGTTAATAGAATAGGAAGATCTTCCCTGCCCATTAATAGGCCTAACTCATGAAGTCTGTAATCACATGGAGCCTGGGAGGAGCTTGCCCAAATTGAAGAGACAGACAGAGACACAGAGGGAGAGCATAGAGAATGAGAGCAGGCAGAGCAGAGAGAAGCAAGCTGTGAGTGGGAGCAGTTGGCCCAAGGAGCAGAGAGAGAAAGAAGCAAGCTGTGAGTGGGCGGAGGGAGGAATTTGTCTAAGGGAACTTGTTTTTTGTGGGGAGGCCTGACAGAAATAAGTTTTAAGAGGACAGGGCTCCCTGGATTAGTGATAAGTAGCCTTACTTATAAATAAGTCTTACTCCCTAGAAATGATGTCCCAAATAAATATTTTGGTTTTGCCTTTGAGGAAGAGTTCATTATACTTTGCGAATTCACCCTGGAAATATGCATGCATGTTCATAGCAGCTGCTATGGGTATCACATTGGTGTTACAACTATGTATCAATGTGAATGGGAACAGGCTTCTCAGGAATATGGAGTCTTATCCCTGGAGTGGAGGAGACCTTAGGCCCAAGCTTCCATTCCTCCAGAGTCAGGTGATTTCCAAATAAGGCTATGTATTGCTTTAGGATCAATGATTGGATATGACTCACTAACTCTCAATACCTAATTTGCATATGCGCACACACTCTGCAGTCCTCACACAGGTCCACCTGATTTGCATAAGTTCTCAATGCCCAATTTGCATGAGTCATCAATGCTTTATTTGCATATATTTTCAATGCATAATTTGCATATAATGATGTGTATTTTTGCAGGCTTTGTAACATTCAGGAGTGGGAAATTTGAAACAGGTTTCAAAAGGTATTGGTTAGATTTCACACCTAGAATGTAAGACCGGGCTTCTCAGCCAATGAGAATACTGGTCAGCTGTAGGAGGGGGATTTCCAAGTCAGGGTCTATATAAATTGCCATTCTGCTTCTGTAAGGTGCCTCCCTACTCCAGCTTTACTGGTGAAGGGATCTCCTGGTTCTCACGAGAACCGAATAAAGGAGATTTTCTGTTTTTACCTTGAGATGCCTCTGAGCAGTCAATTGGAATAAGGGGGAGGTTCATGCTTTCCCCCACACACAAGCTCATATAAATCTTTCCAAGTTTTTCTGAAATCATCCTGCTTGTCATTTCTTATAGCACAGTAATATTCCATTACAATCATATACAACAGTTTGTTTAGCCATTCCCCAACTGACGAGCATCCCTTCAATTTCCAATACTTGGTTATCACCAAAAAAAGCTATCATAAATATTTTTGTACAAAAAGTTCCTTTTCCCTTTTTTTGGATGTCTTTGGGATATAGACCTAGCAGTAGTATTGCTGAATCAAAGAGTATGTACAATTTTATAGCCCTTTGGGTAGGACCTTTATTAATATGACAAAAAGTATTTATCCAGAACCAAAAGTACTTATCTAAAACCACCATATGTAAGGAGGATAAATTAGAATCATTCCCAATAAAGATGAGAGTAAAGCAACATTGCCCATTCTCCCCACTATTATATAGTTCTGGAAATGTAAACAATAGCAATAAGAAAATAAATCCATTAAAGAAATAAAGATAGGCAAAAAGGAGATAAAACCATACATGTCTGGTGTTAATATGAAGGTGTACTTGGAAAATCCTAAGAAATCAACAAACATTGAGATCATTAGTAATTTTAGGAAAGTTGCAAAACTCTCAAAAAGCAACTGCATTTCCATATGATAATAACAAAATCCAAGAGACAATAATAGAAAGACTCATTCCAAATAATTACAAAATTTATAAAGTATCTGAGAATCAATCTACCAGAACACACAAATGCCCTGCATAATTCAATTACATGTTCTTAATGAAAATAACTTGAAAAGCTGGAGAATTCAGTACTCACAGATGTGTTGTGACAACGCAATAAAAATGACAATCTAACTAAAGTTAATGTACACCTTTAATATTATGCCAAATTATCAAAGAGAGACTTTATGGAACTTAATACCAAGGGAAATAATGAAAAGAAGTAAATTTGAAGCATAGCACTTGAAGATCTCAAACTGATGGGGTTCAGCCTCCGGGAAGCCCCTTGAACTCTCCTAGAATCTTCCCACTTAATCTGGCTTTTCACTGTTACTCTTAACCCAGCCAAGCCCTCCATTGTCTGTTACCTCCAGATTGCCTCTGGCTACTTCCCACCCTTGATCCCATCAAAATCCCATTTTCTTGAGTCAGACCACTAGTCACCCCAGTCCCATCAAGATCCTCCTTAGACTCCTCCTAAAGACCCTCCCCTAGAGTCCTCCTCCCAGACTACCAGACCACCCCTAGATCCCTCCCACAGCCTTTCTGTATATAAGACCCCTCCAGTTTCCATGAAGGTGCTCAGATTCCTTAAGAGTCTAGCTAATGGTGAGGTTTCTTAAGAATCTAGCCAATACCATGGAGCTTTAATAAACTTTGTTTTTCTCTTTGGCTAAAAGAAGATGAGTCAAATTAATTCAGGCAGGACCCAAGGTGTGAGTATTTTGGGGTCTCAAGACCCTAAACCTCAATAGTACCACAATTTTGAAAAGCAATTTGGAAGTATGTAAGGAAAGTGGCTAAAATGTCACCTGACTGAGAGATTCTAATATTAGACTATACCACAAAGAGGCTGCTGATAAGAAAAACCCCACATACACCAAAATAATTATAGCAGCATTTTTTTGTAACAGCAAACTGGAAATAAAGTAGATACATATCAATTTGAGGAATGGTTATACAAACTGTTAAACAAATGCTACATTCACATAATGGAATATTACCGTAGCATAAGAAATCATGAATGTGATGAATACAAAGAAACATGGAAAGATCTACATTAAGTGATGCTGAGGGGTGTAAGCAGAGGAAAAAAAAAGCCATACACAATGACTAACAAGGTAGTAAGTAACAAGGTAACTTAACAAGATAAAAAGCTTAGGGCAGGATAACAGTTATAAAAATCATCCATGTAAAAAAGATAATTAAATCCACACAGACTAATGAGTTCACCAGGTGATAAAGCAATAAAGGGAGGAAAAAATAGGGCGCAGGAGAGACTTTTAAGAGACAGCCACCACTGACAAACATGATACAGATGAAGATTTAGCAAAGGAGACTGAAGAGTGGTCAAACAGGTAGGAGAAGAACCAGGAAACAAATACCACAAGGTTAACCCCTAGAGGAAAAAGAGTATCAAGCAAATGAGGGTTGACAGTATCAAAGGCTGCTGAGAAATCAAGAAGGATAAGAATTGAAAAAAGAACATTAGATTTGGCAAGTAAGAGATCATTAGTAACTTTTGGAGGCCAAATTGTAGAAAATTAAGAAGACAGTGAGAGTAAAGGAAGTGGAAGGACCAACTGGTTGGTTGGTTGTTTTTCTTTGTTCTCAAAGAGGACCAAAATGACATCACCATGATAAAATGAAGTTTCAATGTATCGACTGTGGCTGATCACACCAATATGAGCTCAGAGTGCTCTACCACAGACTGGGCACAGATAGTCCACATGAATATTTGGGGTGGTTACTCCAAATTTGCGCATCCTCCATTTCCCTTGTGCTGGCTCAATTCTGCTTTGCTCATGGAGCGCAGCACCCTTTCTTGAATGGGCTGCCATGCTGAGCAGTCCTGTTCCAGCGTCCCCCATGTTACACCGTCAGTCAAATCCAAAGTTCTTGAGAGTGTCCTTGTACAGCTTCTTCTGATCACCACGTGATCACCTTCCCTATGTGAGTTCTCCATAAGAGTCTTTTTGACAACGTGGCCCATACCAGGGCACATGACAGAGAGTAATTGGCAACTCTGTCACCCAAAACCTAGTGTCAATTCACAAAGAGAGCGTAGACTGAAAAAGTGATCTAGTGGTAACGTTCCAGGGTAGGAAGGCATGGGCTCTGTGCCAAGAAAGAAGTAGGTTCAGAAGCAAGAACTAGAAGTGTGATAAGAACCCACCCCCACTCCACTCCCAACAGCAGAGAAAAGTCTCAAGTCCAACATCTAGCCCAGTCTGCAGAGGAACAACCAGGGCAAGAGCCCCAGGGGGAAAAAAAGGAAGTCCACAATTCTGTCACCCTAAATCGGCAGAGCTTTCCAGTTGGCTGACATGGACTGAATGCAGCAGTAGACTACTCTTGCACAGACCCATATCCAGGTCAGGAACTTACAAAGCTCAAACTAGAGGGCAGCAATTAGGCTTTGCCCTGGATAAGACCATTCTGGGAACGCTGAAAGTTTGCAAGCCTGTCCCTGAGATCTCGGGATAATACAATACTAAAGCAAAAAAAAAAAGAGCAGCAATAACATCTCCCCTGCAGAAGTACAGCAGAATCCAGCCCTAACAATGAGTCTGAAGTCAGGAAGCAGGCAAGAAGAATCAGCAAACCAAAAACACAAAAAACCCTCCATAATGAGTTATGGTGGCAAAGACAACTAAGACACAAATGCAAAAAGACAAGAATGACTTCAAAACAGAGAAAAACGGTCTGGGCAAAAATTCAACTACAATACCAGAAAGAGATGGAGCAAGAGTTTCAAAATTTTAACTTTAAAAATTAAAAGTTTAAATTAAAAGAAAAGAGAGCTACAGAAGAAAGAATGGAAAAGAAAATTAACAGATTAATTAATTACTGTACAAGAGATACAAAATGTTGCCCAAGCAACAAACTCCTTGAAAAATAGGATGGACCAAATAGAAGCAAATGACACAAATGGCAACAAAAAATATTAAAACAAAGTCATAAAAAAAAGAAATAAAAGAAAATTAAAGTATGTTATTACAAAAACAACTGACTTGGAAGACAGATGGAGAAAATAAATTAAGACTCACTGGGTCGTCTGAACAACATAATCAAAAAAAGAACCTAGACATTTCACTTCAGGAAATCTTAAAAGAAAACTGATTAGATATCTTAGAACCAGAGGGCAATGTGGAAATATAAAGAATTCTTTGGTAACTTTCCAAAAAAAAATGAAAACTCCCAGGAACATCACCGCCAAAATACAGAGCTTCCAGGTCAAAGAAAATATACTGCAAGAAGTCAGAAAGAAAACATTCAAATACCAAGGAAGCTAGAGTCAAGATCAAATGCAATTTGACAGGCACCACTGTAAATCGATAGAAAATTTGGACTACAATATTCCAAAAGGCAAAGTATAGAGGCTTACAACCAAGAAAACTTACTCAGCAAAACTGAGTATAATATGACAGGGGAAAATGGACTTGTAGTGAAATAAAGGATTTCCAAGCATTTCGGGTGAAAAGGTCAGAGCTCTGAAGAAACTTTAAAGCTCAAATATAAGAGTATAGGAAAGATAAATGAACAATAATAAAAGATGAACTGCTTACATTCTAATATGAGAAGATGATACATATATCCCTCTGAATCCTATCATCATAAGGGTTCATAGAGGGAATCTAATTAGATTAGGTAGTACTTCTATTACATCGTAATGATCTGAAGAAAAGAAAGGAAAAAGAGGAGAAGAATAACCTATGAGTAAGGGAGGGAGAAAAGAAAAAAGTTAAGGGAAAATGATCTCACATAATCCCACTACACAGATATCAATGCAAATGAGATGGGGGGGTGGCTCAGCCTCTCTCTTCTGAACTGGGGAACACACACACACACACACACACACACACACACACACAATACCTGAATAAAAAAATCCATTTCACTCAACAGAATGACAGGAAAGAAAAGAGGGAACAGATAAGGGAAGGGGAATTAGAAGTGGTTTAGCATAAGGGAAGGATTAGTCCTAAACAGAACTCCAAGCATATACAAAAAAATACAGCTGCTTTTGAGGTGGCAAAGAATGTGAATCTAGGGGAAGATCCAGTAAGTTGGGGGATGAACAAGTTAAATATAAATGTGATGGAATACTATTGTACCGAATTCTTATTGGTAAATGACCAATTAGACTCCATCTATCTCCTTAAGAGTGAAGGATTCAGTGCAGAATGAGACAAATTTTTTTTAATGGAAATTTGCTTTGATTAGTGATATATGTTTATAACTCATATGTTGTGTGCCCTTGCTGGACGATAAACAGTGACACACTGCCCATCTGTAGACTTATAGAAGGTAACTTAGGAGTCACTTTGTCCTACTAATACTTGGGGAGTCACATGCAGTTAAACAAGTGTCACAAATGTATAAAGAAGCTATCTAATAGGAAAAAGGATGTTTCAGAATAGGGGAATAGGGAAGTCCAGAAGGCCAGATAAGAAGTTACTGTAACAGTCAAGGATGCTGTTGCTTACTATTTGTCCCTCACTCTGGAAGAAGACCATGACATCAAGGAAGTGATGCCATGACAGGCAAGCGAATTGGATTTAAGTGAGGGAGAGTCATGCACAGTCATCAGCCTCACTTTCTCCTCTGGAGTCATCTGGGTCCAGTGGTCAAATATGGATCAGGACACATGGACCAGGATGCAGTTGGGGACGTTGGCCTTTTCAAGCTAAGGTCTTTAACAGGTTTTGGCTGAGGCAACACCCACTCAGTGATGAAGGCTTAAAAAAATTGAGGAAAAGAATGGCCTCTTTAAAAAAATATAGATCTGGGAGAAGACCCTCAGGATTTCTGGCCAAAACAGAAACAATTACATTCATTCTGGGCCAATGGGGGCCCAAAGAGAGGCTGGTGACTCTGGACAGTGCTCACTCAAATCTATCTCACTTGCATGCCATGGTATCACCTCTCTCATGTCAAGGTTCTCCTCCAGAACAAAAAATAAACAGCAACCTCTGTGAGCAGAGAAGAAGCTATCATTAGAGACCAAACTTCCAAGTGGGCAATACTGCTTTCTTGCTGGCTTTCTTTCTCTTTCTTTCTTCTCTCTCCACATAGGGGATCACACCTTTACCTGCCTGTGCTCTGCCCAAAGGGAACTGATTGGTATCAAAGGTCTAGAAAAAGGTGGCAGCAGTCAGAATTGAGAGAAGGGAATGAATAAGAGAGATACTGCAGAGACAGAAAGACATCTAATGACTGATTAGAGATATATGAGTACACAAAAAGTCAAAGACAGCACTAAGGTTTTTTAATACACTGGGTAAATGGTGACACCTCTGACAAAAACCATTGGATCAGAAACAAAGGCTTTTTCTCTTAAGAAAAGATACTAAATTCAGTGTGAGTTATACTGGAGCAACTAGGTGGCACACTGTATAGAGCACTGGATCTGGACTCAGGAAGACCTCAGTCTCAGATGCAGTCTCAGATACTAACTGTGTTATGCCTGGGCAAGTCACTTAAACCTGTTTGCCTCAGTTTCCTTACCTGTAAAATGAGCTAGGGAAGAAAAAGGCAAACTGTGCTTGTTGTAGAAAACTGAAGATATGGGACTGAAATTCATAAGCAATGTCAAGGTTAGAGATATAGATTTAGGAATCATCTACATAAAAGTGATGGTTTTAAAGTCATAAGAGTCAATTTAAATTGCTAAACAAAGAGCACTAACTGAGAAAAAGGCTAAAGACAGAACCATGGGGAACACCCACTTTATGAGGTCAGGAAGAGGACAAGAGAAAGATAGACCCAGGCAAGATGCCAACATATATTGGAAAACTGTGGCTGTGGTTGTCTGGGTGACCATGGGTATTTTCTCCTTGTGTGTGCTGCGTCTGTTCCAATGGTATGCTGACCTTCTGGGAAGGCAGCCAGAAGAGCAAACTGCTATGTGTGTGTTTCCCACTCCCTATGGTGACATGTTAACTGTAGATGTACTCTTCAGATGGTAGTGAAGTCAAAATCAAACCAAACAAAAGGAATGAATCTCTGATTAAGCATTCTTGAGTTTCCTCCTCTTTCCTAAGGGCATGCCTTGGAGGGCCTCAAATATGAAAATTAAGTGTTCTGTTACAATGTATTGACTTACTTTTAATAGTCCTATAAAAAAAGGCATCAGTATCCAATCATTCTGCAGATCAATTTGGAATTATGCCCAAAATGCAATCAAACTGTGCATATCCTTTAATTCAGCAATACCACTGTATCCCAAAGATATCATAAAAAAGGGAAAAGGACCTATATATACAAAAATATAGCAGCTCTTTTTGTCATGGCAAAGAATTGGAAATTGAGGGAATGCCCATCAAATGGGGAATGGTTGAACAAGTTGTGGTTTATGAATGTAATGGAATACTATGGTGCTATAAGAAATAATGAGCAGGCAGACTTCAGAAAACCTGTAAAGACTTACAGGAACTGATGCTGAGTGAAGTGAGCAGAACCAGAAGAACACTGTACACAGTAATAGCAACTGCTGTGCAATGATCAACTATGATTGACTTAGCTCTTCTCAGAAATACAATGACCCAAGACAATTCTAAAAGATTTATAATGAAAAATGCTATCTACATCCAGAGAAAAACTATGGAGTCTGAATGCAGATCAAAATATACTATTTTCACTTTTGGAGGGGTTTTATGGCTTTTCCCCTTGATTCTGTTTCTTCTTTTACAACATGACTAACATAGAAATATGTTTACGTAATTGTACATGCATAACCTACATCAGATTGCTTGCTGTCTTGGGGAGAGAGGGGGAGAAAAAAATTTCAAACTCAAAATCTTATTAAAAACAAATGCTGAAAACTATCTTTACATGTAATTGGAAAAAAATTAAATACTACTTACCAAAAAAAAGAAAAGATAGTGAAAATTACAGGATAAAGGAGACATTGTAATTGTTTTAAAATGACTTTAAAATGAAATTTAAAATTTAAAAAAAGGCATCAGTGTGCTACAAAAATTGATTATATTAAGGCCCTTATTTATACATATAACATATAAAAATGCAAAATTTTATCATTTTCATCAATATATTAGATCATAAATTTGACCTAAAATCAATATGCTACTCATGGTAATCCAGAACAGAATGCCTCCCTTGTTGTCTAGGTCTTGTCTTTTTCATAACAGATAACTCCCCTGCTTCAGACATACCTTCCCCCGTTCCCACTTCTGCTTGGCATCATCTCCCTTTCCTAGAAACTTCTATGCCAGGAACATTCCACACTAGAAATTTCATTTTCTATCCACCAGGTGATATCTCAAAAGCTCTCACCCTCCTCCCTCAGTTGCCCTAATCTATGTAGTGATAGTGGAACCAGAAGTCCTACTCCTCAGAGTAAAAGCAGGAACCTAACATACCAGAAATAAGGAGAAGCTCCTTCTGGAACCATCCCAGCTTTTTCCTCCACCACGTACAGCCTGAAAACCAAGACAGCTAAGTAATATACCTACCCTTTCTTTGTCCTGCTTTGGAGCTACTAGCTACTGCTTTTTGTAGGTGGTGGAGCTTCCTTTGTTTAGCCATCTCTCCCTCACAGCTCCCAACATTAGTAGTATCATATTAAACCATAAAAACCTCTCTTGTATGAAGTAAAATACATACTGCTCTCATTAATAAATGTGAAACTTCCTAAACCATCCCATCAAACTTTTTTTTTACTTTATGAAAAATTAAGTATTTAATTTTTCAAAGAACCAGTAAATCCCAAATCCAATGCCTCATCTCACTGTAGAAGTAACTCTAGGTTCTTGAAGACTATCCTAATTGAATTTAAAAACTAGGAAGTCCTACCAAGTTAGAAAGACTTTGAGGTAGAATACTGAACCGTATATATCACTTTAAGAGTAGCCTAGCGAAGTTAAGGGAGACACATCAGTAGCAGTTTTGCCATTAAGTTATACATTTTTCAGCCTCAAAAACTATCTACTGAACTATAAATGTATTAAGGCAAGAATAAACAGAAGGAGTACCCACACCAGCAAAATCACAGATCTTAAAATATTGAAATATAATAACATGGGGGGTGAGCAGCCAGTTAAAAAGATGAATTTGGAGGACGGTATTTAGACTTTTGGATCAAGAGTCAAGGCATAGGAAGGAATAATTCTTAGATAGGGATGGAGTACACTCATGAAAGGAAAGAAGAATATATCTGAATAGACACTTGAGATCTAATCAAAAGGGCATTAAAATGAAAATGAAAAAGGAGGCAGAAAACCACCTACATATAATCACTAAGCCAATGAACACAGAGGACAGCAAATTATAGGAATAAGAATAGTAAAGTTTATACACTCTTATTCTTTTGCATATATTTGAAATCAATGAAAATATCATGATCCTATTTTTAAGATTTCATATCATTTCTTTGTACTCTACATATCTTTCCTTTTTTATGACATTACAGCTGGGCAACCACCTATGGGAGCTTTTACTCATCTGCTTTCCCTTCTCTTGTTCAGTCATGTTCAACTCTTCATGACCCCACTTGGTGTTTTCTTGCAGAGATATTGGAGTGGTTTGCCATTTCCTTCTCCAGCTCATTTTACAAGTGAGAAAGTTAAGTGACTTGCCCAGGGTCACGCAGTGAATAGTCTTCCTAACTCCAGGACCAGCAAAAATGTGTTAATTAAAGGAAAGAAAAGACATTTCCCAAAACATCTTTGACCAAAAAACACATGGAAGAAAGAACCAGCGCTGTTTGGAGGTAAGAAAAGATGATTATGAAAAGGAAGGCAAATTATGTGGCCTCAGCTAGGGAAAGGCCTCCAACAAAAATGACAAGCAGAAATAGGGGCAGTAAACTATGTGGAAATGATGGGGTGCCTGTGTGTATGTGCTTGAGCCCCAATTCTAATATCGCATTTCTCTTTAAAAAATCACATTTCTCCCTAGCCTCAAAACATTATCCCAGGCAGTTTCTCCCCAACCCCAAGGACACAGCCTGCCTTAGCAACAACTATTATTTCCCTTCCTGATACAGCAGCCAGCTGCATCTACAGAACTTATTAGTCTGAACCAGCTGTGTAATGGCTGAATGGGCTGTGTACTGGGTCATAATAACATTTACTACTCACTGACTAATCATATGTATCCTAGACTTAGACATACATATACTCCCTTACATTTATCTTGTATAAAAAGACATTGATGAGAGCAGCCTGATTTTCCCTAGTCAGCTCTGACCGTTGGTTGACTTAGTGATGTTTCAGGCCTAGAACCATACCTCCAGGTAGTCCCCTCTTGGGCTATTTACCAATGAACTCTGGGTAAAATATCTTCACAGTAAATACCAAAAGTGCATGTTCTTTTAAGAACTAACTACTCCTTAACCACTCCCTAATTCTGCCCTGAAATACCTTCTTAGCATATTTGGCACATATTTCACTACAGAATATTCTATATAAACTTTACCTGTACCCCTCTAAGGTTACAGGTTCCCCAAGAAGTCTTGCCTGCTGAAAAGTATAACAGATCTTTACTTTGACCTTAACAATGCTTGAGTCCATGAATTCTCCAGACAGTTCACATAGGGAATTCCAGTCTTGGAATCCCTTTACCCTTATCTCTCCAGCCCACATCAGAAACTGCAATGATCAGGCTAGACTGCATACATAAGCAAAACCAACAGACACTGATGCCATGAGAATGTAAGGAGAAGAATGGAGAAAGGATCCAGGATAACTTCAAAGAAGTTTCAAATACATTCCTATTTTAAGGACGTCTCTCTTAATGACAGGAGTTGGCTTCTTACTACTAAGCTTGGACTAAACCCCACATGCTTTTTATTAGTTTATTTATAAGTTTATTATCTATTATAATTTATTTATTATGTTTTATTAGTTTATTATTTATGAATGCTTATTGTTTTTATTTTCATTTTAAAATTAATGTATTTAAGCATTTCAAATAAACATAATTACTAATATGCTTATTGAAAATGAAACTTCTATATAAGACAGCAACTTGCATAGAGGCAGGCAACCCAGCTCCCACTACCTGGTCCTACAAAAATCTAAACAGAAAACAGACTGAATAATGATCAAGAAATCCAATGAGAAGGTACATGAACTAACTTTATCTACCCTACAATTGCAGTGAAAGTCAGTCAGAAGCCCACAGGCAACAGAAAAGAGGGTCACCAAAGGGAAAAGTCCTAGGAATGTCACTGTCAAAATTCAAAACTTCCAGGTCCAAGAAAAATACTGCAAGTGCCAAAAAAAAAAAAAAGAGCTCAAGTACCAAAAAATCAGTCACGATCACATAAGACCTGACAGCATCTTTGCAAGAAGAAATCCTGAAATACAATAATCCAAAAGGCAAATGATATAGACTTACAAGCAAGCATTATTTACCTTTGTAAAGGTTAGTACAATCTTACAGGAGAAAATGGAAAAACGAACAACTTTTAATGGAACAGAAGATTTTCAAGCTTTTCTGATAAGACCAGAGGCTAAGTAAAAACTATGAAATGCAAATACAAGAGTTACTAGAACCTAGAAAGGTAAATTTATTTGAACAACTGGATGGTGTTATAGGATGATGATGTGCTAACTTTCTAAAAGGTAGAAAAAAAAATAAGGGCCCTTTCAGAAACTTAATCTTTTCAAAGGGTGCTAAGCCAGATGATCTGGAAAGTGACTGATACTGTTCTGAGGGTTTTGAGAAGGGAAAGAGAAGAAAGGGTAAAAAGAATACACTTATTGTAGAGAGGTGGGAGAAAGTGAAATATAGAACTATTTTTCATAATTGTGGTGTGAGAGAGGACAAACATGAAGGAAGTGGGGGGGGTGGGGGGGGGGGGAAATAGGACCAGTTTAAACTCAACTTTTATCTGACCCAGACAAAGAAGGATTGAACTACTGACAAAAGAACATTGAACTACTGACACAGGCCCATATCATACACAGATTTTGGTAGAGAAAATACATCCTATTCAACAGGGAAACAAGCAACAATGGGAAGAGGAGAGGGGGAAGATAGGGTTACGAGAAAAGAAAAAACAAGAAAAAAAAGTCATAAAATAAACTTCAGTATTGGTAGAAGGATCCTAAAGGGGGAATTTAAAAGGGGACAAAAAAAGCAAATAACAGGAAACTAAAGGGGTGCCCATCAACTGGGGAAGAGCTGAGCAAATTATGGCATATGAATGTAATGGCATGTTACTGTGCTATAAAAGATGTCTAAAAATAATTTCAGAGAACACTACAAAAGTTTGTATGAAAAGATGCATAATGAAGAGAGCAAAACCAGGAAAAAAATGATAAAATAACAAAACGTTGTAAAGAAAAATAAGTGGAAAGATATAAGAACTATGAGCAAAGCAATGAATAAACATATCTCCAGAAGCCCATCTTCCAAATGAGAAATAATGACTTCAAAGTACAGGAAGAGATGTTTTTTGGACATTGCCACTGGGTGGATTTGTTTTGGTTATCTATTCTTATTTGTTGGTATGGGATTTTCCCAGCTTTTAGTTGGATGCTGGGAGCAACTCAGAGAAAAGTACTAACAACAGTAATGACAAAAAAAATAAAAAATAATTCTGAAGTATTTTACACTCAGAGGAGAGAGCAGAAGAAAGTTTGGCAAAAAGCAAAGATAAGCAGCTTTGAAAGTAATGTTTTGAATTTATTATACACTTTTAAAAACAAAGTGTGTAGAACAGAGACTTGTGTTTTTACATATAATCTTTTCTGTTTTACTTTGCATATGAAAGTGGATCATATTTGTTTTGGTGTTTGCTAAATCCAAAAGAAATTTTTTAGTTTTTTAAATGTTGGCAGTTGCCAGCAGGTGAACTCTCTTGAATAACATAAAAGCAAACGAAAACAAGCCAATTATGATTTTCCCCAAAAGGTACCTAAATGGTGGCATAGGCCATGATGCTATTATTGATAAATCAGTAAGACTAAAACTGAGTCAGTATAAAGCATTGGCTTTCTATGGTTCTGGTTATAATATCATTCTATAACACTGAAAACAGTTTTTAAGTTCAGTCATTCATTTTCTATCACTGGATGCTGGGTTTACTTTGCTATTACAAGCAATGTAACTGTGTCTTCTCTCTCTCTCTCACACACACACACACACACACACACACACATTATAATTTTCTTCATATTATATTTCCAAATAAGTGGGTCCTACTGAATCAAATGATACGATTATTTTCATAACTACAAGACAGCTTTCCAAAAACTTGTCCATTATTTTGCAGTTCTACTCAGGGTCATTCTTGACTCTTCCCTCTCCCTCTCCTTAACGTCAATTCTAACTCCAAAATATCTCTTCTATCTGTATCCTTTCCATTTCCACTGCAATCACCCTACATTAGGTAAGTTGCATGGAAGAGCCCAAAAAACCCTAGATTTAGTGCCAAAGGGCCCAGGTTCAAAGCTCAGCTCATTTATTTACCAGTTGTGAGATGGGCAAATTGCATAACTTCTCTGGGCCTCTGTCTCCATATTTGTAATATGAAAATACTGCAACAGAAGAGCTTTAAGGTCCATTCTAGTCAAAATTCCTATTGATGGAACTGATGGAGCTCTTGGACCCCTAAAAATGGGCATCCTGCCCACCCCAATACAAGCCTTTTAACTACCCTTTCATTGTGGCCCTCATTGACTGCACCTGGCCCACCCATCCCAAGCTACTTGCTACTCCTTAATCCCATCCAGATCTTCCCAGACTTTTTTTGTATAAAAATATCAGTTCCATTCTCATCAAATGCACAGATTCCTTAAGAATTTGGCCTCCTTGGCCTGGAAGGACGTATATGATTTGATGCTGAGCGAAAGGAGCAGAACCAGGAGAACCTTGTGCACAGCAACGACCACAGTGTGCGAGAGTTTTTTCTGGTAGACTTGGAACTTCGTAATAACGGAAGAACTTACTAAAAAAAAAATCCCAATGGTAGTATTCTAACACAAAATGTCTCCCACACTCAGAGAAAGAAATATGGGAGTCATTCCCAAAATGTAGCAGATCATGTTTGTATGTGGTGGGTTTTAGTGTATTATGTTTTGATTTGTTATATGATTTCTTCCATTTATTTTAGTTCAACTACATAACATGACTATTGAGAAAATGTACTCAATAGAAAGTATATGTAGAACCTATACAGAATTGTATGCTGTCGCAGGGAGGGAGGGGGGTAGTGGGGGAAAGTTGGGAGGGCAGCGGGGGATAAAATCTTAATTTTAAGGAAGTGATTGTAGAACACCAAAAAAAATAAAAATAAATAAACAACAAAAAAAAGAATTTGGCCTCCTTGTATTGGTATCACAAATACTGCAGACTCACGAGAGAATCTTACCCACCCAACCAGTGTCTTAATAAACTCACTACTTGAATGTAAGAAGGCTTGAGTGGTCAAATTCTTTCAAAACAGACTCTTGCCCTGTACCCTTGCATTTTGGGATTCCTAGTGCTCCTACACCGCAACAGAGTGATCGCACGTAACAATTATAAGATGGCTTCTTTGTTTCCAATCTCTGCTCTCCAACTTATACTTCATAGTATTGCCAGGATAATCTTCTTAATGTACCATTCTGATCACATCACATCTCAAACTACCTACAACCTGCCTTTTGGTTTTATTCCACTCTACTTTCATTCCCTGCTTCCTGATGTCATAATGCCCTTTTTTGCTTCCATGGCTCCCCATGCCTGGTATGGGCTTCACCCCACCCTCCATTCATATTCTCCCAGCTCTGTCCTCTTAAGATCCAACTGAAGTGCCACTTCTTCCATGAAATATTTCCTGAATTGTTTTAAATAATCTTTCTTTCTTTGAACTTGAGGATATTTTGAATTCTCCTTCCTGTATACATAAACATCTTACAACTTGCATTATAATACTGTTTGTATACACTTCATTCTCCTTTCTTTGTTAGTTTCTACACTGTAAATTCCCTAAAAGAAAGACTCTTTTTTCACTTTTGCATCCCTGGCAGGTAGTATACTACCTCACACAGAGTATATGCAAATATTTAATGACCTGAACATTATGTCACGCAAAGGCACAGAAGTAAATAATAGTAAGCAGTTTAGTTTGACTGAAGCACAGGGAATAAGTAAAGTGAAATAAACTCTAAGAGGTGGGCTAAAAAGCAAAAGTATGGAAGGCTTTGTATTCCAGATTGAGGAATCAGTATTTTGTTCAGTAAACAATGCGAAGTCACTGTAAGTTCTTGAGTAGAAGAAAGATATGAAACAAATAGTGCATTAGAAAAAATTCAAAGGCACTACTAAAAACAAGGGCATATATACTTTCAAAATATGTCCAAAAATAAGAAAACCACGAATGGGCCTAAAGAAGGCTGGTACACTCTTCTAGAGGGGACTCATCCACATAACCCATGCTGGGTTCAGTCCTAGGAAGTTTGCTTCTAATCAAGAGAAAAGCAAAGCTTCTTTTTCTCACAGTCTTCAGCTCATAAAAATGTAGGACACACAGCCAAAGCAGCACTTGGGGCAAATTTCTGTTTTTGCTAAATACTGATATTAATAAGACAGAAAAGGAAAAATGGATTCAACAAGCCGAGTCTGCATTTAAAGAAATAAGAAAGAGAACAAAGTAATACACTTAAGTAAGGGGGAAAGTGAACCAAAGTACAACAAAACAAAACAAATATATACATATATATAATATTACATACTATATATTTATGTATATTATATATAGAAAGATATAAAATAGGTGACATATAGTAACACTTAATAAATGCCTGTTACTCACTAGTATCAACAATGCGCATTTATCCTGACTATAACTGACTGCATCAGTCTCTGCAGCACCACTTTCAAGGAGGGAAGAGATTGTAAAAGCAATATAAGGGAGAGTATAAAGAATCTGATCATGTTAGAATGGGGAGGGAGTGGCAACAAGCTTACATAATAAGAAAATTACATTTACGTTATGTTTGTCTTGTATATCTAGACTGTAAAGTCCTTGAGAAAAAGAATATCTGATTTATCTATATATTATTCCCAGATCCCATACCAAGTATTTCACAAAATAGATAATGAATTAATGTTTTTTATATGAACAAATGTAGGTACATTTATTTCATCACTAGGCCAATCACCTGCCTCTCCTGAAAGAAAATTCAGGACCAGATATACTAAGGTTACTTATGTATATAAGTGCACTGAAAGGCTAGAGGTAATCTGCTTCCTCCCCCTTGCCACAAAGAGAGTTTTGTAACATATTACTACCCATGAAGAATTGCAATAGAGCAACAGAGTAAAGCATGTTATCAAAGATATATATCCAAAAAAAACTGGGTCAGTCATGTAGGAAAAACAACACACAGTGCACATATAATGTCAAGAAAGACCTGTAGAAAAGTTCCTAGCACCTGAGGTGGCCCATCTTTAGAAGACATACAGAAGGCAAGGGCAAGACAGCAAGACTTTCATAGGATAAGCAGACATGGATTTGTTAGGATTTTGCATTTCTTGAGGAAATGTACCCACAGTGAAGAGAACACAGATTCATTAAAACAATCACTACAGCACTTCTTTTCAAAAAAGTAGTAATTTTTTCAAAGTATACAAATCCTCATAGAAGTCAAATTCTTAAGCATCTATTATTTAAAGTGCTTAGCACATAGTAAGTGTTATATAAATGTTAGCTATTATTGGTATTATTATTAAGAGAAAAAAAGCAACTTTGGACACTTGAAAGCTATGCTACTAGACTGCAAGCTCTACCAAGCTAGAGAAATTTTCAATTATGGACCCAGAAAATTGGTTTTGCTTAACTGCATATTTGTTACAAGGGTCTTCTTGTTCTTTTTTGGGTGTGAAGATAGGAGGGAGGCAGGTAAGAGGCAGAAAAAATAGTGCTTGATAAATGAAAGAAATAAAATTTAATTTTAAAATAATTAAGTAGCAAGGGGCAATATCATAGACCAGAAGGGTGCTGCTCACTCAGTGATTAACTTTTTGTCCAGAGTAACCCATGAACCAGATAAAAATGGAGAGTAACTCAAACCATAAATGATCCCTTTACATATCAACAATTCAATTCCACATGCATTTCTTAAATACCTGGGAGGCAAAGAACTGTGTATACCAAAAGAAAGCAAAAACCAATCCTTATTTCGAAGTGATGGTTGATGGAGTGGCAGAAAGTGTTAAGAATCACATAGTTCTTTTTACTATCTACAATTTTAATTATAACCACTCAGAATGTGAACTCAAATTAACACACTACTGGAGAAATGGAACCATACAAAGCTGCAGATGAGTGGAATGACAACTTCAAAAGCTTTCCTCATCAAAGTGAACAGAAGAACTGACTTTTTCATGAAACAGAAGGTAAAACAGAAACACCACATCACAGAACACAGTGCATCGTGCCTGGAGGAGCTAATACAGTCACACAACACCAGCACAACAGTTTCAGTTTGCGTACCACCAATCCTGTGGAGGATGAAAAAGCAGAGAAGTTCTTCAGGAAGTTCTCCATAGAGAACTTGGCAAACTCCTCCAAACGATGTCAACGTCTGGTCCAATTCAGTACGCATTTATTAAGTATCCACAATGTACCAAGAGGATAGAAAAACATGAAAAATTATCTCTGTCCTTAGAGTTCACATTCTATGACAGTTGTGCAACCTATAAACAGATCAGCACGTACATGATGACTGGAGAAATGAAAGAATACCAACACCCTGGAATTTCTGATACACAGTGACAATGAAGGGCAGTACCCTTCAGACCACCACTCCTGCTCCAGCCACGTCCTCACACAAGCATCCTGGCAATTATGTCTATGATGCTATACCACAGCTACTTAAGACCCAAACAAGAAAGTTCTAGCCACCAAAGTCCTTGGCACTGCCCAATGTTTAGCATCAGAAACAAATATGGGGGGATGGAGCCAAGATGGCAGAGTAGAAAGAAACACATACAGAGGCTGCCCCCACACAGCCCATAAAACACCTGTAGAGAGGGACTCTCAACAAATTTTGGAGCAGCAGAAGTGGAGAACAACAGAGTGGAGATTTCCAGCCCAGGGTGACCTGAAAGACCCACAGGAAACGTCAGCAGCACCAGGCGCAGAGCCCAGTCCAGCTCTGGCCGCATGTTCACAGCTCATGAACGGCCCTCCGGGGTGGAATCTCCAGTTGTCGAATACCCAGTCCCAGCAGCAGAGGGTCTGTAGATCCCTCAACCCACAGGCACAAAAGGTCAGTGACAGGGTTTATTCAGCTGGCCAGGAAGGGAGAAGGGCCTTCACATCCGGCAGGCAGCAGGAGGTTCTCAAGGCAGCCCCTACAGCAGCCTGAGACCATAGCAGGATAGTAAAAACCCCTGGGGGCACTGAAGAGTTGAGCCTTACCTCACCCCTGTGTAGACACCCTGAGGCAGTTGGTCTTTGTCTAGCACTGAATAGAGGCCCTGCCCCTGCAGCTTGACTGAATCCCACCCCCCAGTGCTAGCTTGACAGAACTGGAGGTCAGGTGCCTGTGGAGAGGAAACTCTGCTAAGATTCCAGGCACAAAAATCCTTCCCTACACCCAGACCAGCACACACTTGATTGTGCCACCTTGGAGGAACTGATATCTTACAGGTCCTCAGAATATACCCTACTCTTGACAAAGGACCAACTCAAGTAAAGTGGTTGGGAAAATGCCCAAAAAAGGGAAAAAAAATAAGACTTTAGAAGGCTACTTTCTTGGTGAACAGATATCTCCTCCCATCCTTTCAGATGAGGAAGAACAATGCTTACCATCAGGGAAAAGACATAAAAGTCAAGGCTTCTGTATCCCAAACATCCAAAATAAATATTCAATGGGCTCAGGTCATGGAAGAGCTCCAAAGGATTTTGAAATTCAAGTTAGACAGGTGGAGGAAAAACTGGGAAGAGAAATGAGATGCAAGAAAAGCATGAAAAGTGGATCAACACCTTGCTAACGGGGACCCAAAAAAGTGAAGAAAATAACACCCTGAAAAATAGGCTAACTCAATTGGCAAAAGAGGTTCAAAAAGCCAATAGGGGAGAAGAATGTTTTAAAAAGCAGAATTAGCCAAATGGAAAAGGAGCTTCAAAAGCTCACTGAAGAAAACAGTTTTTTAAAAATTAGAATGGAACAGACAGAGGCTAATGACTTTATGAGAAACCAAGATACTACAAAACAAAACCAAAAGAATGAAAAAATGGAAGATGATGTGAAATATCTCATTGGAAAAACAACTGACCTGGAAATTAGATCCAGGAGAGACAATTTAAAAATTATGGGACTACCTGAACGCCATAACCAAAAAAAGAGCCTAGACATCATCTTTCATGAAATTATCAAGGAAAACTGCCCTGATAGTCTAGAACCAGAGGGCAAAATAAGTATTGAAAGAATCCATCAATCACCTCCTGAAAGAGATCCAAAAAGACAAACTTCTAGGAGCATTGTGGCCAAATTCCAGAGTTCCCAGGTCAAGGAGAAAATATTGCAAGCAACTAGAAAGAAACAATTCAAGTATTGTGGAAATACAATCAGGATAACATAAGATCTAGCAGCTTCTACATTAAGGGATTGAAGGGCATGGAATATGATATTACAGAAGTCAAAAGAACTAGGACTAAAACCAAGAATCACCTACCCAGCAAAACTGAGTATATAATTCTTTCAGGGGAAAAAATGGTCTTTCAATGAAATAGAGGACTTTCAAGCATTCTTGATGAAAAGACCAGAGCTGAAAAGAAAATCTGACCTTCAAACACAAGAATCAATGAAAAAGTAAACAGCAAAGAGAAGTCATAAGGGACTTACTAAAGTTGAACTGTTTACATTTCTACATGGAAAGACAGTATTTGTAACTCTTGAAACTCTTTTCAGCATCTGGGTAGTTGGTGGGATTACACACACACACACACATACACACACACACAGAGACAGAGACAGAGAGCACAGGGTGAATTGAATAGGATGGGATCATATCTTAAAAAAATGAAATTAAGTTGTGAGAGAGAAATATATTAGGAAGAGAAAGGGAGAAATGGAATGGGCCAGGTTATCTCTCATAAAAGAAGCAAATAAAAGACTTTTCAGTGGAGGGAAAAAGAGGGGAGGTGAGAGAAAAAACATGAAGCTTACTCTCATCACATTCGACTTAAGGAAGGAATAAAATGCACACTCATTGTGGTATGAAAACCTATCTTACAATACAGGAAAGTGAGGGAGAAGGGGATCAGCAGGGTGGGGGGGATGATAGAAGGGAGGGCAGTGGGAGGAGGGAGCAATTTGAAGTCAATACTCTTGGGGAGGGACAGGATCAAAAGAGAGAATAGAAGCAATGGGGGGAAGGATAGGATGGAGGGAATTATAGTTAGTCATACACAACACGACTATTATAGAAGCCATTTGCAAAACTACACAGATATGGCCTATATTGAATAGCCTGCCTTCCCAAAGGGAATGGGTGGGGAGGGAGGGATGGGGAGAATTTGGAACTCAAAGTTTTAGGAACAACTGTTGAGTATTGTTCTTGCAACTAGGAAATAGAAATACAGATAATGGGGTATAGAAAGTTATCTTGCCCTACAGGACAAAAGAGAAGATGGGGATAAGGGAAGGGAGGGATGTTAGAAGAGAGGGCAGATTGGTGAGCAGATTGGTGATGGGGGCAATTAGAATGCTCATTGTTTTGGGGTGGGGGGAGGGGAGAAATGGGGAGAAAATTTGGAACCTCAAATTTGCCAGTTCACTCTAAGGACTGTGGGACCTTTCCACTTCACTTGCAGCAGAATATTCTACATGTACTGTCTCTCCCATTTAAATGTGAGCTCCTTCAGAGTGCAAGGAATTGTCTTACTTTTCTACTTTTATCCGCAGAAGTGAGCACAGTGCTTTGCATCCAGGATGAGTTTAATAAATGGTTTGTTTCATTCATTCATTCAATATGTAGAACAAAGATGTTGCACAGGGGACAGCAGAGGCTATATTGGAAAATAGAGATCAGGATTATGAAGTGAAAGAAGCCAAAGACTTACTTACAAAAAATATGCAGAATAGTAAAATACTCAGTAGAACACTATTACTTGTATATGTTAAATATTTCTTTTAAAAAAATTAAGTGATAAATGTGGTAACATGGAAAAATAGCAGAAAAAATAAAGTGAACTATATCACAATAAAACAGAAACTACTAAAAAAATAAAAGAAAATGAAAAGGAAACTACTGACTACTGACAGTTATTTTATGTTCTATCAGAGGGCAGCTAGGTGAGGTAACTGATAATAGTGTTGGGCCTAGAGTCAGGAATTCTCATCTTCATGAATTCAAATCTAGCCTCAGGCATACTTACTGGCTATGTGACCCTGAGCAAGTCACTTAACCCTGTTTGCCTCAGTTTCCTCATCTGGAGAAGGAAATGGCAAACCACGCCTGTATCTTTTCCAGGAAAATACCAGATGGGAGCATGAAGAGTTGGACACAACTGAAAATGACTGAACAACGTATATTCTATCAGACTCAGAACAGAGGTAAAAATTAATACCAAATTAGTAATACTACTAATAATAAAAGACATTTGTATAATATTTTAAGGTCCACAAAGTGCTTTATATTATCTGAGGAAAGCACCACAGCATCCCAAACATATAAGGCAGGCATCATTATCTCTATTTTACATGTAAGGAAAACACAGTTCAAAGAAATAAGTGACTTACCTATAGTCACAGAGTGAGTATGTATCAAAGGTAGGACTCAAACTCTAGTCTTTACAGATTCCAAGTCCAGAGCTCTTTCCACCACCACACACTCCCTCTCAGGTCAGAAAAATAAAAATGAAAAGACACTATGTACAATTATAAAAAACTGACCTCCAAAACTGTTTAAATTCTAAATTAAAAAATGGAAGATGGTCAAAAGTGAAGATTCTGACTTTATTATTATTCTTTAGAGGTTTCAACAATATTTTTTTCAAATTTGTTAATTTATTTGTTTTCAGTTTTTAACAATCACTTCCATAAATTCTAAATTTTCTCCCCTCCCTCTCATCTCCCACCCCAAGAAGACATGCGATCTTATATGGGTTCTATACATACATTCCTATTAAATATATTTTCACATTAGTCATGGTGCATAGAAGAATTAAAATGAATGGGAGAACCCATACAGCAAAAAAAAAAAAGATACAATATAAAAATATAAGCAGAATAAGAGAATAATAACCCCATCTTCAAAAATAAACTAAACTCACCACAAATGAACTTTCTAAGGAAAAAAGAAAACCAAGGCAAAATGGATTTACAAGCAAATTATGCCAAACAGTTAAAGAACAATTAATTCCAACTTTTTTTGAAAGCATAGGTAAAATTAATTTAATTATTTAGTGCCATACCAATTAAACTATCAGATAATTATTTTCTAGAGCTGGATAAAATAATATCAAAATTCATCTGGAAGAAGAAAAGGTCCAGAATATCAAAGGGATTAATGAAAAGAAATGCTAGGAAAGGTAGCCTAGCATTACCAGATATCAATTGCATTATAAAGCAGCAATTATCAAAACCACTTGGTACTGGCTAAGAAACAAAAGAGGTGGACAAGTGGAATAGGCTAAGTACTCAAGACACAGTAGGCAATGAATGTAGCAATCCCCTGTTTGATACACCCAAGGACCGCAGCTTCTGGTATAAGAACTCACTATTCTATAAAAATTATTGGGAAAACTGGATAACAGTGTGGCAGAAACTAGTCATAGACCAGTGCCTGACACTGTAGACAAGAATAAAGTACAAATTGGTACACATCTAGGTATAAAGACTGATATCATGGACAAATTGGAGGAGCAAGGAATAGCATATTTATCAGATTTATGGAGAAGGGAACAATTTTTGACTAAAGAAGAGATAAAAAGCATTATGAAGTGCAAGATGGATAATTTTGATTACATTAAACTGAAAAGTTTTGCACAATGAAACCCAATGCAACCAAAATTCAGAGGGAAGTAGTATATTAGGAAAGAATTTTTACAGCTAATCTTAGGGATAAAGGCCTCATTTCTAGAATATATAGAGAACTGAGTCAAATGTATAACAATACAAGTCATTGCCCAATTGATAAATAGTCAAAGGATATTAATAGGCAATTTTCAGAGGAAGAAATTAAAAATACCTATAATCATATGAAAAAATGAAGAAATTAAAGATACCTATAATCATATGAAAAAATGCTGACAAACATGACAGAACAGGAAGATGATAAATGTTGGAGAGGATGTAGAAGAGCTGAAACACTAATTCATTGCTGGTGGAGCTGTGACCTCATCCATCCATTCTGCAGAGCAAATTTGGAACTATGCCCAAAGGGATACAAAAATGTGCATACCCTTTGACCCAGCAATATCACTTCTAGGATTGTACCCCTAAGAGATCACAAAAATGGGAAAGGGGCCCACATGTACAAAAATATTTATAGCAGCCCTCTTTGTAGTGGCCAAAAACTGGAAATCAAAGGAATGCCCATCAATTGAGGAATGGCTGAATAAATTATGGTATATGAATGTAATGGAATACTACTGCGCTATAAGAAATGATGAACAAGAAAACTTCAGGGAGGCCTGGAAAGACTACATGATCTGATGCTGAGCGAAAGGAGCAGAACCAAGAGAACTTTGTGCACAGCAATGACCACAGTGTACAAGAGTTTTTTCTTGGAACTTCATAGCAATGCAAGGACTTAAAAAAAATAATTCCCAATGGTCTTCTAAGGCAAAATGCCTTTCACATCCAAGGAAAGAAGTAAGGAATTCAACTGCAGAATGTAGCAGATCATTTTTTTGTGTGTGTGTATTATGTTTTGGTTTATTATATGACTTCTCCCATTCATTTTAGTTCTTCTACACAGCATGACTATAGTGAAAATGCATTCAACAGGAATGTATGTGTAGATCCTATATAGAATTGTATGCTGTCTTGGGGAGGGAGGGGGGATCTGGGAGGTAGGTAAGGGGGGAAAAAATCTAAGTTTTATGGTAGCAATTGTAGAACACTAAAAATAAATAAAATTAATATTTAACAAAAAAGAAAAAGAAAAATAGGTAAACAATCATTGCCCTCAAGAAGTTTACAGTCAATTGGGGAAGACAACATATACACAAGTAAATAGATATAAAATATGTGCAAAGTAAACACTGAAGGAAACAAAGAAGAAGCAAGAGGAATACTTAAATAACTGCTAAATAGCTCAATTCTCACATATGTGCTTCATTAAAGGTAAAAGAAAAGTGTGCCAAACAGTAAAAAGAAATAAAAGGTCTAGACATTCAGAAAAGCCTACAGGAACTAAAGAAGAAACCAAGGCAGAAAAGCTAATGTGAGGCAAGCACAGCACACTGGCAAACTCCAAGAGCCCCAGAGTATTCTAGATAGGAATTCCTGAGGTTGGAGGAGTCTGTGGATTCACACAACAGGGAGAAGAACCAGCAAAGCTCCTGCTGAGGGTAAAATGATTAATCTACATAGCCTAGGGGAACGGAGAGTTTGCAACAAGCTAACATAAGCTGCCCTGAAGAGTTCAGCACTTTGTACCCAGAAAATACAAGTGAGCCTAGAATCTACCAAAATTATGCACACAGTAGACATCAGTGGAAGAGAATTATTAGGACTGTCAATAATTATAGACAGGGATCAAAAAGGAGCCCACTAGTCTATTCAAGTATACACAGGCAGTTACAGCCTAGCCTTAACAAAAAGTCCCAATTTAGGAACTGAAGCTAGAAATATGAATAAACAGAATAAGAAATTTTATGGATACAGAAATATTCAAGAGACAAGCCTAAGAGAATTAACTCCAGAGCACCACTAGCAAAGTCCCAAATAAAGTGTTCTACTATAATTCCTGGAAGAGAAAAAAATTTAAATGACATGTGAAATCCTTTCCAAGTAACACACTCCTGGAAAATTAAAATGGCCCAAACAGAAGTCAACGATTCCACGAAATAACAAAAAATACAGTAACAAAATCAAAAGACTGAAAAAAATATAAGAAAATATAAAGACTTTCCTATCAGAGACAACTGACAAAAAAGAAACAAACAGAAAAACAGGTCATAAAACAGATAATCTAAGAATCATTTAAAATTCAATGTTTCTTAAAGTGTGGATCACTACCCGTAACTGAATATGGAACCATGAAAAGTGTGGCAACAGTAAAAGGTTTCTGAACACACAACAACCAAAAATTAATTCAAAACCAAACAGGCAATGAACACAAAGTGTTCCAGGCAGCTCTTGCCTATTTTGCATCAAGCAACTTCACGGCAGCCTTGGTTCTTGAGAGAAATGTGTCCATTCTAAACAAAGACCAATACTCACTGTAAAGCCAGGAAAGTTCTCATTTTATTTTAGCCAATTATTCTACATTCTTAGTGAATGGGTCTCTCCCTAATGGAGAAGACACTTGCTCAGACAAATGCAATGCTTTTTATATTGTTCCTAACTCAAATTTCCTGCCTTGCTCTCCATTGGCTAGTTGCAGCCTCCTAAACCTCCTACTTCCTGTTCTACTATCTGATAGGGTTCCCTTCAAAGAGCTCCTTAAGCATGCATAAAAACTTCAGACCTTTTACCTTATCAGCGCCCCTCCCAGCTCAATCTACTCATTCATTCTGTCAGTCATTCATTTATTCTATGAAAAGGGGCCATACCCTGACTGCTTCTAAAGAGGTCTAGTCACTGAATGGGCACTACCTCATTTTAAGTGAGTACCTGAAAAGGCCTAGCCTAAAAGACCAAGGTCTCCCATTTGCATTCTGGGCCATCTCCAGGCATCTTGATGAATATCTGGTCACTGGATCCAGATGGCTCAGGAAGAGAAAGTGAGGCTGGTGACCTGCACAGCCCTCCCTCACTCAAAATAAAGTCAACTGCAACTCATGTCATCATCTCTCTGATGGCATGGTCCGCTTCAAAAACGAAGGACGAACACAACTCTGATTAGAACTAGCCACATCTGACTTACATTCTGCTATCACTCAAAGCTGGGAGGAGTTTTAATCCTGTGGAAACAGAATTCCTCCTTTTGTTTGCCACATTCTGAACATAACAACATGCACTATGTATGCTATCCCTCCACGCTGCCAGAAATACCTTGATTCAGATTCAAGACTACTGTACATAAAAAATCATTAAATGAATTTTGGTTTAGGATTAGGACAGAATTTCCAACAATTTCTGAAATGGATCTAAATATACTTCTACCATTTTGTACTATGTATTTATGCAAAGCATCAATCTCAGCATTGACAATTATAAAATAAAAATATCAATCAACTCTGAAAAAATAGTGAAGATGCTCTACATCCTACAGTATCAAATATTCCACCAAGATTTTAATTCCTTATGTAAAAATAAACAAGCAAATCTATCTCATTGGTATGTGCTTTCATTTGCTTTCATCTTTAATAAACAGTAAATTATATGTATACCAAAGAATTGTTTGAAAATAAATTTGTTTATGATTTATTATCAGTAAATGTTTGATTTGCATACCTACTTTGTACGTACCCTATGTGCCCAGGGTCGGATAAAAATTTCTCAGGTGAAAAGGGGATATAAGTGGAAAAAGTTTAAGAACTCCTGATTTAAATCATGTAAAAACCACAAATTCACAAAATCACTTAAATTACCTAAAAACCACCAAAAAAACCCAATAAAAAGTCATAAAAGAAAACTAGAGACCTCTTTGAACTACTTGGCAAAATGAAAACAAAAAGTCAAGTCAACAAGCATTTATTAAGTACCTACTATGTGCTGGATACTGTGATAAGTGCTAGGTATATAAAGAAAGGCAAAAGACTCTATCTGCTTTCAAGGAGTTCAGTTTAACGAGGAAGGGAAGGGAATAACACACAAACCCTATGGACAAACAAGAAATAGACAAGATAAACTGGGAGCTGATGAACAATTGGAAGGCACTAGCACTAAGGGTAATCAGGAGAGCTTTATAGAAAATTGGAACTTGGAGGAAGCCAGAAGATGGAAATGAAAAAGATGAAAATTTCAGGCATAAGAGATAGTCAGTAAAAACTGACTTTTAGTAGTCCTCTCTCCTGAAAAATTCAAAAATGAAAACTCCCAGGAATAGGATAGGCACAATCCAGAGCTTCCAGATTAAAGAAAAATAAATATACTATGAGAATCTAGAAAAACTTCAAGTATCAAGGAATCAGTGTCAGGATCACACAAGAGTTGTCAACTGCTACAACACAGAAGGGAAGAGCTTAGAATACAAGATTACAAAGAGAAGGAAAGGAGAGTACAGAAAGAATATGCATTTATATAACACTTACTACATACCAGGAACTGTGCTAAGGGCTTTTTTACAAATATTACCTCATTTGATCCACACAACCCTATGAAGAAAGTTGTCTTATTATTCTCATTTTATCCTTGAGGAAATTGAGGAAAATAGAGGTTAAGTGGCTTCTTCAAGGTCATATAACTAGTAAATATCTGAGGCTAGACTTTAACGCGGGTCTTTCCTAACTCCAGGACCAGCATTCTATCCACAAAGCACAAAAGACAAAGACTTACAAACAGGATTAATTTAGCTGGAAAAACAAAATAATCCTGTAAGGAAAAAAAGGTATCATAGAGAATTTTTAAGCATTCCTAATGAAAAGCCCTAAATTAAATATAATCCTCAAAATGCTAACACAGGAGTCAACAGAAACCTAGGAAAAAAATATCTTAGAGAAGCCAGAAAGGGCTAAAAGATGAAGTATTTATAAACAAATGGAGGCGGGGGAAGTCAACAGGAAATTACCTAGGTCGGGGGTATGGAACCTTCAGCCTTGAAGCCATGTGCCCCTCTAGGTCCTCTAGTGCTGCCCAAAGGGTCACATGTGACCTCAAGGCCAAAGTGTCCCTACCCCTGACCTAGACAGCTCAAGCTTGAGCACAGAAGGGAAGAGAAAGAGCCATGCATATGTGCCTACCTTCACTCTCTCCACTACTTTCTTCTGTTGCTTCTCCCTACCCCTCCTCACCCCACCCTCACCCCTATTCCCTTGATGCAGACTATCCTGGTGCTTCTTCTGTGACTTGGAAGCTAAGGAGATCTTGGACTCACCATGGTCAACTAGAAGCCTAAGGAAGGAGTCAAAACTGGAAACAAGGACCATATTAATTTGAAGGTGCCAAGGCAAAACAGCTGAAGATTTTAAATGGCACATAACACTTAGTAAATCAATGAAAGCCCATTGTAAACTTTGTTGGCCCTGCAGATAAGACTCCAATTTGATAGACACCCAATCAATACGCAGATACACCTGCAGTATTTGAATTACAGAATGAAAATACAATTAACGTTTCCAGCAGCAGACAGAAGGCAGTCACTAAAAAGGAAAACCTACAACTTTACTCCAGAACTGTGCTCCCAAGGAAAATAATACGTTTAATAATTAGAAAACTTAAATTAGTTTCATTCCCAACCTGACCACTGCTGTATAGTTTTTTATCTTCTTTGATTCTCTATTCTAATAAGACAAGATAAAGAAAATGAGGGAATAAGCACAAAGAGAAAACTCATACTTTTTTTGCAGATGATAAGATGGTCTTTTTAGAAAATGTTAAAGATTCAACTAAAACAATAATTTCAGCCAGGTTGCAGGAGGCAAAATAAATACATTGAGAACATTTTTTTGCTACTACCAATAAAACCCAGTAGGAAGAGATAGAAAAGTTTCACCTCAAATAAAGCCAAAATGTTTAAAATATCTGAAAGTTATAACAAGACACCCATAGTACTTATATGAACACAAGTATGAACTCTTTACAAAAATACACCTAAATAATTGGAGAAATATCAATTCCTCAATTTAATTAAATTCTTAATTTCAAGTAATTGATCATTATTTTCAGATGATAATATAATAAAAATTAAAATAGTGCCTAAATTCATTTATTTATTCAGTGACATAACCAATCAAACTACTAAATGATTACTTTACAGAGCTAGAAAACTAGTAACAAAATTCATCTGGAAAAACAAAATGTCAAGAATGTCAAAGAAATAGTTAAAGTTGAAAAGGAAGTATTTCTAGCAGTACCAGATCTCAAATTATACCACAACACAATAATCAGCAAAACTTAAAATGACAAACAGATTAATGAAACAGAATAAGTACATAACACACCAAAACAAATGATCCAGTACCCTTTTCTCCAATAAATCCATGGATCCAATGACCAGGGTAAATGAAGGGTAAAATAAAAATGGCTGGGAAATCTAGAAATCAGCTTTGCAGAAATTAAGTGTAGCACTTCACACCATGTATTAAAATAAGCTCCAAATGGATACACAACTTAATTTAAAAGATCACGTTATAAATAAAAATCTAAATTGCACTGGATTTGTAGAAAACTTTTTTTAAATTTTTATGTAATCAAAACTATTTTATTTTCTGTGATCATCTTTATACCTTATTTGATAATGAACTCTTCCCTTATCAATATCTGAAAGGTAAGTTCTTTTTTTCCCTCTAATCTGTTTACTGGATTTGAGCTTAGTCTTTAAGGAAGCCAGAGAAACTAAGAGATGGAATTTGAAGAAGCAGAGAGCATGGGAGACTACAGTGCTGACACAGGGAGAGCAGAGATTTTGTGTCATGTGCAAGGAATAACAGGTAAGTCAATACAGAATGCATGGGAGAAAGCCAAATTTAGAAAAATAAGAAGGGCCCAGGTTGTGAAAATCTTTAAATGACCAAAAGAGGATTTTATATTTTGTTCTGAAAGAGAAAGCCACTGGAAGCTTATTGAGTAGGAGAATGACACCGTTAGACCTTTGCTTTAGGAAAATCACTTTGGCAGCGGATTGCAGTGGAAAGAGCTATGAATCTGGGAGACCAACTAGAAGGCTATGACAAGAGTCCAGATGAGATGTGATGAGGGCTAACTGAGGTGATGCCTTTCTATGAGAGAATGAGAGTAGGTGAAAGATGTGGTGAAGGTAGAAATGATAAAATTTAGCAATCCAGATGTGGAAATGTGGGGAGAATGAGCGAACAGATGAGGATGACTCTTTAAGATTGTAAGCATGGACAACTGGAAATATATTGATGTCCTTACATGGAGCAAGAAATGCAGAAAAGAAGAGGGTATGGGAGGGAAAAGACAATGAATTCTGTTTTGTATATATTGAGGTTAAGATTTCTACAGAACATCGAATTTGAGATATTCAAAAGGCAACTGGTGATACAGGAGTGAAGCTCAAGAAATTAGATAGACTAGATATAGACAGGCATGTATATGTATGTGAATGTATATGTATATATGCACACACATGTATAGCTATCCTGAGCTCCAGCACAATTCTGCGTGTGTGAATGTGACTCATATGCACAGAGATGATAACTGAAATCATAGGAACTGATGAGATCACCACATGAGACACAACAGAGTAAGAGAAAGAGAGAAGAATGCCCAGGACAAAGCTGCGGGGGGTATCTATGGTTAGTCGACATGACATGGAAGAAGATGTAGGAATCTGAGGAAAGCTCAGATAGAACCAAAATAGAGCAGTATGATGAAAACCCAGGGAGAAGAAAATATCCAGAAGGTCAACAATAGTATCAGATGTTGCAGAGGTCAAAAAGTATATGGAATGAGAAAAAACAATTACAACTGTTAATTAAGAGATCATTATTGCTCTTTCTTACACACTCTTTTCTATAACCTGAGAATAAAGTTCACAGTTCAGCCACAGCACAGCCTTGAACTGAACTAAGGAAGATGGAAGGGAAGCATCTCTCCTTCCTCCTTTTGGACTCCTGGCTGGAAGCATTTCTCCTGTTCTATTCCATTTTGTCCTCCTTTTTAGGGGTCAACAGTAATCCCTGCCTGAGCTGGGAGTTCAGATCATGGTGACCTTGGTACCAGGATGGCAGGCAGGATGGTGCAGCCAGCTGTGTACCTGGCACTCAAGCACTCTGTGTTCATGTATCTGTTTTATATCTTTGGAGCAAATATTTCTTTGAAAGTTCATTAAAAAAAAAAGCTCATCTGGCTATAAGTATTTAAATGGAACTAGGTGCAGGGGAGTTCCTCACTACACTTAAGGGAAAACCTCAAGTTTTTACAAATTTTTTATTTTACAAATTTTTCATTTGTCAGTTGCTTGGCTATTTAAGTAACAATGCTTTTTGTATTACTGAATTCTGTATGTAGACATTAATATACTGATACATTTTTGTATTACTGAGTCCCATATAAGTACAGTTACTATGTTTAATGTGAGAAATCTAGAATCACTAGCTTGTTACTGTCTAATATGAATTCCTATTGTTCTTTGGTATTTAAAATCAGTTTAGTCTACTTGCCTTTTATGATACCAAAATACCTTATATCTTCTTAGATTAAGATGCCAGTGCTTAATATCCACAAGTAGCTGACACTCTTTGTGACTTCTCTGATACTACTTGTCTTCTTGTTCTAATGGGTGAATTTGCAATTCCATTTTGTTTATCTTGGCAGTAGAAGATAGATCCATGGAGTAAATTTCCAGTGCCTTTTAGAATAAGGAACTAGAATACATCACTAAGACCTCCATAAGGAAATTACCTATAGTACAGAGGAACCCCTAGAAAATTTTGGTGTGCCCTGAACAGAAAGGGATATACCTTTCGTCCAGATCCTCCAGACCCCAGCTGGGTGGCCGTATTATGCAAGGAGGAAAACATGAAAGAGTTTCTACCCTCAGGCAGTTTTCTCATCTAAGAAAGGGGTGACTCCTAGGAACTCTAGGTCCAAAGGTAAAGTTTCTATCTGAAACAAGTGGTCAATTTTCCTGGCCTGTTTCTGCTCTTTCTTTCACTCATGGGTTGAGAAAGCCCTTGCATGGCTAAGATTAAGAAAGCAAAAATATTTGGCAAACTTTGTACCAATGTTCCTTGTTTTGTGAATCTGCAAAATTATGTATTCGAGGATAACTGTAATTTTTGTTTGCACATGTGTGATTGTATATATGATGGATTAACAATGGCTTTTTTGAGACTTAACACTGGGAAAACCACGTGAATAGAAATTACTTATGCCATCCCAGAGACCACAGAAAACGATTTTTAATTTGAAACAAAGAGTGTGTTAACAAAAAGGTGCACCTATGCCTATTTGTTGAGGATGCCAACTTTCAAACAATAGGAAGGAGGTAATGGGGTCTTAGGAACATGCCCATGCCCTAACATGGAAGCATCCTGTTTCCTTGAGTTTGCTTCTATAGAAGTTACCTACCAGGTGGCTGAGAGTAGCCTCATTCAATTGTTTGCATCTTTAAAATCTGGTTAGAATGAGAAGGTCCTTCTTCCATACACATTTTGCCCAGAGTGTGAAGATCACAGTTTATACACAGGACAAGAACCATGAATTGAACCAGGCAGGGGGGACTGTCCCATTTCTCCTTTTAGACACTGTGGATAGGAGTGTTTGTTTCATCCTGTTTGTCCTTGTCTGTTTCAAGTATGACTGGTGATCCCCATTCTACCCAGGAGTTTAAGCCAAGGTGACTTTGCAGCCAGGATTTTGGGTAAGATGCTGCAGCCAGGTAGCCTGGCAAGAAAGCCCTGAGAATCCAAGGTGCCTGGAACTTGAACCCTAATGGAATATTACTGTGCCTAATAAATGATGGAAGGAACATTTCCAGGGAAACCTCCAAAAATCTGTATGAACTTCTATAAGTGACATAGACAGAACCAAAACTACTGATATAATAACAACACTGTAAGAAAAACTTTGAAAGACTTAAGAAATTAGAACAATGAAAAGACCAACCTCAATTCAAGAGCATGATGAAAGCATGGTACCCAACTTTTGAGAGAAATGTGATGATCTCAAGAAACAGAATCAGATATAAATTTTCAGACATGGTTAATGTGGGAATTTTGCTTCACCATTCATATTTTTGTAAGCATTTTAGTTTTCCTTTTTAAATTAGGGAAATGGGAAATTTGCAAGGGAGAACAGGGCTAGCAAGAGCATTGTTAAAAAAAAAAAAAGACAAAAAAGTCAATGAAACACTTCACATTTTTTAAAATGCACAGAAGCAAAGAGAAGTTCAGAAGGAAACACAAATGAGCAAGACTGCCTTGAAAGTAACATTATAAATTTATATATAACAAATCTTAAAAGTATAAATGTAATAAAACTTAAAAGGAAAAGCAATTTACAAATAATAAAGATTCATGGTTTTGTGCACATTATAATCCTCATTACCCAGTTTACTATGTATATAGAAATCCTCACTTTATTTAGTGTTAAGGTCAGAATAAAAGTTTTTTTAAAAAAAGAATAATGTTGGAGGGTGTCAAGAGATCAAGTCACAAAATATTTTAAGATAAGGAAAAAATCTCAGGCCCCATTAATAATCTTCAAAGAGCAATGAGGAAAACATCAACAAATGACAAACTAATATAAATATATGTCCACATACATACATGCCTACACACACATACATGTATGCATAAGCCTATTTTTAGCAAATATAAAAATTTTTTACGAAATATATGCACATATCAAGGGCAACCTTAATGACAGTATTAGTATGGGACAGGCCAACTTTCAAAAATGATAGTCCATAATATATTACATATTTATCATTATACAACTGACAAAGATAGAGAATGTAAGATCTCACTGTGCGTAGTTTGTTGACTATAAAAAGCTTTTGATTCAGTACAGCAAAATATTACCTTGAAGTTCTTTTCCAGTAAGATATCTCTCTCCCACGTATGTGTTGAAATAATGAAAGATTCCCTGAAAAATAAAAAAGATACTCTTATTTGATTATCCTGTCATTAATATCAAGTAAGGCAAACAAGACATTTGCTCCCCAAGAGTATCCAGCACTGTCATAGAGTAGATATGGTGTAATGTCCAAAGAGAAGAAGGATTTCCTGTGGTGAGGTCCTCTGAATTCTCCTGTTTGCCAGGAGAATATTGGTGGCATCAAGCCACAGAACACTTCAGAGCTTCCTGGACAAGGTTAATAAACATTGAAAACAACTTGATCCAACCATCCACATAGAAAAAAAACTAAGTTCATGTAGAATGCCTTTTGACAAAATTATAGCAGGAAGCCAGATGCATAATCTATATATAGTTCATCTAGTATATATTGGACAGATACTGAAAATGGATAGAACAGACCTAAAATTAAACAAGAAGAGGCTAGGGGCTGTGAGGGGAGCTTGGTTAGCTTTTGGGAAATAAAGTTCCTTTAATGAGCACAAATTTCTCCCTGAAATAATGATTCATCTTTTTAATATCAATATCCTACCAGTGTAGTTATATGGTTATTAGTTCATGGGACACTAGTCTCATAAGAATTAAAAAATCAGTGTTTACTAGAGGCTGAGACAAGATGGCAGAGTAGCAAGAAAAAAATACAGCCTAGCTATCGTTTTCCCCCTACACACACACACACACACACTCTCTCTCTCTCTCTCTCTCTCTCTCTCTCTCTCTCTCTCTCTCTCTCTCTTTCTCTCCCTTCTTCCGCAAAGATCTAGAAAATGCACCAATCCAAATTCTGATCAGGAAATCCAAGAAAATTATCAAAATGAATCATTTTATCAGCCCAGTTCAGCAGCATAAGGAGATGGACAAAGAGGTCTGCAGACACTGAAAAGGGGTCTGGCAGGGCATTCTAGTGCACAGGGACTGAAAGAGTTTAGATATAAACTGTGCACTAAGCAGAAAGCACCAAGGCAGGAAAAGATCCCACAGGGACTCTAAACTAATGAAAAGTGCAAGAAAAGCTGCCATCTGGTAGGTCTGTTGCTCACAACCCAGAGCCAGGTCATAAAATCCAGGGCAAACTGAGGAAAAGAGCTGGACCTTAACAGGAACCATTTCTAAATGCTCTAAATCACTACTGATTAGAGAAATGCAAATCAAAACAACTCTGAGGTACCATATCACACCTATCACAATGGCTTAACATGACAAAACAGGAAAATGATAAATACTGAAGAAGATGTGGGAAAATCAGAGCATTAATGCATTGTTGATGGAGTTGTGAACTGATCCAACCATTCTACAGAGCATTTTGGAACTGTGGTCAAAGGATTACAAAATTGTGCATATCCTTTGATCCAGCAATACCACTTCTAGGTCTGTAATCCCAAAGAGATCATAACAGGAAAAGGACTCACATGTACAAAAATATTTATAGCAGCTCTTTTTGTGGTGGCAAAGAATTGGAAATTGGGGGAATGTCCATCAACAGGGGAATGGTTGAATGGGGAAGTTGTGGTATATGAATGTAATGGAATACTATTATGCTATAAGAAATGATGAGCAGGTGGATTTCAGAAAATCCTGGAAAGACATATATGAACTGATACTGAGTGAAGTGAAGAGAAAGAGGAGAACACTGTCCATAGTAACAGCCACAGTGTGCAATGACTCAGCTCTTCTCAGCAATGAGACAGCTCCCAAAGACTCATGATGGAAAATGCTGCCACATCCAGAGAAAGAGCGATGGCGTCTGAACGCAGACGGAAGCAGACTGTCTGCTCTCTTTGGTTGCTGCTGTTGTTCTATTTCTTCTTGTGGTTCTATTCTTCTTCACATCGTGACTAATATGAAAATATGTTTAATATGAATGTATATGTGGCACCTATACCACATGGCACTTCATCTTGGGGAGAGGAGACAGGGGGGAAGAAAATTTAAAAAACAAAATCTTATGAAAATGAATGTTAAAAACCAAAAATAAACTAATTAAAATTTTTAAAATTAAATAATAAAAAAGGAATAGAACCAATCCACATTCATGTCCTGTGTTTTTTCTTGGTATCCCTTTGAAAACATTAACATTTTGAAGGTACTCTTGTACCTTCTTCCTCTATTAGAATTTTAGTACTCTATCATCATATAGTCCCTTCCATTTGGTGTAAATAAATTTAACTTTCAAGGTTAAAAAAAAAAAAGGAATCATTTCTGAAGCAAACAGTAGCTCTGTGCCTCTGATCCCAGGAGGATAGCAGGAACTCAAGTCTCCAGTTTAGGGTGAAACCAGCAATGAAATAACCAGGGCAAGAATACCAGACCAAAAGCGAGCCTTCCATCTGGAGCACTTCCAAGTGTACTAGCTGACAGTGGCTGGATCCAGCAGCACTGTACTACGACTTGCAGAGACAAGTATAAAGACCCAAACCTGGGGGCAGAAACTTGAAGAGCACAGAACAGGTAGAAATGAGGACAACTTTGCCCTGGGTAACGTCACGTTGGGAACAGTGAAAGCTCATAGATCCCTAGCCAGAGCTGTCCCTGAAATACCACAGTAATGTAACACTCAATACCAAAGAAAAGAGCAAAAGGATCCAAGAAGACAAAATCTCAGCCAGATATCATTTGCAAAAGTGTGCATAACCCAATTGTAACAAAGTCCAAAGTCAAAAAGCAGGCTGCAAGAATTAGTGAAAAAGAAAGGAAGAAGGGAAGGAGGGAGGAAGGAAGAAAGGAAGGGAGGGAGGAAGGAAGGAAAAAGAACCATATTAAAAAGAAATACTATGGTGACAAAAAAGTTCAAGACACAAATTCAAAAGAAAGGACTCCAAAATATTTATAAGCAAAGCCTTAAAGAAAAACACATATTGGGCATACATCCAATCAGAATTCCTAGAGGAGTTAAATCAAGGGTTGAGGTTTTTTTAATTTAAAGAGCTAAAAAATTATTTCAGAAACCAAATGAGAGCAAGCAGAGGGAAAAAGGAGAAGAAATGAGAGCTATGGAAGAAAGATATAGAAAAATAATTAACAACGTAAGAGGCACAAAACCTTACCCAAAAAAATAAGTTCCCGAAAATTAGAATTGACAAAAAGAGACCTGACTCCTTAACACATCAAGAAACATGAAAACAAAGACAAATGCCTTAAAAAAAAGAAAGAAAAGATAATGCAACGTATCTCATAGGAAAAAAAAACTGACCTCAAAAACAGACTAAGGAGAAATAATTTAAGAATCACTGGACTACTTAAATGCCAAGATAAAAAAAAAAAAAGAGTCTAGATTTTGTGAATTTATAAAGGAAAATGTGCAGATTTCTCAGCAGAGAGCAAATGAGAAATAGAAAGAATCTACCAGTCACTTCCTGAAAAAATTCCCAAAATGAAAAATTCAAAAATTCAAAATCCAGAATTCCTACATCAAAGAAAAAAATATACACATAAGCAGTCAGGAGAAAGAATTTCAGGAGAAAGAATTCAAGTATCAGGGAGCTACAATCAGGATCACACACAATTTGGCAGACACACACTAAATGATATAGCATCTAAATTCTTAAAGAAAAGAGTCAATAAATTACAAAAGGAAACAGTAAAACTCTAATAGTGGGGTACCCTCAATTTACCCCTTTCAGACCTAGATAAAACTAACCACCCACAAAAAAAGAAAGAAATGAAAGACTTGAATAGAATTTTATAAAAATTAGTTAACCTCCCTAGAGACTTCTTAATAACAGGAAATGCAAAAAGGTAGAATTATTAAATGCAGATTTTTCCAGAACATAATGCAATAAAAATTACATTCAATAAAGGGTCTTAGAAGCAAAAGGTTAATAATTTAACTGGGTACTAAGTAAACTAAGCCTAAAGAACAGGTAAGTCTAAGAATAAATCATATAATGACAACAATAAAACAGCATGCCAAAATTTTTTAGATGAAGTCAAATAAATTCTTAGTGGAAAATCTGTATCTCTAAACATTTTCATCAATAAAAGGGAGAAAAAGCAGATCAATACTAAAAATACTAGAAAACCAACAAATTAAAAAATCCCAAGAGCAAAACAGAAATCAATGAAAACATTAACAAAATCAAAAGCAAAAAAAAAAAAATCATTTGATTAAATAAAAGAAACTTTTTAAAAAAACCCAACAAAATAGTTATTAGCTAATTTGAAAAAAGAAAAAAAGAAAACCAAATTGCCGGTACCAAAACTTAAGAAAAAAAGGAAATTTATAACCAATGAAGAATAAAAGAAATAATTAGGAACTATTTTACCTAATCACATGCCAATAAAACTGACAATCTAAATTAAATGAATGAATATTTACAAAAATATAAACTGTCCAGATAAATAGAACAGAAAATGGAAGAAAGGGCACAAGTATTTATTAAGCACCTATAATGAGACAGGCATTATGGTAAGCACTTGTCATATCACATTTGATCCTCACAATAACTCTGGGAGGTAGATATTATCATTATCTCTATTTTGCAGCTGAGGAAACTGAGGCAACCACATTAAGTTACTTGCCCAGGGTCTCTTAGCTGGTAAGTGTCTAAGCCTGAAACTGAACTTAGGTCTTTCTTATTCCAGATCTACCACCACTGTACCACCTCTCTTCACAGATTAAGTAATCCTGTGTTAGAGAACTGAATAAGCCATATATAAATTCCCAGAGGTGGGAGAGGACAGGGAACAGGAACAGATAGATTTACAAATGAATTCTATCAAACATTTAAAGAAAAATTAATTCCTTCTGAAGAATAAATTGGATAAAGAATAAAATTGAACTGTGCCCACAAGGCTATAAAATATTTAGTGCATATTCTTTGATCCAGCAACAGAACCACTAGCTCTGTATCCCAAGAGATCAAAGAAAAGGGAAAATGACCTGTCTGTACAAAATTATTTATAGTATCTCTTTTCATGGTGACTAGGAGATGGAAACTGAGGGGATGCCCATCAACTGGGGACTAGCTAAACAAGTTGTGACTGTGATGGAATACTATTGCTATAAGAAACAATGAGCAGGATGGTTTCAGAAAAACTTGGGAAGATTTACATGAACTCATGCAAAGTGAAGTGAGTAGAACCAGGAGAACACTGTACATAGTAACAGCAAAATTGTAACAATGATTTTCTGTGAAAGAGTTAGCTACTCTGTTACAGACAGAGAACCAAGACAATTCCAAAGAACCATGATGAAAAATGCTATCCATCTCCACAAAATGAAATCTGAATAATGACTGAAGCATACTTTTTAAACTTGCTTTATTTTTCCTTCATGTGCCTTCTTTTGTGCATGTGTGCTTTCTTTTGTCAACATGGTTAATATGAAAATATGTTTTACATGATTTCACTGAAAAATCGAACCTGGGAATATTTACATGAATTCGTACAAAGTGCAGTGAGCAGAAGCAGGAAAATATTGTATATAGTAACAGTAAAATTGTAACAATGACTGACTGTGAAAGACTTAGCTACTCTGTTACAGACAGAGAACCAAGACAATTCCAAAGAACCAATGATGAAAAATGCTATCCACCTCCAGAGAGTGAACAAATAAACTCTGAATAATGACTGAAGTATATTTTTTAAACTTTATTTTTCTTTCATGTACCTTCTTTTGTGCATGTATGATTTCTTTTGCCAACATGGTTAATATGAAAGTGTTTTACATGACTTCACTGAAAAATTGATATCATATTGCTAGACTTCTGAAGGAGTGAGGGGAGGAAAGAACTTGCAACTCAAATTTCTAAAAAATAAATGTTAAAAATTTTTACATGTAATTGGCAAACATTTTTAAAGAAATAAAAACATTTTTAAAAGAACAATTCCAAGAATACATAAACTTTTTGAAAAGAATAATCCGATAAGAGGTCTCACCAAATTCCTTCTATGATACAAACATGACCTTGATACCTAAACCACAAAGAGTCAATTCAGAGAAAGAAAAATGTAGCCTAATAACTTTAAAATGAATATTGATACAAAACTTTAAAATCAATTTACTAGCAAGGAGACTACAGCAATATGTCACAATGGTTATATATTAGAACAAAGTTAGATTTGTACAGAGAATGCAGGGCTGGTTCAATATTAGGAAAACAACATATATGATCATACTAATAACAAAAACAATAAAAATCACATGATTAGATCAATAGATTTAGAAAAGGCTTATGACAAGCTCCAATACTCATTCCCATTAAAAAACTCTAGAAAATACAGGAATAAAAAGAGCTTTCCTTAATGTATAAATACTATCAATTTAAACCAAGAGTCTTTGTATGTTCTTTTTTGTATGTGGCAATTAATAAAAAGTTATAACTCATGATGAATAAGGAACTACAAAGGATAACCAGAAAAAAGAATACTATGGAAATAAATTATTAAAAAATGAGAAGTGCTGGTAATGGTGACAGTAAGGGACAATGAAACAACCAGTGTGCTCCAATGGTGTCTTCTCAATGACAATAAGAAATGAGGAAGGCTCAATATCATGTGATGAAATTATTAGGAACACATAGACAAGAGATGTATAGCAAAAATGAAAATGGGAAATTATGTTCAGTATCATTAGAGGGATGAGCCATATAGATGAGATCAAATCCATGTGAAATGTAGCACTGTCCTAGACAGTAGGACACTGTCTAAAGCACCAGAAGGTCAAACCCAAAGGAAGTACAAAAATAATACTAAATAAGAAGGAAAAAAAGAAAAGAAAAAGTAACATTGGGTCAAAGAATATTTGTGTTACTCATTACTAAAAGAATCTGTAAAACCCACAAGACTTGCTCCCCCAAACGCTGTAACTAATAAATCAATAGGCAATTATTAAGTGCCTACCTTCCTTGATGAAAAAAAGAGATAGAGCCTTCACTGAACAGAAAAAAGAAATGAACCCCCTATCAAACTGATACAAGATAAATTAATTATTCTAATTTAAGTATTTTTAAAAATACAAGAAGTTTTTTTTATAAAAATGAAGATAAGTAAATGTTGGTATGGTTTGTACTTGCCAAGCAAATTATCCAACCCCAGGATTATAAGAAAACACAGGCTTTGCAAACTGAATATGATTGTCAAAAACTGCTCTAAAATATGATGGATTATACTGATATAACTCTGATCACTCCTTTATGTTATATTCTTCAGATACTTATCTTCTGTTTCAACTATACCATTTTTGGCTACTGATGCTTTTCAACCTTATTTTTTTTAAATAAACGTTTAACTTTTTCAACTAAACCATAAGTTTCTTAAGGACAGGGGCAATATATTTATATTTTATGTCCCCTACTGCACCACATATACAATTCAGATATGGGAGGTACTCAATAAATGTTTATTAAATGAATAAGCCCCAATTTGGTCATACAGATAACACCCCCATTTTTTTATAATTTACATCAATCCCTAGCAAGATCAATAGTATATTTAAGGGGAAAGTACCACTGGCTTTACTGTCATTGCCAGTTCTCTTCTGAAGGAAAGAATCTGAAAGCATATATCTAGTGTTAAAACAAAAATTCTCACGGCACAGAGCAGGTGAGTGGGAAAGAAGACAAGTGAAAACTATTATAAAAGCATTCCTCCTAAGAATAAGAATTACAAATTCCTTTAGATTAAAACACTCCTAGAATATCTGTGAACAAAAAAATGCTAATCATTATTACTGCAAAATTAAATTCTATACAGACTAAATTCTAGCACAACCAATACCATTAATATGAAGAATTTACCAGACTAAAAATACTTCTAGACACCAGCTAAAGGCTCATAAAATGTTTTTTTGCTAACTAGTTATTATGAAATTGTCTATTGTTAATAATGCACTAAAATAAATGTTTTTCCTATCCTTCCTCTTCCATCTCTGTCCATGAAAAGTTTACTTGTTTTTTAAAAAAAAAACAAAGGAGTCTTTTCCCATTTTCTTTCAACAGGCTAAAAAAAAAATACATATATAGTATATATATATATATATATATATAAATAATATGATGTATATATATATATATTATCAACCAGCTGTCAACAGGGAAATATTTTTACATGTTTAGATATTGAGAGGTCACATTTGAAAAATATATTAATTCACTGAACAAATATTTATTAACTATGTGAATTTGACGTGCTTCCTCTAATTCTTCTCCTCATCCCCTCTAGCAACTTTTTCTTTATTCAATAGCTAGCCAGAACATTGCTACTATCACAAAGTAAACCAAAAGAGATAATTACAAGTCAAATATCTCCACAGAAAGCCCCACCTGTCAAGTAAGAGCAGTGATGCTTAACTAAGAGTAGCCACAATAGGTATGGCCAAGGACTCTCATAAGATACAAATCACCACTTAAAAACTTTAAAAAGCAGTATTCCCAAGAACATATGTTCCCGTGAAATTTCAGTACAGTCAAAAATTTTGGACACTTCCAATTTGATCCAAAGTAGTACTTATAAACATGTTCCTATAGCAGAGTGGTACAGCAGGAATGCTACACCTTAAGTCAAGTGACCTGGGTTTGAATTTCAATTCTAATATGTTAGTTACATTGTAGAATCATGGGAAAGTTTTATAATATTCTTGAACTTCTTTACAATGGAGATTAACAGTATCTATTACTATTATATTATTATTATTATTATATTATAATCTAGTATTATTATTAAATTATAAGGCAGGCCCTCCTTAATTAATAGTTGGCGATATTTTTTAATCTAACTGTAAACAATCAATTCTGTCCATTACAATTTGGAGAGCTGTGCAATCCCATTCCCTTGCTAAAGGGCAAGAAAAATACAGGACAAACCTCATTCCATGATAAAGATAACAGACAACAACCATCATCCTTACCCTGGGTCCAGATAATACCAAGGACCTTGCTTACAAATTATTTAGACCATCTACCTCAAAAACGTCACATGTATGTATATGTGTATATATGTATATATATATAATATATATATATATATATACATGTGAGTATGCAAGTGTGTGCATGTGTGTGTATATAACTTTTAGCTATGTCCATAAGGGGAACTCTGTTATTACTCATAATCCAAAAGACCCTAAGATCTTCTTAGAATCAAAATCCTCTATCCACAGTTTGAACTGTCTTCTGTCTCAATTTAGTTATTATCAACCAAACTCTTCTTTTTCTATCTTCACCTCAACACTCTCAATTATGCCATCTTTGATTACAATAAATAAAGCCTCCCCTTTTTGTCTTTGCTTTTTTAATCAAGGAGCTTCCAATAGGAGAGAAGAACATATATAAATATATAAAGTACACATAAAAATTGTAGGGAAATATACGGTAGTTTGAGAGAGAAGGCATTAGCAGTGTAAAGAACAAAAAGCAGAAAACGGTGCTTGAGTTTTATCTTAAAGGAAGATGAGGGATGGAAGATACTATGTGAGGAATAACAGGCCAATTTGGCTACATCAGAGAACAAAGGAGGGAATGATGTTCAGAGAGGCTGACAGGTTAAGGCCAGGTTGTACAGAATTTTAAAAGCTAAACAGGGAAAGCAGTAAGAAGCCACTAAAGCTGACTGAGTAATGAAGTAGCCTGGTCAGACCTATGCAGTAAGAAGGATGAATTATAGGAAGGAGAGATTTGAGGCAGAGAGGCTGTGACAGAGAATGAGGGCCTGAGCTAAGGCAGTAGTTGAATGAGTGAACAGAGAAAGGGTCAGATGCAAGAGATGTGAAGGTAGAAAAAATAAGATTCAGCATCTGCCTGGATTAGACTACTCCTAAATGCAAGGAATCTTGTGGAATCTGTTCATTTAAAATGTAGGAGTATTGAGTATTGCAGTCAGGTATAGAAAAGATGTCTTGACAACTAAAAAACCACTGGGCAGCAATTAGCACCTTGATGTGATGGGGTATGGGCCCAAGCTAAGACCCTTGCCCTTTACACCAAAAGAATTTGAGTCTCATTTGTCTATTAAACCCCACCTTTAACTCTCCTTGAATTTCCCCACTTGATCTGGTATTCACCTGAGGCTATACATCTTTCACTACTCCTACGCCAAATTGTTACCTTTAACTTAACCCAGCCCTCCATAGTCTTGTCAACTCCAGATCTGCTACTTTCCACCCTTCATCCTACCTAAACCCCATTCTCTTGTTTCCTGGTGGCCTACCTCTAGTTACCCCAGCCTACTGGCCACTCCCATCAAGATCCTTCCCGGACTTCTCCTTCAATCACTCCAGACTACTTGGTCAACCCTAAATCCCTCCCACAGTCTTTCTGTATATAAGATCTATCTGGTTGCCATGAAAGTGTTCAGATTCCTTGAGTCGAGTCAATGCTGAGATTCTCTTAAGAGTCAGGTCAACATGGTGGATTTATTTCAATAAACGTTGTCTTTGACTGAAAGAAGGCTTGGGGGGGATTCTTTCGGGCAGGACCCATATGTGATTATTTTGGGGGCCCAGCACCCCTAAGCCTCAATGGGTGTACATATGCCACACTCATCAGTTAAAATCATGGTAAAGTGCTGTCCAGAATATTCTGCCCCCATTCCTACCTATCAAAGAAAGCTTCTGAGCATAACTGTCTCACTCCAAACCCAACTTTTACACTTTCTTTTATGTTTTCTTACTAAAGGATCTGATCTCACTTCTGATATGCAAATAATAACTAGCATTTATATGTCAATTCAAGGTTTGCAAAGCATTTTACATATATTATCTCAACTTCTAAACAACCTTATGAGGTAGATGTTATTATTAGCACCATTTTACAGAGGATGAAACTGAACCTGAGAAAGGTTATGTGACTTGCTCAAGGTCACATAACTAGCCTCTGAAGGTGAGAGGAACAATAATTTTTATAGCACCTACTCTGTGCCAGGCACAGTGTCAGTAAGCACTTTTTATTATTATTTCAATTGAAGCAGAATTACAACTCAGGTGTTCCTAACTCCAAGGTCAGTGCTTTATACAATATACTACTTAGTGGCCTCATAAGACAACTCCTCTACACAACCTTCATGAAGGATCTGAGTGTAGTAGAAAAGCCAGGCACCCATTAATAGGAATTAAACTGAAAATTCAAATCTCATTTGCTTAGGAAGCATATTCAAACCATTACATGGTTGCAATAAGTAGGTTCATTATTCTGCCAACCTCCTCAAAAACTAAGGACTAACAAGCTTCACACAATTTTCATCTGTTCTTCTTACTAAACTTAAAGATTATTTACATTCTTTGAAGACTCAATCACTGACACTATTAATAAATGTTCAATAAGTACATGTTATATAGTACATCAAAATCTGAAAAGTATTTCACAAAATCTTTCAAGAGAGTATTTAGTTTGCAATGGGAGCTTATAATCAATAATTAAAAGCAAGATCTCTCTTTGAACTTCATATTTCAGAACGCACCTGACACGCTGCCAGAATATTGTAGATTTCCAAATTATCCACAGATAATTTCACATTTCTTTCAGAGACTCTTTAAATATTTAGCATTTATATAGCACTTTAAAGTGCTTTACATATTATCTCATTTGATCCTTATAACAACCATTATTGGGAGGTGCTGTTATTATCCCCAATTTACAGATGAGGAAACAGAGGCCTCCACTGGCCCCAGATTACATCTACTAAGTGTAAGAATGCAAACTCATCTTTCTGACAACAGGGCTCTCTTTAAAAGCCTCCTGATAACATAAAAGATACCTGGCTCCATCACCAATCATTTCCCTTTCTAATAAGCTCAGTTTCACCTATTTGGGACAAGAATTTCTAGCTGGGTGGTCCTTTCAAGGATGCATGTGGACCAAGAGCTCCTTCAACCGGAGTCGACATTAGAAACCATGATAAATAATTTACTGTTCCTATTAGGAAGCGATGGTTCAGTTAGTATTAACAACTGGTTCCACTGGGCTCTTTACCAAATCTGGGCTCTTTACCAAATCTTAAAGGAGGAGAACATCGAGAAGGGAAGTAACAGCTTAAACCAGTCATTCTGCCCAGTTTGTTCGTTCGGGGAGGAGGGGGCAGAGAGGGGCATTTTTTGCGAAGGGAATGGGGCTGGTTTCCCCATAATATTAATACGTAACAGTAAGCCGGGGGCCACATCTTTATTTCTGGCATGAATAAATGTCACTCCTCCCTCATTTCTGGCTTCTGGAAAGCAGTGGTCCCTAACTCAGTTAATAACGGCTGCCCTTTATTTATACACAAGCACACCTGGCCTCGTTTGATCCCCTCAAACACAATCCTGGGAGCGTGTCATTATCACCATTTCACAGGGAAAGTAAGGCTCAGAAACAGTGACCTAAGGTCCGGGCCGGGCGTTTTAAATCCGGTTCTACCTGTTTCCAAACTCAGTTGTCTCTACCCGCTACAGCACGCTTCCTACGCACATCCCCTTTCCTCCCCGACCTCGGTCAGTTCCGTCAGGCAGAAGCTCCGAGAGCGCCACCTGGCCGAGGCCGCCCTCCTGCGGCGGAGACGGGGCCACGTGACGGACAGGCCCTTCCGGCCCCACCCCCACCCCTCGCCGGCAGCACGCGCTGCCAGCCTCCTCACGTGACCCCGCGACTCCCCAGCCGCCCGAGCGGCCATTTTGTGGGAGACCTAACCATGCGCGATCGCGGCGAGCCCGCTCCCCATCTGCCGGGTACAAGGTCCCCCGGAGCCCGCGGGCGTACACACGCCTCCAACAGAGCCCTCGGGCCGCCCCAGTTAGAGCGAACCGCAGTGAAACATTCTGCACCCCGATGTACATCGAACCCCGGGCCGCCGGGAATGCGATGCCACCTCCTCAGGCTCTGACTGGCCCACTGTGGTCACGTGACGCCAACCCCCAATTCCCCCCCCTCAAAAATTCACCTACATATACACTCAACACCTCGAGCCCGGAGCAGTCTTTAACAAGCGCGCGTGGGGGCCCGACGTAGCGTATGGGAAACGCAGTGCGCCTGCGCGTACCTGTCACGGAATAGCAATCGTTAGCCAGACCCACGCGCCACTCCCGCTCACAGGTCCGGGAAACATCGCGCAGCCTGGCCTACCGCGTCCGTCATTGGTGGCCAGGAATGGTCACGTGCCCCTCCCGAGCCTGCCTCCCCTCCCCCGGACTCCTCCCTTCCCCCCCCTGCACCGCGGCTCATCACCTCCATTGTGGTGCGAAGCAGCACCGAGACCCGGGGCTTCGTGCAAAAAAGGGCAGGTCATTGAGGCCGTGGCGGCCCGGCGTTCGCGCCGAGGAAAGCCCTAAGAAGGAGGAACGGGCGCCCAGAGCGGCGGGCGTTCACACTTAGCGGTCCAGGTCCATTCTCCTCTCTCGAAGGTGGAAGCCGGGGCGTGAGGAGGGGAGGGGGGTCGTCACCCGATTGCATGTTGGGAAGGTCACTCCGCCCTGGGGTGACCGCAGGGCATGCTGGGAGAGTGGTCTTCCTTAGTGTCTCCAGGCTTCTAGATAAGTCGACTTCCTCAGCCTCCCGGTCCTGGGCAGCGTTTGCTATTTGGAGACCGTGTGGTCCAGTGCGAAGAGCTCTAGTCCGGGTGTTGGGAAACCTAGGTTAGGCGGCCGGCCGTACCCCGAACTGGGGCTCAGTGTTGGGGACCGCCACCTCCCGGCCCTTCCCGTCCATTCCGGGAGCAGGCGGCTGCTGCGTGCCCGCTGCGTGCCTGCTGCGTGCCCGGAGGGATACAGAGAGTGCCTTCTTTGTCCTTTCGGGGCAGGTGAAATGAAACAAAGTAGCCACTTGAATGTTCAAAAGAAAGAAAGTTACGGGGGAAAGCCTTAGGTTAGGACATTCCACACTTCTGGTTCAGGAAATCCCGGTCTCTCTCTCCTGCCTCACCTCTTAAAAAGGAGTGGTTAGCATTTATGCATCACCTTAAGCTCTGCACAGCCCCCTACGTCTGTCATCCCGGGCGACTTGGCCAGCTTCTACCGCCTTGTGCCTGTCTCATCTCCCCTAGCCCGTGTAGGACCGTAGCCTATGTGAGGGCAGGGTCTGGCTTACCTGTGCATTCCCAGCACATAACCTGAACGTAGAAGCTTCATAAATATTCTTCGACACCGTGGACTTCAAGTTTAGAAACGATTTGCGAGTTAGGGCCGGCGATCTTTAAGGTAGACTTTTTTGACTCGCCCTGGACCTGGGTTTTAAATGATGTAGGCAGTCCTTTGAGTCCTAAAGCAATGAGAAGTGGGGAGGTGATAGAAGAGGGCAGCGACAAAGCCCGTAAGTGTCAGGGTGGAAACTTGATTGCCCTAACCCCAAGGTAGATTCGATAAGCCGTTATCCGCCAGGCTGCCTCCCAGATCATAAATATAGAGTTGAAATGGAGGCATCAAGTAACTAGCCCCTAATTGGGCAGAAAAGGGAGAGAGATCATTTAGGGAATGAAGATAGTTGTGGATTTCAGTTTATAGTGGTTGTGGGATGATGAACATGGGTCAGACTTCACCTGCTCTCCCTGAGTTCACCTTTTTCACTTTCAAAATAATCTTTACTGCCTAGTGCCAACCTGCCCTTCTGGTATTATTTCAAATACATTTCCACGTGTTAATGTCCTATTTCAGAAATCCCTGAACTTTTGCAAATAGAAAAGATCTTTTCAGTTATCTGAGCTCATAGGATTTTTTTTTGCCTTTGGGCAGTTATATTTAAATTTGTATTGTTTATATCTGTTTACCTGACATATCAGCTATAGTTACCTTAAGAGCAGGGACTGAATTTGAATTCTACATACCAGGCACTTAATATATTATTGTTGAATGAATTCATTTCATACTACACTCCTTTATGGAATTTATGTATCTGATCTACTTGTCATCCTCCAAGTAAATAAAATGTTTTCTTGCCTCAATTCCTTTTAGCAAACCGTGATAAATGTTCTCTCCATCATCTTATATTTTGAAATTATACTCATCCTAAAAAGTACAGCTCAAATTTTACCTCTTCTAAGAAGTCTTCCCTGATTCTACCAGCCAGAAGTCATCTATTCCTTCTTTCAACTCTCTGTACCTTGTTCATATCCATCCTATTTTCCTGTTTTATCTTGTGTTTTTTATCTGCTCTCATCCTAAAAAAAAAAAAAAAATTCTTCCCTTAACCATACTAGACCTCCCAAGATATTATCCTCTCATCTTCGTCAAACTTGTGGAAAAATTAGTCTGTACTGCTTGCCTCCACTGCCTCCCCAGCTTCTCCCTGCTTAGCACTTTATCTGACTTCTGTTCCCATTTTACTGAATGATCTTAAAGGTTATTAATTACTTTTTAATTAGGAAGTCTAATGGCATTGTTATCTGTAACATTGTACTTTGAGGGTTCTCCTCCTTCAGTCACACTCCTGTCCCTCAAATGTCAGTGTCTCCCAATGATTTGTTCTTAACCTTCCCTTCTTTCTTTGCATTTTCTCCCTTGGCAGTCTCACATATTCACTTATTGCTTCAGTGATCTCTAGAGAGACAAATTTCTAATCTGTATTTCTACCATCCAAACTTACCTTAGAACTCCAGTCTTTTATTTCCTGCTGGATATCTCTACCTAGATATCCTCCTGATTCCTTAAACTCAGCATGTTCCAAACTGAATCTTTCCCCTATAAGTTTTCTATTTCTGTCAAAGGCAACACCATCATCCCTGTGTTCCAGGCTCATAACCTTATGGCCCTCCTCCTCTTCACTCTCATTTACTCTTCATATCCAGTCAGTTGCCACGGCCTATCATTTTTACTTCACCACTATGCCTGGTATCTGATCTCTCCAGTTATGATATAACCACTCTAGTTCAGGCTCTGACCTAGACTATTATAATAGACTCCTAACTGGTCTTTTAATTAGACTATTACCTCTTCAGTTAATCCACCCTACTGACCAAGTAATCTTCCTAATGCTCTGCCAGTGTCGTCACTCTGCTCTCCTTAGCCTACAGTTCAAACACTCCAGGGTTTTATATTTTCTGTCATGTCCAACGCTGTGATCCCATTTGAGGTTGTGGCTTGCTATTTGGCTTGACATTTCCTTCTCCAGCCCATTTTAGAGATGAGGAAACTGAGGCAAAATAGGGTTAAGTGACTTACCTAGGGTCACACAGCTAGTAAGTGTCTGAGGCTGGATTTGAAGTCAGGAAAATGAATCTTCCTGACTCCAGGCCCAGTACTTTATCCACTTTGCCACCTACCTGCCCTTTGCCTATCCTAAGTTCCAGCCAAAATAGAATGCCCTCTGGCACATTCTCTCCTTCTGGTGTCCTCCATCTCTGTGCCTTCCTTCACACTCTCCCCTTTACCTGAAATTTATTTCATACATTCTCCCCTCTGTCTTTTCAAGTGCTTTCTTTCATTGCAGACCCAACTCAGATATTTACCTCTTCTATAAAGATTTCCCTTAGTGTACCCTCTATACATAGATGAAAGTGATCTCTCCCTCCTCAGATTTCTTCATAGTACTTTGCCTTCCACCACCACCACTCCTTTGCACTTATCAATTCTCCCTAATATCATTATTTATGTGTCTTTTCTCTGTGATACTTCCTATGAAAGTGAGATCTGTATTATGTCTCTTTGCATCCCCAGCAGCTTGCATAGTGCTTTCACATCATCGGTACTAAAACCGTTTTTGAATTTGAAGTTTGTGTACATTTCTCTCCTCTTTGGTTTGAGCTCCTTGAGGGCAGGAATCTCCCACAGCACTGTGCCTTATACATTTTGTTTGGCCAGACGTGATTTCATCAATATAAGGAGTTCCTAATGTGGAAACTTGACTTTGCTGGTGTAGACTGGTTACCCTCTCTAACTTACACTATTGATTTTTAATATTTAATAAATATTTGTTTGCAGAACTTACACAATATGCCACACATGAGACACTTTCCTATATAGACATATTCACATAGAGACAGCATAGGTTCCACAAAGATAGAATTGCTTTTTTAATAGGGTAGAGCTTGGAGCAACTTTTTCAGATCCCTGTGTAGTGTAAGCATGCAGCTAGGTGGCACAGTGGATCGAGCACTGGGTTTGGAATCAGGAAGACTCATCTTCCTGAATTCAAATGTGGCCTCAGATATTTACTGGCTGTGTGACCCTGGGCAAGTCACTTACCCCTGTTTGTCTTAGTTCCTCATCTGCAAAATGAGCTTGAGAAAAAAGTTTCAAACCACTCAGTATCTTTGCCAAATGAGGTCATGAAGAGTCAGAAATGCCTGAAATGCCGAACAGTGACAAAACAAGAGTAATGCAAGCCCTTAGAGCTTGAGCTATGCCAGTGTACTCACTAAGCATTTTCAAATGCAAATCCAAATCCCACAGTTCCAGCCTTGAACCACAAGCTCATTACCACCTGACCATAAATTTTATTATCCTTTACAAGGTGTAAAATGATCCAGGCACTTCTAAAAGGGAGTTAGGCCCTGTAAGGCACAAATGCACTCTGAAGTGGGAAGAGCCTTTACAACTCAGTTGTCTCTATAACTTGCTTCTTACAACGTAAACATTTACCGAAGTAAAAAAGGGGCAGAACTTTACACTTGAAAAAGAAGCAGCAGCTAAGTAACACAGTGAATGGAGTGCTGGACCTGGAGTTAGGAAGACCCGAGTGCAAATCCTACCTCGGATACTAATGGTCTAGATTACCGATGCTAGATACCGGTCTAGATAACGGATACCAATCGTTGAACTTCTTTCAGATTCAGTTTCCTCATCTAGAAAATGGGGATAAATGTAACACTTCATAGAGTTGCTGTGAGGACCAAATGGCATAATGTAAAAGCCACTATATAAATGCCTTTATTAGAGAAGAAAACTGGTACTGCTGAATCCCACAAGGAGCAGAATGGGTTGGACTAACACAAAGGTAGAAGCATTAGGTTTAAAAAAGGAAAAGGTACTTCTTTCTCTGATTCACATGGAAAGGCAAAAACAAAAAGGGCATGTATTATGTTCCTCGTGTTGCCAAGGAGATAAGGTTATTGCAGATAGACACCTGCTGGTTAAGAAGGAAATCCCCAACATTCCCCTCCTTGAACCTTCAGGGAACTGAATGAATTCTGCCCCTGAACCAGCTTGAATGACAAGCCCACTCTAAGTGGGGTGAGAAAAAACAGCATCAGAGCAAGTATACTAATCTGGCAGGAAAGTCAAATATGTAATGTATATAAGACTTCATTAGAAAAATGGTCAAAGAACATGAACAGGCAGTTTTCCAAAGAAGAAATGCAAGAATCAGCTATCTCATGAAAAAAAAAAGTGTTCCAGATCACTAATAAGAAAAATGCAACCTCATGCCCATCAGATTAGCAAAGATGACTAAAAGGAAAATTGCAATTATTAGGAAAGCTATGGGAAGACAGGCACATTGAGGCATTGGTATGGATGACTTGATCCAACCATTCTGGAAAACAATTTGGAACTATCATATGTATCCTTTGACTCAATGATACCACTTATAGTGAGGCAACAAGCATTTATTAAATGCTAATTATGTTCCAGGCACTGTAAGTACTGGGGATACAAATAAACAAAAGCAAAAAAAACAAAAACAAAAAAAAAACATCTTACATTGTAATAGGGAACACAAAAGGGAACTGTGAAAGTTAGCAATATGCGGAGTAGAACCCAAAAGGTTGTCAACAGAAAGTTGTCGAATCCCTTTTGGCTGCCCCACAATGTCACATTGGCCTCACACAGCTTCTTTCTTCAAGGAATGATATTCTAGTCTTCTCCCCGCCAGAGAGGGGTGTGGGTTTCCCAAAGGAGCAGTGGGCCTCAAGCACCAGTTCATTGCACAACCCCACCAAGCTGCTAGATTTCTGTTTAAGTCTATGTATATTAGTCCTGATTCATGTGTTCTCTCAACTGTTGGGGAAACTATAAAAATGTGTATCAATAAGCATTTTTTATTGCTCTGAGAGCCTAAGTTTTTGCCAGAGAATGTCTCTCCTCAGTAACGGAATCTATTTTTCTGTCTCCTTTGGGGCTCCCTTGACTGTATTTAACCCTAAGGATATAAAAATTACTATTTCAAAGAACAATCACTTTGTCTTAGAGAAACCAGTTTCCTTCCCAACAAATGGCAGCACAAAAAAAAGCAAGCGAGGATTGGAAGAAAAAAAAGCCCAAGGTGACAGTCTCTTGGAGAGCTCAAGGGTCATAGTGATGCAAGGGAAGCAACAGGAACAGTTCCAGCTACCCTGCATCTGTTCCCTGTGGCTTCCAAATAGCTCCTCATATAGTCTTTATCTTAGCATCTTGGCATTCTGTCTCCTGCTAATTGACATGAAGTTGAAGGCAACTTTGCCCCCGTTCTGGTAGCCTCTCTCTGGTCCTCTCCCACAAAAGTTGGTGGAGACTCCTTTTTGCTTCAGCTCTCTTCCTCTTCCTCTTCCCCTCCCCCTCTTCCTTTAGGAATGTCACAGACTAAGCTTTCTGTCATAGTCCTATAACATAGGCATATAACATATACCTATAACAGAGGCCAAAGTAGATAACAGTGAGGAATTTATGTCTGCCAGTGGACACTGATTTCTAATATTCCGCTACATACTACAAGACATATAGCCTAAAGGGGACAAATACAGAAGGAAAGGACCCATATACACAAAAAATATTTATAGCAGCACTCTTTATTGTAGCAAAGAATTGGGGGAAAAAATGGATGCCTATCAGAGAATGGGTAAACAAATTATGACATATGAATAATAAAATATTATGCCACCAAGACAAAGGAATGGTCTCAAAAGAACCCGGAAGACTTGTATGAACTAACGAAAGTAGAGTGACCAAGCAATATCAAAAAAACAATTTATACAATGACCACATTACTATAAAGGAAAACAACTTTGAAAGACAATTCTGATAAATGCAGTGACCAATCGTGATTTCAAAAGACTGATAATGAAGAATACTTCCTACCTCTTGGCAAAGAGGTGATAACGGACTAGAGGTGGAAATGAGACATACATTCATAGACAAAACCAACATGTGGACTTGCTTTGATTCACTATACATTTGTTATAAATGAGGGTGAAAAGAGCGAAGATTTGGTGGCTAACCAAAGTGAAGAAAAAGAAAGGACACTAATGAAACATTTTTAAAATATACAAAAGGACAAAAGAAAATTCAGAAGCAGGGAAAGTATTATTACTAGCATCTTAAATGTAACATAACACTTTAAAAATTATCATAGAAGTTCACAGTTTCACAATCACATGTTCTTCATATGTTGAAATGCTCATGTTTTCGATGTTCAAGTTCATAACAGAAAAGAAAATTTTAATTAAAAATAAAGGAGAATAATTCAAAATTAGTCTGGAAAGCTACGTGGGAGCCAGATTGTGGAGGACTTCAAATGCCAAGCTGAGCAGTTTGTATTTTTTCCTAGAGGCAATAGGATGCCACTGAATGTTTTTAAGCCGGGAGTGACATCATCCAGCCTATGCCTTAGCCTATTTTGGCCCACTATGGAAAAGAGATTGACGAAGGAAATGACTAGAAGGAGGGAACACAATTAGGAATCTATTGCAATGATATGGATAAGAGGTAATGGAGGCCTAAACTAAGGTTGTGACTGTGTGAGTATAGAGAATGGGGCTATTGCAAGAAATCTAAGTAGAATCCAGAAAACTTGGAAACTAACTAGAAATGAGGAATGAGATAAAATATGAAATGGATATCTTTGATTACATGAAACCAAGAGTTTCTATACAAGTAAAATTAATGCACCTAGGATAAAAAGGAAAGCAGTCAAACGGGGAAATATCCAATTTCTCAGATATAGGATTGGTTTTGAAGCTATATAAACAATGAACAGTCTCTCTCTCTCTCTCTCTCTCTCTCTCTCTATATATATATATATATATATATATATATATATATATATATATATGTACACATAAACATATGTATGCATACATATATATGTATGTATATTGGAGAAATACTTATTGTTCATGGGTAGATGAAGCCAATATAATAAAAAATGACAATACTACCTAAATTAATTTACTTATTCTGTGTCATACAAATTAAACTACCAGTGGATATCTGTATAGAGCCTGAGGGGAAAATTCATCTAGAGAAATAAGAAGTTAAGATACAGGGGTGGGGAACCTGAAGCCTCTAGGCCACATGTGGCCCTCTAGTTCCTCAAGTACAATTGATTGAATGGTCAAGATAGAATATCAAGGAAATTAATGGGGGAGGGGGAAAAGAGGGAAGGAAGGGAGCCTAGTAGTACCAGATCTCAAATTATACTACAAAGTCATAATCATCAAAACAACTTGGTATTAGGTGAAAAATAGGTTAAATCAGTGAAACAGAAACAGAACACAGTAATATAGTATTTGATAAACTCCAAAATCCCAGCTAGAGGGGCAAGAACTCACTATTCAACAAATACTGCTGGAAAAACTAGAGTCTAACATAAACTGGGTATAGACAAATATCTCACATAGGTAATTAAGATAACCTCAGAATGAATACATGATTTAGACATAAAGGGTGACAAAAAAAATCAGAAGAGCATGGAAAAAAATTACTTGTCAGATTTGTAGATAGATGATGAGTTCATGACCAAACAAAGAGATTCACAGAAGGCAAAATGGACAAATTTTGATTATGCAAATTTAAAAGTTGATATAAAAGTAAAACAGCTAAAATTAAAAGAGAAGCAAGAAACTGAGGGAAGAGCTTTGCAGCAAGTTTATTTCATAAAAGTCTCATTTCTAAGATATCTAAGGGACTGATTCAAACTTAAAAGAATAAGACCCTTTGTTCAGCTGATAAATGGTCAAGGGATATGAATAGACAGTTTTCAGAAAAAGAAATCTAAGCTATCAATAATCATATAAGAAATGCTTAAATCACTAATAATTGGAGAAGTACAAATTATAATAACTCTGAGGTACCGCTTCACATCAGCAAAGCTGACAAAAAGGGAAAATGACAAATACTGGAGGGACTGTGGATAAATGGGTATATTAATGCAATATATACGTATGTTCATGTGTCTATATAATATATATGTACACATGTGCATAATATATACATATATACATATATATACACACACACACACACACACACACACATATATATATATGGTTTTCAACCTCATCACTCAGTTGAAACTGCTGCCTCCAAAGTTAACAATGTCTGCCAGACCTGCTGGTCTTTTCTCAGTCCTAATTCTTCTCAGCGCATCGGCTGCATTTGACGCTGTTGACCACACACATCACCCGGAAATTCTTTCATTTTGAGGTTTTTATGGTATTATTTCTTCTTGGTATGCCTCCTGCCTGCCTAACTATTCCTCAGTTCCCTTTGCTGGTTTATCATCATCCATGTCATATCCCTTAATTATGGTTGTTTCCCAAGACGCCATCCTGGATCCTCTTCTTTTTTCTTTTTCCTCTATGTCCTTGCTCTTAGTAACCTGTAATGTAAACAACCACAGGCAATGAGAGTTAAAGATCTTCCTGGCCCATTAATAGGCCTCAGGTGGAGCCCATTAAGGGAAGCTTGATTAGGGAAAGCTTGTTTTGTAGGAAGGCCCGCACTTTTAGTTAATTTCTAATGAAGTTCTCAAGAGTCGTGATGCCCTCCAGCTCTGAAAAATGTATATACACTCTGAGGTGAGGTTTTGCTTTGGGGACTTACTCTTTGGAAGAAGGTTCCCATGCCAGATGAGACTCTAGGTAGCCAGAGCCTCCCCACACCCATCTTGAAAACCCAGATATTGGTGCTTCCCTCTCTGATAACTATGGATGTATGTAATAGTCAGACAGTTGAATTTATCTTTTGATCTGTGATATATATATTGCTTATGGTCAGACAGAAGCCCTGTCTTTGATCTTTATTTTTCTGCCTGTAATTTCTCTATTGGTACGTATGATTAAAGAAGATTGTTGACTCCTCAAAAGTTGCTTTCCTTTTAGAAAAGCAGTTCTAAAAACCTGTGCTCGCAGGCCATCCTGGATGTGTCAGGGTGCTTGCTGCTACATAACCTCATCAGTTCCTTATCAGTTTAACTATCACCTATATGCAGGTTTACTGTCAAACCTAATCTCTCCCCTAAGCTTGTTGCCTATGTCACATTTCAACTTGGATGTCCCAGAGACATCTTAAATTCAATGTCTATAACTGAACTTATCTTTTCCACAAACGCTTTCCTTTTTCTAAATTCCTTGTTATTGTCAAGGGCACTACTATCCTTCCAGTATTTCAGGTTCATGACCACAGCATTATTCTAAACTTCTCCTTATCTCTTACTTATATATCCCATCAGTGGCCAAATCTTGCTTTTTGTATTTTCATGATATCTCTTCCATCTGACCTCTTCTTTCCACTTTAGTGATTACCCATCTACCACTTTAGTTCAAGCCCTCATCACCTCTCACCTAAATTATTGCAACAGCCTCCTAATTGATCTCCTTGCCTCCAGTCTCTCACCACTCTAAGCCATTCTACACATTGTTATTTTCCTTACGCATGGATCTGACCATGTGAATCTCCTATTCAACCAACTCTACTGGCTTCCTATTGCCTATAGAATAAAATATAAATTCTTCTGTTTGGTTTTAAAAGCCTTGTGCAACTTGGCCCCAACCTGCCTTTTCAGTCTTGTTGGACATTACTGCCTCTTTTACATTCTGCAACCTAACCAAACTGGCGTTGCCGTTGTTCCTCACTCACACCATTCTATCTCCCCATCCTCAAGCCTTTGCCCTGGCTCTCCCCATCTTATCTCCAATTTATAGAGTCCCTCATTTAATTTTTTAGGTGAGGAAAAGGGTTATTTTTTCAAATTTTTAAATTTTCTTTTTAATTTATGGACTATGGACAAGCATTTCTATAACAGTACGATAAAAACTGATTGCACATGAAACTGCAAATCTACTACGTACAATTTGAATTCCCTTCAAATACACAACAAAGTTATTATGTAAATTTTTCCCATCCCCCTACTCCCACCCTAGAGATGGCTACCATTAGACACAAATAGGTATATATGTAAAATTGTTCTATACGTAATTCTATTTATCAGTTATTTATTTATCCCTCACTTCTTTTACAGTGTAGCTCAGGCGCCATCTTCTGCATGAAGCCTTACCTGAGTTCCCCAGACTGTTAGTGTCCCCTCTTCAATCATGGTATATTTAACCACTTTGTGTATTATAAACTTTATATTTTATGCTGTCTATTTTCATATACACTTGTCTCCCCAATTACAGTGTCAATTTCTTGCCAATAAGGATGGTTTTATTCTTTGTACTTGTACCCCTTCCGCTCTATACCTAGCACAGAGCCTGGCGGTAAGCACTCAATAAAAAATGGTTGGTTGGTGGGTTGGTTGAGAAGAAGGCCCAAGCCAGAGACTTGGGAAACACTCACAGTTAGATGGAGAAAAATGGGTGCTGATCTAGCAAAGAAAATTGAAGAATGTTCAGAAAAGGAGGAGGAGGAAGAGGAAGAGGAGGAGGAGGAGAAGAGAGAGAGAGAGAGAGAGAGAGAGAGAGAGAGAGAGAGAGAGAACGCATAGAAGCCAAGCAAAGGAAGAGAGAATAGCCAGGAGGAAGGGTTATCAAATATAAGAAGCTTCCTAGGGGATCAAAGAGAAACAAGCCTGAGACAAGACCGTTGGATATAACAATGAAGAAAGATAATCTTGGAGAGAATGGTTTTATTGGAATGATGAAGTAAGGAATCCGATCACAAAGGACTGAAAGTGAATAGAAGGTAAGGAAATGGAATTTAGATGTTTTTTTCCTTTATGCAAATTGTTATGCTTTTTTTCAAGACAGAAAACATCTTCCTCAAAAGAATCAAACAAACCCTTCTGTGAAGTATATTCCTCCAAAAAGTTTGTCCTCAGAAAGAGGTATGTCTTTTTATGGTGTGTTACAATTATCAGCCATTGTGTTTAGAGTTTTGTTGCCTCTCAATGTTGACTCAATTTATAGTCGTTAGTTCTAGTCACTGAACAGGAGAAAGTAAGGTAAACTAGATTATCTTTGGCAAGTTATTTTTAATATTTTGGGGACCTGGAGTTTCATCCTGGAATGAGGCATGTCATCTTTTTAATAGTATTCTCCTAGTGGTTCTGTGTAATAAATTGTAGAATACCACATACCACATTCTGTGTGCAATTGAAACTGGGGACCAGTCAAAGAGAATGAAGAGGTGCATAATAGACATGAGAAGGTTATTGTAGCTACCAATAAATTGTTGGTACACTACCAACAAAGAACTGGGCAAGCAAAGGGTTGTAGATTACATCATCACAGGTAAGTATGACCAGAAAAGAAGGTAGGTAGGCCATGCGATAAGATAGAAACATAACCAATGGATGGCTCCCTGGTGTCCATACCATTCTAAGAGAGAGAGAGCAAGGCCCAGCCTATTGGACAGCTCTTTACATTCAGCTCTTCTCAAATGTTAGGCACATTGCTTCCATCTTATTATCATAAGTAATGCTACTGTGGTCATTTTGTATAGTTAGGAAGTTGATTTTTTTTACCAGCCTCCCAGCTGAGAAAGCCCAAAAGATCAGAAGGTGTTAATGAAGGGTTAAATCTAAGCTAATTACAAAGATGCTGATACACTGTGATCTCTTAATAAAATGTAAACACCTTTCTCTGAATAAATTAGGAGTAAGGATATTAGCTGACTGGCTGAGGGATGATAAGCAGATCCCTGGGTGAAATTTAAAAGACAATCAGTAATAGACTCCAGTGCTTTGTGGAGGAGAAAACTAAAGAGAGAGAGGAAGGGATTTCTCTCTCCTACCTCGACATAAATCAGAGCATTGAGTAGTGATGGGCCAGGAGGCAGTCCATCCAGCAATGTGAGAGCTCCTTGGATAAATCCAATCTCAAAGACAATTTCCCTGTCTTTTAGGGGAAAAAAAAAGCCTAGCCTAGCCTGTATAGCAGATAATGCTCCTGTAACAGCCCAGCCCCTGATGGCAAGGTTTTAAAGGTCCTCTAAAGGATCTTTCACCACTTTATTGTATTTAGGGTTGTTACTGGGCAACCCTAATCCTCGGGATTTGAGAAACTGGTGGAGGCAGCAATTGAGGGAGGAATTTAGTTCAGGTAGAAGAAAAAAAAATAACAAGAAAAGGCAGGAAACAATGAAACAGCTCCTGTAGGAGTGATGGAATACAGAGAACAAGGATCAGAAACCCCAGGTTTTACCTTTCCCTTCACAAGAATCAAGTACCGAGGTTGGCAATCTAGTCCACATGTTGGGTAATATTAAATTTCTGAAGTTCATGTTGTATTTCCCTATGTACTATGGTTATGGTGTAGGAGCAGTACCACCAACCTCAGAGCCACAGTGCAGTCACTAATCCTCGTCAGAGTCAAGGTCATCTGTAGTAAGGTAACTAAGTGGTCATTACCTATTGCATACAGCCTGTCCCAACAGTGCAGTCACTAATCCTCGTCAGAGTCAAGGTCATCTGTAGTAAGGTAACTAAGTAGTCATTACCCTATTGCATACAGCCTGTCCCAACATCAGAGTTGATACAAAAATCTGCTTTGTAACACTACTCCCTTTGTGCTCTGTAGGCCAACAGCCAGGACATTTCCCTTCCTGAAAGCCCCACTGCAATTTAATATTAAATCTCTGCCCCTTAGAGGCATCTACTGAGAGACTGCCTCCCTTCTTCCTTGGATGCTAGGTAAAAGACTCACCATCTAGAAGCTTAGGATCATCACTAAGTTGTCTGGGGCAACTCTTCTTCCAGGTAAAGACACATTAACTATAGTTATGCAGACACACGTTTACCTCCCCCATCTTACTAAAAGGTAACCCCCCTCCCAAGAATACTATCTCTGGTCCTGCCAAACTCATTCTGAGAAGGACATTTCTGAGCTATTCTAGGGAAGAGAGACCTGATAATTGAAGGGGATTATGAGGCATTTCCCCAGGGTATGTGAATTTCTCTCAAGTGATGAAGTTCTCAAGACCTGAATAAGGGTAGAGTAGAGAAGGGCCAGAAAAAGTCTACTGTAACTGTGTCAGAAAGAAGCTATGTCCTTATTGGTAAGTGGGCTAGATTTGAGAAACTGCTAGACAGGAGAGTTCTCTTTATAAAATAGCATTAATTCATTATGGACTTGGCTTCTGGGAAGAAGGATACCCAACTCTTGTAGTCAGAGCCATAATGATGAAAGCCTTCCCCTGGGGAAAGAGGGTCAACGTGTCAGATTGTGGTGGATTGAGGATCATTCTAGGTAAGTGGGTTGTCTGACTGGCATGAGATCCCCAACAGAGAAGTAGCTGTTTTGTCCTTAGTTAAGGTGATTATATGGGTTCTTGTTCAGCAACATCATGAACGACCCCCAGATGCAGGACCAATATTCCAACACCTGCAATTCTTAAAATATCATCAAAATGGGGGTGGGGGGTGTTAGTTCAGGAGAGTACATAGCTTATCTCTAAGAGGTGCTTATATTCTCTGTCAACAAGTACATGCCAAGAGAAGGAGGCACTAGAAAAATTCTTCCATTGGTCCTGACTCCAAAGATAGTAAATGTCTTCTCTATTTCAGTATAATTGGTTTCTTTTTGTAATCCTGTACATTTTGTTATGTGCACTAAAAACATTTTGAGAAGTCCATAGGCTTCACCAAATTGCCAAAGGGTTCTATGACACAAAATGGTTAAGAACCCCTGACTTAGAAACATAGAAGACAACCTTATCAAATTTGCAGATGGGACAGGAAGCCAACATACTTAATGATAAAGTCAGAATCCAAAAATATCTTGACAGCCTGGAACATTGCTGGGATAAATCTAATAAAGTATAATTTAATAGAAATAAATGTAAATGTGAAATCACAAATGGGGGGGGGGGGAGTAAATTCCTGCTGTTGTTCTGTTTCTCCTGTATTTTCCCATATGCTTAGGCACCAAAGAAAAGATCAAAATGTGGAGGGTCAGGGCTGTCAGATAAAGCAAGGTTTAAGGTTGTACTAGTTTCAGAACTCCAGCAGGATTTGTCAAAGGACAAATACAGAGCATGCCCTTTCTGCCATTCACTCGAATGGTGTTAGCTCCTCTATTCGGATTGCCCCTATCAAGGCCCGCTTGACCCAGAAGCAGTCCAGCCATGCATTGGGAGGAGAAAAAGAGAGGGAAGTTGACTATATGGATAGAGATCCATGTGGCAGAGGCCAGTAACATCATCAGTGGGTTCAACTAAGTCATCCCATAGAAGTATTACCCATGGGCAGCTAGGTGGCGCAGTGCATAGGAGGCTGGTCTTGGAGTCACCAAGCCTCATCTTCCTAAATTCAAATTTGGCCTCTGACGCTAGTTGTGTGACCCTGAGCAAGTCATTTACCCCTGTTCCTCATCTGCAAAATGAGCGGGAGAAGTACCACTTCAGTATCTTTACCAAGAAAACCCCAAATGATCACAAAAAGAAGCAGAATATTTTCTCTTGTGTTTTGTTTTGATTTGGTTTTTCTCATGGTTTCTCCCATTCATTTTAATTCTTCTATGCAACATGACTAATGTGAAAATGTGTTTAATAAGAATGCATTTGGAGAACCCACCATATAAGATTTCACACCGTCTCAGGGAGGGAGGGGGAAATATCTAAGACTTATGGAAGTGATTATAGAATACTGAAAACAAATTAATAAAAATTAAAACAATTAAAAAATAGAAAAGAATAAAATTACAGAAAGAGAAAAAAGAAAAGAAAATAGGGCTTGGCGATATTTTTTAATTAGGGAAATTACTGGAAGCAAAATAAATTTGATCATTAAAGAAAAAAAGAAAACCCCCAAATGGGGTCATGAAGAGTCAGACACGCCTGAAAACAGCTCAAAGAAGTATTGCTTAGTTTTCCAGGGTCCCCAGCTCAGCCAAGCAACAATTTGCCTTGTGTGGACAGGCAGAAAGTGAGAACAGTTTCTACCAGATTAATTAGAGGGACCAGTCTAGAATGTGATGGGATAACTTCCTCTTTCCCTTTGACTATGAGGCTGGGTGCTTAGAGATGCTTCTTTACAAAGGTCTCCCCCTCCCTTTCAAGGTGAAAGAGGCATGATATAGAAGAGAGTTAAAAATTCAACTGTATCAGAAGCTGTTGTGCTCAAGCTATTTGGAACTTATTATACTTTATTATTCTCTGTGTGTTTTAGAGTATTTGCTTGCCAATTGAGCAAATGATTTGGAGCTACTCTGAGAAAGGAAGATTGGGAATTCAAGTGGGTAGTAAGCAAATTATGAATTATTTTTGGAATTTGTTACATACCTCTAAGTGGGAATGTAAAACCTGGAAAACCTGAGGAAGGGAAGGCTGGGAGATGCTGGGTTTAGTAGCGACTTTCTGCACATGCACTGTGGAAGGAAGCTGGCACACAGTTTCAGGTGCCTCCTGCTGGCTCAACAGGTTTAGCATTTACACCATCATACCTTTTTAGGGATGGCAGATGAATCACTGTTGCCATGGAACCCAAACTGTTCCTTTAGGGAAACTAATTTTTCTTCTTCAGTTACAAGATGAGGAAGGCATGGTTGGACAGCAGTTTGTCTGAAAATAGACATGGGGGTTTAGTGGACTAAAAGGTCAGTAAGAGTTAACAGTTTTAAAAAAACTAATAAACTCTGATCAATACAATGATCCAGGACAATTACAAAGGACCTATGATGAAAAATGCTGTCCTCCTACAGAGAGGGAACCGACAAATTCTGAGTGCAGATTGAAGCATACTTTTTTCGCTTTTTGTACGTTCTTGGTATAAGTTTATCAGTTTTTTGGTTTTTGGTTTTGTTTTTTTTTTTGTTTTGTTACCACCACCAAAAAGAAACAGATATGTTTTCTTTTAGACCTCAGGATTGTCCATACTCTTTATGAGCCCAGAGCCTGGACAGCAGATGAAAACTAGAAGCTATGCCTTTCTTAATGCAGCCCAAGGTCTTGTTAACTTTTTTTTTTTTCCCACTTTTGGGTTATTACCACTACCACTGAAGCAGCTGAATGGTTCAGTGGATAAAGGGCCAGGCCTGGAATCGAGAAGATTCATTTTCCTGAGTTTGAATCTGGCCTCAAACATTGGCTATGTGACCCTGTTTGCCTCAGTTTCCCTGTCTGTAAAAGGAACTGGAGAAGGAAATGAGAAACCACTCCAGTATCTTTGCCAAAAACACCCCAAAATGGGATCACAAAGAGTCAGCCATGACTAAACAAAAACAACAGCCTTTGCATTTCAAGTACTATTTGGTTTTTATACTTACTAGTAGGGACACAATGGGCTGCTAGGTGGCGCATTTGGATAGAGTGCTGTTCCTGGAATCTGGAAGACTTACCTTCTTAAGTTCAAATCTGACCTCAGACACTAGTTGTGTGACCCTAGGCAAGTCACTTAACCCTGTTTACCTCAGTCTGCTCATCTGTAAAATGAGTTGAAGAAGGAAACTGCAAACCACTCCAGTATTGTCACCAAGAAAACCCCAAATGGGGAATTATCATTGCTATTTCAGTTGTTCCATTTGTGTTCAACTCTCTGTAACCCTATTTGGGGCTTTCTTAGCAAAGATACTGGAGTAATTTGCCATTTCCTTCTCCAGCTCATTTTACAGAAGAGGAAACTGTGACAGACAGGGTTAAGTGACTTGGCCAGGGTTACACAGCTAGTAAGTATCTGAGGCCAGATTAGAATTCAGGAAGATGAGTTTTCCTGACTCTGGTCTGGCATTCCATCCACTGTACCACCTAGCCACCCTAAGAACTATTAGAAATGGCTTTTGTCTTTTTACCAAGGTGTCAATGAACATCTCCATATTTCATGAAGAGATTCACTTTCAGAAGTCTCCGGTAAAGCCTCCTCACCTCTAGTAAGCCCACTGGGTTGATTGGAACTGCCCTAAACAATCCCCACTAAACCATAGAGGCATTGAGTGGCACAGTGGAGAGAGCACTGGGTCTGGAGTCAGAAAACCTCAGTTCAAATCTAGCCTTGGTCACTCACTAGATGTGTGACCCTGAGCAAGTCACTTAACCACTGCCTCAGTTTCCTTGATTATAAAATGGGGAAATAGTAGAACTTACCTTCCAAGGTCACCGTGGGCATCAAATGAGGTGATAAAGTGCCTGGCATATTTTGTTGTTATTGTTTAGACATGTCTGACTCTTCCTGATCCCATGGACTGGGTCTTCTTGGCAAAGATAATGGAGTAGTTTGCCATTTCCTTCTCCAGTGGATTAATGCAAGTCGAGGTTAAGTAACTTGCCCAGGGTCACACAGCTAGTAAGAGTCTGAAGGAAGATTTGAACTCAGGTCTTTCTGACTCCAGGCTCAGTGCTCTATCCACAGAGCCACCTAATTGCCTGGCAATTGTAGGTAATTAATAAATTCCAGTGTCTATTTTTTTCCTTTCTCCTTTCCTCTTTGTTCTTTTGTGAGGGTTCCTCTGGATGACAGGAATAAGGAGGTTGGAGTCCTGCCCTTGTCTGCTCTGGTCAGCCCCCATCCAGAGTATCATGTTAATTTCTGAACATCTCAGTTTAGGAAGGTCATTGATAAGCTAGAGAATGTCCTGAGAAGAACAGTCAGAACGGGGAAGGTCCCCTAGTCCAGCCATAAAAAGATTGGTTGAAGGGACTGAGAAGATTTTATAGAAAAGAAAGAGTCAAGGGGGGGCCTGATGCCTTTCTTCAAGTATTTGAAGCCCTGTCAGTCGATTAATACGTGCATATCAAAGTGTCTGCTGTGTCTGGCACTGCAGATAGGCCAGGGACACAAGGAAAAATTAAGCATTTCCTTTTTTTCAAGGCATTTACATTCTATAGGGAAGGCACGTGTTAGCACATGGAAGAGGAATTAGACTTGTTCTGTTTGGGCCCAGAAGAAGTTGGGGGGAAAGGCAAATTTAGATGTCAGGAAAAAGTTTCCTAAAAATGGTTATTGTTCAGTCATGTCCAACTCTTTGTGGTGCCGTTTGGGGTTTTCTTGGTGAAGATACCAGAGTGGTTTGCCATTTCCTTTTCCTGTTTATTTTACAGATAAGGAAACTGAGGTAAAGAGGGTTAAGTGACTTGCCCATGGTCACATGACTAGTAAGTGTCTGAGGGCACATTTGACCTTACAAGATGAGTCTGTCTCCCTGATTCCAGGCCTGACACTGTATGGATTGTGCCACCTAGCTATACCAGTTACAGCTATCCAAAAGTGAAATGGGCTTCCTAGGATGGTAGTGCTCCTCACCCCCTCACTGGAGGTCTTTAATCAAAGGGTGGATGATTCCTTGTCAGGTATTGGTATTGGTACTGATATTCTGTGACCTTAGGGGTATTCTGTGTCTTTAGGTTTTCATTAGTTTCTTCTACACCACTCTATTCTACAGTTAGTATACCAATTAAGCTGAGCTGAGGGTTCATTTTGTGCAATAGAGAGATATGTGTTTGGAAGGACTTAGTATCAGGCTTAGGAGCTTAGATGCCTTTACACATTTAGTTGGTCCAAGTTCCATAGCTTTAGACTACCAGTCCTTATTGGGCAGGTACCATTTCTGTGGAACTTAAAACTTGCAAGTGGTAGATACTAAATAAATATTCATCAACTAACTGCACTGAACATTCCTCAGAACGGCTTCTTGTGAATGTACATTCTGAGTTGGCTCTCCTCAGATGGATCCAGGATTCCTCTATTTGGAAATTCCCTTCAATGAGTATCAGAAATAAGGTTTGAATTGAGGTCTCCTGACTCCAGAACCAGAGCGTTTTCCATGGTACTAAGTCCAGCCCCTTCATGCTACGGCTGAAGAAAATGGAGGCCATTTACTCCTGGTCATATAGTTAGTAAATAGAGGATCTAGAAACTGAACCCAGTTCCTCTGTCTCCACATACAGCATTCTTCCCATATTGCTCGACTATGGTAGTCTTATCGGGTATCATAAGTGGTTCAGGGAGCAAGTCTAAAAGCATATTTATATTTATTTATTCATTTAACAAGTACTTAGTGTGTCCCTTTCTGTGCTTGGGTCTCCTAAAATCTGTTTGAGGTAATTAAGACCCTTCTGTCCAAGGGGTCTTGACTACAAGGTATAATAATAGGACAGAATTCCACTTGTGAGATTGAAGATTGCAGGAAAGTATCCTTTGCAGGCAAAGTGGAGTTAGAAGGACCCACCCCCCACACACACACACCTGGGAAAGCCCTCACTGAGTTTCTTGTTAATCAAGTTGAAAATGTCTGTTCCACAAGATATTTAGACCAAAATTTCATAAGACCCCATGCCACAGGGCATAGTTTCTGGTTTTAGGGTGAGTTAAAGTGAATTAGAATAGATCCTACCATCCAGGATTGCTCTTGGGACAGTCCCCAGAGGTGACAAACCTCCTTTTTGAAAATCAACTCTGATTTTGCTAAAAACAAAAACAAAAAAAAACCCACTTTCTGTACGTTTCATAATTATGTACATCACCAAGGAAACAGACAGATTTACAAGAAGCCAAACTGTGTCTATTCTATTCCTAAAATGTCAGTAGTTTCTTGGCAGAGATTATAAGTGAGGTGAGAAAGAAAAACTGTGAAGCAGCAGGGCTGAAGAGCCAAAAACTTCCGCATACAGAGACATCAATCAAAGATGCTTGCACGTCACAAACTGCAGCCTCACGCAAATGGAAATGAACTGGACTTAAGTGCAATTCAAAAATCAGGTCTCAGCCAAATTTGTATACTTGGCATTTTCTCTGGAAGAATTAGCTGGCACTTTTCCACATAAAGAGCTAGTGAAGAACATCCTAGTTCACAGGGGTAATTTTCCTAAGATGTGAACATTCGCGTGACCCAATATTCGAATTCCTCATACACAGGTCTCAAGCTGAGCCCATTGGGGTTCCAAGAAAATCAAAGAGATGGAGACTATGTACAACACATTCAAGAATCGAACAGCTGGAAAAGAGATAGTCCAGGATAGAAGAATAAGTGGGAGTCAAAACCAGCTACCAAAAAAAGATAAAAAAAAAAAATAAAGATTTCTTGTGGCTGATATGTGAACAAGGAGCAAACCCAGGCAGACAGCACATAATAGAATCGGTTTAAGAATGTGTCATGTGAGCACGCCTACAGACAACTCTAGGAGCTGTTTCTGAAATGGGAGAGGCTGTCATCACCTCTCCCTCAGAATTGCCATGAGCCACAGAAATAATTTTGTTTTGGAAAATGGATCTTAGTTTTCAATCTTCCTTGTCCAGATCATAGTCCAATTCCTCTGGTAAACTCTCTTGCTCTTACTCTCCTACTGCACTAGCCCTTGATAAATCAGTCAGACAGGCACTAGGCATGAAGTGAAAAGAAAATAGGAAGGAATTAGTTAAGGCCAATATTCTCAGTCCCTTAGCTATGAAGTCATGCTGTGGGACCTCCCTGAATGTTATCCATATGAGTATTCCTTCTAATGTCTCCTGGTGGATGCTGGGGGAATGCCAGTTCCTTGTGATGATGTAAAAAGGGGATGCAGGGAAACTTTGTACACGTATCCAGTGCCATATCTGAGTGGGAAATAAGGTTAGAGTAGAGAGGATTGGGTGAATTTAGGATTGTTCCTTTGGTGCTTGCAGATGGACCGCCCCCCTCCCTGCCCAGAGCCTTACCAGGTGATGGTTGGTAGCGTCTGTCTGAAGTCAAATCTTCAGTTTTACTAACAGCACTGAGCTAAAACCCAGGACAGAACCTAGCCCTCAGTAAAGCAAAGCTATTGTGAAGCAGGGCCTCTGAGACTTGGCAAAGTCAAAACAACCAGGATAAAGCTATTATCCTCAGTGTCCCTCACCATCATCCTCAGTAAACATAATATGTTGTAATAGAAAAAGGTCTGCTACTCAAGAGTCTTTAATTTCACATATATAAAGAAATACTAAACAACCAAAACATGTAAGTGAATCCAAGATTGAGTGGAATCTGGGATATTTCCTAACGTACCTAAAACTTCCCATGGTTCCTAATAATAATAGTAGCATTTATGTAGTACTTCAAGGTTTGCAAAATGTAAAGACATGCATTATCTCTTTTGATCCTTATGACAACCCTGTAAGGGCAGGACCATTATTATTACCATTTTACAGATAAGGAAATTGAGGCTGAAAGTGATTAAATGGCTTGCTCAGTCATACAGCTAGTGTCGGAGGCAGAATTTGAACTCAGGTCTTCCTGACTCTATGCACTTTGCTACCTAGCTACCTCCAATATTCTCCTTATTTCCATTCCTCCTAAAAAGAGGGTGGGGCTTCTTTCACTCCCAGAGCTCTATCACATCCCTGTTGCTTCCCAGCAAAGGAGAAACATCTCTATAGATTGCAAAACTCTCATTCCATCACACATTAAACCTTTTATGTCAAACCAAGCCCCCATTTTCATCTTTATACCTTCATTTCTGTCCCGCTTAGTCACTGCTTAGGTACACAGATTTGGTGTACTTATTTCTGCTCTTATTCTAGCACGCCCTGCAGTTTGTTCCATTTTGCCACAGCTAGAGAGTACAGAAAAGCTCTTCATACCATCCTCGAACATGCCAACTTAGCATTTGTAGCACTCAACTTTTACAGTTTCTGTTATGCTATGCATACA